>JASVEL010003554.1:0-94515 GCA_032618575.1 Nicotiana noctiflora
TTCTGGTCGCAAGCTTCTTTTGTTGCTAACTTACATTGCACTCCGAAGTGAATTCCCTTACTTGTGATCTTCGAACTATTATCCTTCGAAGTCTGAATCTATCTTTTCTGATCCTTGTTGCCTTCCTTCTGATTCATGCTGGGGATTTCCGTTACACTCTGTCACTTTTCGATCGTTCACTATCCTTGTCAAATCTTGGAAACTGAGACGCCGTTCTGCTTTTCTGGCGGGCTTCTGACTTCAACGACAAACTTCGAATATAAATTGACATTCCATTCTTCAAGTGGGCACCTGATTACCAAAACTTGAAATGTATAGATTGAATGATTACCATCTCAGGAGAAAGATTCATCGGACTGAGATTTTGATGTCTTAGGAGAAAGATTCATCAGACTAAGACTTTGACGCTAGGAGATAATTCCTCAGACTAGGTCTAAATTGTTGTGATCTCAGGAGAAAGATTCATCAGACTGAGATTTTGGTATCTTAGGAGGAAAATTCATCAGACTAAGACTTTGACGCTAGGAGATAATTCATTAGACTAGGTCTAAATTATTGTGATCTTAGGAGAAAGATTCATCAGACTGAGATTTTGATATCTTAGGAGAAAGATTCATCAGACTAAGATTTTGACGCTAGGAGATAATTCCTCCGACTAGGTCTAAATTGTTGTGATCTCAGGAGAAAGATTCATCGGACTGAGATTTTGATATCTTAGGAGAAAGATTCATCGGACTAAGATTTTGATGTCTTAGGAGAAAGATTCATCAGACTAAGATTTTGACGCTAGGAGATAATTCCTCAGACTAGGTCTAAATTGCTGCCTTACTTAAAATCTTCCAATTGTTGCTTCATTCTTCTTGTTGCTTTCATCTAAAACCTCTAATTGTTATTTTTCACTTCCTATTAAATTATCTTTAACTATAACTTCATAAACTAAATCGACACTCCATTCTTCAGGCGGGCTCCCTGACTTCAACTACAACTCAAAACTAAATCGCCCCTCCATTCTTCATGCGGGCTCCGTGACTTCCACTACTACTTCAAAATAAATCGCCACTCCATTCTTCAGGCGGGCTCCTTGACTTCAACTACAACTCAAGACTAAATTGCCACTCCATTCTCCAGGCGGGCTCCCTGACTTCAACTATAACTTCAAAACTAAATCGCCACTCCATTCTTCAGGCGGGCTCCCTGACTTCAGCTACAACTTCAAAACTAAATCGCCACTCCATTCTTCAGGCGGGCTCCCTGACTTCAACTACAACTTCAACTAACTCGCCACTCCATTCTTCAGGCGGGCTCCCTGACTTTAACATACACTCAATAACTTCATCCTATCCATATCGCCTTCCTTTGCTTCATGTACCACTTTCTTCTTCCTGCGTCATCTCTTGGGCCATCCTTTCTTCTGAATTACCATGTTTCGGAATTGCTTTCCTCCTGGGTCGTGTTATTTTTCTCTTGACTGCTGGGGATATCTTTGGAATTGTTTACTTACCTGCTGGGGATGATGCTGCTGGGAAAATCTTCTCTATTTCCCCCTTTCTACTTCCTTCAAAACCTTTTATTCTCCCGGGATCGCGGGGGATTGAAATGTCATTAGCTGAGGATTGTATTGTCGGGGGACCCCTTTTCCTTTTTCCTCTTTCCAAACCTCCTTCGAGACTTGCGCTTTGCTCCATTGAAAAACTTATAGGATATAATGCTGCCGGGGAAATCTCGAAATTAGTGTTTCATTTTTTCGAGAACTGCTGGGGATGATACCGGCTTCTTGCCTTTCTGAACGCAAGCTTCCTCGTTTTGTCCTGTCTGCTGGGGGTATAATTTCCTCTATCACAACTTGTAGTTTTCTTTCTTTCAAAGCTGCTGGGGATAATTGGGTTCAAAGATCATTTCCTTGCGTTATATGGCTTCTTTCCCCAACCGGGTATTTGGTTACGAGAAAATTTTCGCAACGGGAGAAAATTTTCTGCCCTAGTTTGAGAATCTTCTTCGTGGCATGCTTTTCTGGCAACAACCCCTCTTCTTCCTGTTTCAAATCAAAGAAAAATTAGTTAGTTTTAAAATGTGGTGGCTGGTTGTGGTGCTCCTGCTGAGGATGGTTCTCCTCTTCTTTCCCTGCTCTGCGTTTCATTGTCAGACCCTGCCGGGGATGTTATCATTTGATGATATTCATGCTGGGGATAGTTTTCTCCTTTCTTGCTTCCCCGCCTTCCTTAACGACTCTTTATTCGCGAACCTTTCCACGTGGTTTTCCACTGACCACCCGAATTCCTATAATAGTGACCCTTCGTGAAGACCTTGCATGTTTTACTGGTGAACCATTTTCTTTGTTCACCCTTGTCACTGAAAATACCTTTCTGTTGGGGATATCTCCCCTTCTTTGGCGGCATATCTAAGGAATGGGCATTTCCCGACCTTTGAGTCTCATTGGCCTTGGCCTCGAGGTCATTAACCTTTATTGAGATATCCTTTTTCACACCGATCCACCCCTTTGTCGATTTCCTATTGCTGGGGAATATCCTTCTGGACACTGGCTTTGTGCTTAATCCCTCCTCACTTATACCACTTGGGTGTACCAATCAAATTCCGTCTTGCATAATTGGAAAGCTGATGGAAAATTTTGAAGTCATTTCTTACAAACAGACTCTATTGGGGAATTTTTATGAAAGGAGAAAGATAAAAGGAAACAGAATAAAAGACAAAAACGAGGATGACTCTCTAAAAAGAAAAATTATAAAATAACCCTATCAAACGTGGATACCAACTCTAATGGACATGACATGCACATATAGCCTACCATTCGTCGTTAAACCGCCTTTTGTAATCTTCTCCTAGGGCTTTCCTATCTCATTTCCAACCTTCGTTCGACTTGTAGTGCCCGAGGGGTTTTCACTACCAAGCCTCTCTCATTTCGGTTTTCTCTCAGCTTTCATCGCCTTATGGTGCCTGTGAAGGTTTTCACCGCTAAGACTCTCTCATTTGTGTTACTTTTCCGCTGGGGATTGGCGGTGCTACTGCTAAGGTTCTCTCATATTTCTTCTGCTGCAGATCTGAGTCTTTTCTGATGGGAATCAGAGTGTTATGTTCTGATAAGACTTCTCTCATTTGCCCGACTTGGCCTCTTTTAAAGATTGGTCAAAAGGTCTTTCTTTGGACCGTAATGTGGATTTGGATAAGGCTAGAAAGAAATGGTATTAAAGGCTCGAAACAAAACAAAATGGGTTCAAAATTACAACATTCGGAGTCTACATCTTCCTTTATAAACACAACTTTTGTTGCCCCAGTTTCTAGCTTGGGGATTTTTACTTCTTTATTTACACTATGACCGAGCTGTGAAGCGCCTACGTATCCTCTTTGAGGAATCAGGTCAAACGTAGTTCCCAATTCCTCTTTTTCAAGTTTTTTTTTTCACACATTTTTCTTTTTCTTTTCTTTATCTCTTTTTGTTGTTTTCTTTTTCTTTACTTTTTTTCTTTATCCCTTTCTTCTCTTGCCTTTCAAACTTGTGTTTATAGTCTTTGCAACTAATTCCGAAGGAGGGGTATGAAAGAATTTAAAATAAGGCTCAAAGGGTTGACGATGGATAAAGTATTTGGATAGCAGAACAAAATGCCTTCGTCATTCCAATCTTCAAAACATGCCAAGTGTAAACAACACAATTAATATTCGTCATATCTTTAAAGCACTGTTGGGCAACACTCTCATTTTCATTATTATGAACGACCCCATGTCAATTGTGGTAGCTTGCCTTTAACGGTTTTCTTTTACTTGCCCCAGTTTCTCATGACTCGGGTTTCGAATAATCTCAAACCGTTCTTATTTCATTTAAATATCTCGATCACCTCCCAATGGTTTTGTGATTAACTTTTAAGATCAGGCCAGAACTATGCGCGCACGTCATGTCACTAGAGCTAGCAGAAAAAGAACTATAGGAAGGAGAGGACTAAATAAGAGAAAATGTCTAGAAATAATATAAAATAGGTCATTGCATTAACCGATAAAACAACGGCTCGAACAACCAAAAAACAAAACTGGGGTACAATACTTAGAACGACCCTAGACCCCTTTAGATGAGACACTATGATCAAAAGAAAAATACAAGGATAAAAGGTTTGAGCCACAAAACAACATTCGGATTACCATTCTGAAATAACTCGGACAAATAGAAATGACAACAAAATAAGCCACCACAAATGACTCTCCAATTGATAAGCCTGACATTTAGCCACGAATTTGATTATCAGAACCACTATGGCCTTCTCTCGTTTCAGTCGGCAAATTCCCGAGTGGATTCTCATATTCCGTGCCACCAGGCATCACCGCCAGAAAGTGTGTATCATCAGGTGCAGGTAATGGATTCAGCGCGATATTCTGGGTGTCACTGTTATGAATCACAATCAATCTTTCTTGGATCATCCTTTCTATTTCCCTTTTCAAATCCCGACAACTTTCCGTGGTGTGCCCCTGGGCATGGGAATAGTATTCACACCTTTTAGATGGGTCAAAGCTCTTTGCACGTGGGTCCACATGATTTGGAGGGATGGGTGCAATCATGTCCTGTTGCTTTAACTTCTCAAATAAGCTTGCATAGGAAACTCCTATTGGTGTGAAATGTTCCTTCAACTTCGGTTCCCTTCTATACCCTTGATTTAGAAGTGGGTTATAAGGTATTTGGAAATTTTGCAGAGGCTGGTAGAGATTTTGTGATGCTCGTGCTCGCTTTCTTGGATGATTTGATGGCTGAATAACATACTGGGGTGGATCAACTGGGTATGGTGGGTTCGGAGGTGGATAGTAATGCTCAGGGGAATTATGGAGAACTTGTCGAGACATCGCATATCGTCGAGGTACTCTTCTGGAACCTTTTCTTGACCCTGATATCATCATGACTTCTTCATCCCTCTCATTCGTGTCACTAGATTCAAATTGGACAGCCTGAGCTGCAGCCCTGAGAGCCGCTTGACTTATAATTTTGCCTGTCTTAAGACCGTTCTCTACCATTTCTCCCATTTTGATTACATCCAAGAAGGATTGACCAACCGCAGACATCATGTTCTGAAAATAATCCGACTCTTGAGCCTGAAGGAAGACAGTGATTAACTCATGGTCATCCATGGGTGGCTCAGCACGAGCCGCTTGCTCTCTCCATTTAAGTGCATATTCACTGAAACTTTCACTTGATTTCTTCTTCAGATTTGAAAGGAAAATGCGGTCTGGGGCAATGTCAATGTTGTATTGGAATTGTTTGACAAAGGCATGTGCCATGTCGTTCCAGACGTGCCAGCGAGATGCATCTTGATCCCAAAACCATTCAGAGGCTACTCCTGTAAGGCTTTCCCCAAAGTAAGCTATTAACAATTCTTCATTTCTTCCCAGACTCCTTAGTTGATTGCAATACCTTTTCAAATGGGCTATGGAGTGTCCATGTCCATCGTACTTTTTAAATTTGGGAATCTTGAAACCAGGTGGCAAGTGGACATCGGGAAACAAGCATAGATCTTTGAAAGCAACACTCTTTTGACCTGCCAACCCGCGTGTTTTTCAACCGTTATTCTAAGCTTTTCAATCTTTGGGTTATTTCCTCCTGTACCATCTTTCGGGGATCTTGCGTTGTCCGCTTGTCACAAACCAACCACCTTCTACTTACTTTACAATTCAAGACAAAACATGTTAGAATGGACTTATCAAATTTTTTATTTTTTTATTTTTTTATTTTTTTTTATTTTATATTATATATACATATACAGTTGTGGTCGAATCTTTTGGAGATTGCCTACGTATCATGACCCCGCATGAATCAGACCGAGCGTAGCTCTTGCAAATTAATGCAAGAAATAAAGAGATATTTATTTGATTTTTTTTTCTTTTTGAAGCAAAATTATAAAAACCGACTCCAACTACAAACTGTGATAAAAAAAACTTTCACACATTGTGCCAGAGATTTGTACAAGAATAAGAATATTTTTAGCGCCAATTATGACTATTTCTACAAAATTAGCCATGTAATGGCTTATTTGACAAAAATGGCTATTTTGCAAAATTTATTTAAAAAAAAATAAACTTGAAAAAAAATTTCATCCTGTGGCTCATGGAGGCATCGTTCGGCATCGCCATAAGCCAACACAAGACTGAGAAGTTTCTAATGTCAATTGACTATTTTTACAAAATTGACCATGTAATGACTTATTTGACAAAGTGACTATTTTTTGCAAAATTTTATTTAAGAGACTACAAATTCAAAAATTTTCGTCTTAGGGCCCATGGGGCATCGTTCAGCACCGACACAGGCCAACACAAGACTGAGAAAGTTTAAATGCCAAATGTGGACATTTTAGCAAAACCATATGTTATTTTTTTTTTGCATAGTTGAGTGATGACTCAAACTTAATTTTGCGGATACGGCCTTTCAATATTTCCACGAGGGAATATTTCAAGGTTGTGCCCAAAAATTATTTACAAAGACTCAAAGTGGCTATTCTTGCAAAAATAGCCTTCTGGCGTCCTTTTGGGGAACATTCAGCTTATTTTAAACAAGAATAGCATCACCCGATTTATTTATAATAAAATGAAAAATTTGACACATTTTTTTGGTTATTTTTGCAAAAAGGGTGTGAACCCGAACTTGATTTTGCGGCTGTGGCCTTGCAACATTACCACAAGGAATATTTTAAGGCTATGCTCGTAAATTATCTAAAATGACTCAAAGCGGCCATTTTTGCAAAAACAGTCTTCCGGCGTCCTTTCGGAACATTCGGCTATTTTCAAAAATGGCATCACTTTGATGTTATTGACAAAATTAAACACACATTTTTTTTGATTTTTTTTTAAAAGGGGTGGTAACCCAAACTTTATTTTGAGGCTACGGCCTTTCAACATTTCCACATGGAATATTTCAAGGCTATTATTCAAAAAGAAAATAAAAGACTTCAAAGTGGCCATTTTTGCAAAAACAGCCTTCCGGTGTCCTTTCGGAACATTCGGCTATTTTCAAAAACAGCGTTACTTTGATTTTATTGAAAACTAAAACTTCAACATTTTTTTATTAATTTTTTGAAGGGGTGGTTGGACCTGATGAGGGTTGCCTACGTATCTCACATCCGGTGAGAATCAAACCCGCGTAGTTCGGTCCGTCAAAACAAACTATTTTCTTTTATTGACCGACAAAGAAAACACATTTTGTTAAGAAACCCATTTTGTCGGCAAAGTCAACCTTCCGTCGTCTTTTATTAGCAAACTGAACTATTGATTTGTTGGTAAAACACATTTTTGTATTTTCCGAAAATATCTATTTCCCCATACTGTTTCCTTTTGTTTTTCGTTTCTCTTCGGTATTTAAAAAGCCGGTCAGCATGCAAGTTCGAATAAATGTTTGAAACAAACATGGTATAACAGGATGGTTTTTTCATTTCGGGTTGCCTGTCCTAGACGGACCCAACCCCTGTGTTGAGTCCCCTAAGTCAAATGCAACGTGATGCAAATAAGAGTTTCCTACTAGGGATCCGGTATGCAGTTATGTTATTCTAAGTTCAAAACCTTGGTGCATGATCTAGACTGTGTACCCAAGCGGACAACTCGGGCTGAGGAAGGAGCTCCTTTCCGGGAACCAAAAGGCCAACCGGCTTAGAAACTTTTCGAGCCTCTTCATTATTTTGGGGTATGACACTAACAGAATAAGGAGTCTCAACCAGTGAGCACATCCCGGGGGTGAGAAGTGAAGGGTTTTCGGCACAGTTTTATATACAGTTCACGCAATATCAAAGCGGTAAACATATAGCAGTTTGTATATACAACGCAACTAGCATCAAAGCGGTAGACACGTAGCATATTATTTAAACATATAATAAAATCAGATATAGACAAAAACAGCAATTTAATTGAGCTCGAATTCTTAGGCCCTGAACCGAAGTTCTGGATTGTTGTCCCCAGCAGAGTCGCCAGAGCTGTCACACCTCCTTTTTCACACATAATACAAAACGTAAAGGTGCCACTATTTAATACTACACACCGGGAAGGGATATAATAATAATCAGTGAAGGAGTTTTTCCACTTAAAGGACAGTCGGAACAGGATTTATTTATTTAATTCAGAGTCGCCACTTGGGAAAATAATGGTGTCCCAAGTCACCGGTTTTAATCCCGAACCGAGGAAATTTATGACTTTGTATTACAATCTGCGAAATTAGAAACCTGGATAAGGAATTCTGTTAACCTGGGAGAAGGTGTTAGGCACTCCCGGATTCCATGTTTTTAGCACGGTCGCTCAACTGCAATTTTTATTTTTATCTGATTTCTTTATATATTTTTATTTATGTGCTCTTATATTCCGCTTTTTAATTTTTAGAAGAATTGCAACGTCACGAAATTACATTTCGAGTCACACCGCAACCAGTACGCCTGTGACTTTAATATATTTCAGTTTCGCCGAGAGTAAGATTTGGGTCACATGAAATGCACACCCGTATTAGGAAGGTAATATTTATTAACAACGCGCACCTAAAGCGACTAATGAGTTGTTTTCTTTGTGGGATGCCGTGAAATTCGCTAAACGGCATGCCCCAAATTCTAAGTATTTTATATAAATACTACTGAGGGCCCCGCTTAAACATCAAATAAAGCCTAGCTTCCATATCGAAATCCTATCAGATAACAAATACTAACAAAATCTAAACAAAGTAAAGTGTAACCTTAAGGGATCAATCAAAAACTATGGATAAACTTGCTATATTATTCATCAACATTATATGAAAGAGTATAATCTTAAGAACACGTAGTTTAGTTACAAATAAAAGGATGTCAAAAGCAGGGCATCTTATACTTAATTAAAATTCAAATTTCCTCCAACAAACATAACTCTTATAAAACCTTTTCACAATTATTCAACACTTATGTCAAAGTTATTATTGTTTCAAGACCATGAAGGGCTAGCCTCACATTTAATTCAACCATAAAAATATGCCTCAAAATATTGGACTATCAAATTAGTGGCAAACAGTAACATAAGTCATCAAGCAGACAAATGACCTCTTTCTTTTATTAATATGTACTTGACGGTATGAGGGAGTGAAAGAGAGCTTTTCAGTTAATATTTTTTATCCTTCCGATGCTATAGCTTCAAATGCATACTAAGCAAAGTTCTAACCTGAGATCGCAGCCTTTCACTACGCAACAAATCAACGAATACAATCTTCGGCTCTGAAAATCCAAACGAGCAAACCAAGGAATTGCCAACTAGAACACGGACGGTGCCTCAGCTTACTGGACCTTGACCTCAGAACTTACAAGTGAATCGAAATATCAAGTGAGGTATCGTTGAACTCAAAAATGTGACGAACCATGGACGAACCTCCGCACCGGACCTCGACGTGACAACCTCGAATGGGTTTTGGCCAAAAACTAATAGCAATGATAAAGCTCGGCTCGCTGGAACCACGAAGAGTTTCAGAAATAAACCTCGAATCGACACCTATGTTTTGCTCTGCTTTGGACAATGCTTTCTGGACTGTTTCGCGCTGGTTTGGGGTTGATTTCGGGTCTGTTTTTAGTGAGTTTTTGGGCAGCTTCCAACTGGTTTTTGAGGAAGGTTGTGCTGCGACAGAACTGGATTCTTGGAGTGGCTATTTGGTCGGTTTTCTACGGCAGAAGTGAGAAGAAGAGGCAGCAGCGATGGAGTGTTCTTTGTTTTTGCTGCTAGCCTTCTCCGTGTGTGTGCTCAATTGCTGCGCCGGTTTTTTGCCTCCAGCTCCTGTCCGTGTATCCCCTCCTTTTTCTATTGTTGTCAGTGAATGGTGAGGAGCATGAAGACAGAAAACAAAAGAGCTCTCCCCGTTTGGTCAAGCTCCTTGCTGCCATTTTTTTTCTTCTTCAAGAAGAAGATGTACAGTCTATTCGTTTGTACCCCAGCTCTCTTCTGTCTCTTTTTTCTTTTTTTGAAAATCAGAAGTCCCTTTCTTTTTAAAGAATCAACCAATCACTCCAAAAATCCCCTCCCTCTCACGTGAAGTCCCCCTTCATATGCATATTCTTTTTCTTTTAAAATGGAACACCCCACCCAACAATGTCCCCCTTTGTCATTATCCTTTTGTCTTATTCTTTTGTCTTTTTCTTCTTGTTTTTTTTCTTTTGTCTTTTCTTCTTATTCCCCCATCCCATTATGTATTGTCCCCATAGTGTGTGCATATGTGTGTATGGGTAGTTTTTGTCCGTGTTACCCGTGTGGTGGACTCGGATTATTACGAGCTAGGTCCGAAAATTATAAAACCGGGTAGTTTGAACCCGAATATTATTCTTTGCCCGGAACCGAGAATGGTGTTATTTAATTAATCCTAGGTAATTAAAATAACTATAAAAGTAAGACCGACAACTAAACAAAACTATTTTTATTTTTTCAAGATTGAAGTAACTGCAAAATATTAATTATATTATTTTTGTTTTGTAATTTTCGTTTTTTTTAATAAGCTAAAAATATAAAGTACTATTTTTGCATTTTTCAAGTTTAAAATGACTACGAAACATTAATAAAACTATTTTTTTTTTGTTATTTTTTATCTTAAGGTAAAAATAGAGTAAACGAGTCAAAATTAGCTAAAATAACCATATTAGGCCTAAACTAAATATTTTACACTAAAAATATAAAAAATCTCGGGTAGGGGCAAAATCACGCATCTACAACTCACATGCCAAAAGAGTGACAATATCTATCATCCGCAAGGATCACTCACGTGCTCACAATAATAATGACTCATGACTGCCTAGACAACTTACGTGCCAACAAAATAACTCTCACACATGAGGCAAGTACATGGGAGTACATGTAAATAGTCAAAATGTCAGGATTCATCTTCTTTGATGATATGGGTGATTTATTTTGTATGATTGTGCAAGTGTTCTACCACAATTCAAGTTGACAAGTAAGAGTAGAGACAATAAATGGAATATAAGGAACGATCACCACAAAATGTAAAGTGTAAAAAGGCAGTAACGAAATTGCAACAACGAATAGTATAACAAGGTTAGCTACACAGAACTAAGAAAATAATGCAACACCGAGAAAGACAATTAATAGTATGCTAAGAAAACAATGATCAAAGATAAGTACAAAGGAATGGGGAAATGTCAACAAGAGTCACTATCGAGGTACCGCCTTGTAGTCTCAAATCACAAAATATATCACAATCTTTTCTTATATTACCGGGGGAGCCTTTACATTTAATTTTGAAAATTATTTTTCTTGAAATAGTATCGTGCGTTTTAGTCCACCACCGCATGACTTCCAGTAGTTCCCCTACTAGCCACGCGTATCAAGCCAACCTTATCTCACCACATGCATTTCAACACCCAGACCTCATACCACCGTATGCATATTAATATCACAACGTATCATAGGTTGCACCTCAAGTGCCCAAAATTACAATTTTCTAGAGAAACAAAACAATAACAAAATTTCACAATAAGGAGCGCATAGCTCAACCACAATCTACATCAACAAAAATAAATACAATAATATGAGAATACGACAAGTAAATCATCACAAGGTTTCAGAACACAAAGAAATGGAAGAACAAGCTCACAAAAAGACACAACCGGGAATAATGGTCTCAACAAGAATAGCTCAACAAGGGAGAGATATTGTGTATAAATGACTCCACAAAAGTAAAATTCAATGACAAGATAGATAACATGAATCAATGACCCAAATAACAATACATCAATAATGTAAGGACTAACAAACTTCAATTAAGGCTAAGCAATTACAGAAGAGATAATAACAATTTTAATTAAGGTTAAGCAAATTACGAAAAAGATACTAATAACTTCAATTAAGGCACACAAGATTTTAATCGACAATAAGGGCAGAACACGAAGCAATTAATTCCAAATAAGACACGTAAGGGTGAATTTAGTAACTGGGGGATTTAACATGACAAAATAACTTCATATATAATGAACATAAGATTATAAGAGCCTTAAATGGTCAAATTTTCAAAAATATATCAACAAGTTACACACAAAAATCATTTTTTTATATTTTTTGAATAATTTGCTCGGGGCAAAAATCACGTGCTCACAGCATGTGTTATGGCACAGGCAAGGTTAAAGGAATTGAAGAAGCAGCTTCAGAGTTTCCTTGAAAAGAGGTTCGTTGGTAGGCCAATATGGATGTGTGTTCTAACTTGAGTCGACTTGGTTGGCTCCGAGTTGTATTGCTGAAGGATGTATTATTAGATTGTTAATGAGCCTATTAGAGTTACGGGGATACATATGAGTTACCTTTCTGTGTGTAGGGAATTTTCGATTTGTTGGTTGTAGGCACATGTAGTGCGGTGTTATTGGGGTCTCATAGTGGAGCTTGAGCAGGAGTAGTATTAGATATTGCTCGGCGGATGGCATATTGGTTATGTAATGTTGGGATATGTGGTGTTATGTATTTGCTTCACCGCGGTTATGATCATTTTCTTTTGTTGTAGATATCGATTGAGCGTGGTCACCAATTTCAAGCAGAGTGACTTAAGGTGTTCCATGTGGACCGATATTTGGATAGGTTCGCGCTTTGCAATGATGTTACGTAAAGGTCCGACCTTGCGAGTTAGATTCACGTGTTCTGTCTCTATGATGTGAGACGGGTTCTCAGCCTTGTGTTGTGGTGGTACTGGTGAACTTGCGGTTCAGCTCTTTCATTTGAGCCACTTTCATGATTTGAGTATGTTCAAATTGGTCTTATTGGCGCGCGGATCGTGCAAGTTGCGTCTTTAGTCTGCATTGAGGTGTCATGTCACTAGAGTGGTTATGTTGGATTAGGTAAGGTCGTGGGGATCTTTAATGATTACAAACAGATTCGATTTTATCATGATGGAAGGATAAATATTGAGGTTCGGCTCAGAAATTTGCTATGATCTTTGCCAAAATAGAAGTGGCTTCATGAACAGTTTATCTAAGAAAATGGTTATGGCTTACTATGTGTTTTATTTATCATTGGCAGTATATGAAATGAGACTTTAGTTGATAAGAGGTTTTCTATCGGTATTCGATTGTTGTGTGCAGCTGCTTTGATTAGAAGTTATCGCTGCAAGCGTTTGAGTTATGTGGTATATCATGTAATTGCACCTGAGATTGAAGGTATGGTGGTATATCTTGTTTGGGCTTATTCGCAATATAAATGTGTGATTCTGATCGTATTGAAGATTTCAGAAGTGGAAATGTGGTTCTATGGTTTATGAGCTAGATTGGATTGCAAAATTTCAGTTACAATGTGTTATCGGACCTATATGAGATAGGATGATGTAGGATCACCCCCGGTATGTGCATGGTAAGGTTAGTCAGGGATTAGTTGACTTTTGGAAAACCTCTGGTCACATTCGAGGATGAATGTCTATTTAAGTTGGGGACAATGTAATGACTGGCCAGTCGTTTCTTGAGTTACCCTTTCAGTTTCCCATATTTCTGTTTCTTTATACTTCATTATCCATGTTTTGTCATATTGAGTTGGACGGATTGAGTCCGGAATGATTTTGATAAGGTTTGAGACACTTCATCTCTTTTAAGGAATTTTAAGTTGAAAAAGTCAACCGGATGTTGATTTATATGCTAGAGGGCTCGGATGTGAGTTCTGATGGTTCGGTTAGTTTTGAGATGTGATTTGTGACTTAGGAGCATGATCAGAATAGGTTTTGGAGGTCCAGAGGAGATTTAGGCTTGAATTGGCGAAGTTGATATTTTTGCAATTTTCGGTTGATAGGCGAGATTTTGATCTAGGGGTCAGTATGGAATTCTGAGAGTTGTCCTAGCTTCGTTATGTCATTTGGGATATGTGTGAAAATTTTTAGGTCATTCGGATATGGTTTGGCTGGGTCTTTGATCTAAAGTGGAATTTGGAAGATTTTACAAACTTAGGCTTCAATCTGAGGTGTTTTAGTTGATTTGATTTTGTTTGAAGTGTTTTAATGATTGGAACAAGTTTTTATAAGGTATTGGGATATGTTGGAATCTTTGGTTGAGGTCCCCGATGCCTCGGGATTATTTTGGATGGTTAACAGAGAGGTTAGAATTTTGTCATAGCAGCTGATATTGGTGCTTGTGGTATTTTTGCATCAGCGGATGGGGGACCGCAGATGCGAGTGATTTATCGCACAAAAAAAAGGGTCAGATGTGTGGAGATTGCAGAAGCGGTATGGTGACTGCATCTTCAAAAGTTTTGTCGCAGAAGCGGTGTGGGTGTGAGTAAGTGCATTCCGCAGAAACGGAGGTGTAAACCGCAAAATGCGCTACCGCAGAAATGGGTTTTTGACTTCAGATGCAGAAAGGCCTGGGTAGACCATATATGTTATTTCATTTCACGAATTTGCGTTATTCCGCCAATTTTAACTTTGACCTTGGAGCTTTTTGGGCGATTCTGAGGAGGGAAATCAAGAGACTTCATTGAGGTAAGAATTTATGGACCTAAGATACATTTCTATGCTAGTATTTCATGGATTAAGGATGTAATTAAGGGGTTTAATGGTTGAAGATAAAGGATTAGGGCTTGAGTTTAACAGATCTCTAAATGGGGATTTGAGAGGTGATTTGGACTCCAATTTTTTGTATTTCTTCATAAGTATGAACTCGTGGGGGAGACGAAGAATCTATTGATGTAAAATTTTCTAAATTTTGAGACGTGAGCTCGGGGTCAGGTTTTGCTAATTTCGGAATTTGTGCCCTATATTAGTTTTTTTTGCTTGGGATTTGTTCCCGTAGCTTATTTTGATGCCCTCGTTCTTATTTTGGATAGATTCAATGTGCATGGATGCTGAATTGAGGGGGAAAGGCATTGCGAGCTAGAGAGTTAGTCGGTTGGAGGCGAGTAATGGTTGTAAATAATTTTCTAAGAGTTAAAAACCCGAGATTGCACATCGTAATGCTATATTGAGGTAAGGCACACGATTGATGACGAGCGTGGGGTCGTGCACTATTGTGGATTGTGACTTGTTCCATCCTGATTATTTATTTTGCTGCGTATTTGATTGAAATCTATTATTTTGGCTGAATGCCATATTTGGGCACTATGCGAATTATTTTAACCCTTCGGGAATTGTTTTGATATTTTCTCACTACTTTGACTTTATACATGAACTCAGTCCTATTATTTTTCACTGTTTTAAAACTCAGCCACGTTCACTCAGTTTTCATACTCAAATGATATTTCAATGAAGTTTTGGGATGAGAAACACGATTTTACTGTTACTCGAGAGGCTTATGTGATTTTGACTGAGTAAGGTCGATGGCTTGTGTTGTAAGTATATCTTTTGGGTCAGGATGCACGCCACAATGGTGATACACTGATTTTGATTATGAGGGTGAGGGCCTGAGAGAATACACCACGAGGTGGCTTGATATTGATATGAGTCCGAGAGCCTTTTTATGATGACAAGAGATGGCTTGCTATTGCGATTGGACTGTACGAGGCCCCTTCAGGAGTCTGCACACCCCCAGTGAGTGCGGGTACCTATTGTGATGTGAGATATAGCCCGAAGGGCTGGTATGGTTCTGAGATATAGCTTGAGGGGCTTGTACTGTTCCGAGATATTGCCCGAGGGGCGAATTTGTTGATATTGTGTCCGAGGGGTGAATCTTATGTGCTTATCTTTCATGTTTACCTCTCATTTACCTGTTTAATTATGTATTTGTGACCAAGGGGCAGATCTATGTATTTATCTGCAATAGTTGTTCTGCATTCATTTGCGTAACTGTTAAAAAAGGCATTTTCAAAGAAGTTTAAACTGAGCTATGATGTTTTAAAGGGATTTCACAGCTTCATTGCTTTCTTATTGGTTTATGAACTGATTCTATAAAGCATGTTGATGCACTTTTCGTGATTTCTTATTACTCAATCTTTATTTATGATTGTTACTCACTTAGTCGGAGTGCTCACTTTAGTTCCTGCACCTTAAGTGCAGATTCAGATATTTTTTTCTTAACTCGGCAGCGGGTATTAGTTGATCGGAGGCAGAGTCTTCAGAGTTTAGCAAGATTGATCCCGGCGTTCGCAGAACTATTTTTCTCCCTTTTTATTCAATTAGTCTGTACTTAGTACATTTTAGACTTTGTCAGATATAGCTAGACCTTAGTAGATGCTCATGACTCGTAACACCCCGATTTGGGCTGTGTTTGGGTTGTACTTCCGCATTGTTATGATGTTATCTACTGTTTAGTATTATTAAATAATATTTTAGCCTATTTTATTGTTGCATAGCTTTTTAACTTCATATTGAAAATGTGTCGGCTGCCTTATCTTCACGAGAGGCGCCATCACGACCGAGTCTAGGTTTAGGGTCGTGACATCCGGGCACATGGGCATGGCGATGAATTTAGGAATTCTTAAACTGGGATTGGATTATCACTTAAATAGTTAGAATATGAACTTTTTAGCATATATTGACTATTCACATAACATTTAACTAGTTTCCACTCGTTTGGCACCAAGTTGAGGGTTTAAAGAACATTTAGGAATTCTTTCTTTTACTACTACTTTCTGTCCATTTCCCCGTAGACGGCAGTGTAGTATTTTTTTATATCCTATTAGTTGCTCATACACTTATGACACTGGGTCTTGGAGATTATACTAGTAAGCAAATGTTGATTTTTAGTTATATACTCATTTCATTTCCTCTTAAAATTGTTTATCTCTTATTTTATTAAATTTCCACTTCTTATTTATTCACTAGTTAAAAACACCTATTTCTAAATTGTTAAAAGAAACACCCATGTTGTTAGTTCATTATTGGCTTGCCTAGCGGTAATGTTTGGCGCGATCACAGTCTATATATGAAATTGTATCATGACAATTTAACAAATAAAATAAGCAAAAAAAAAAGAATAAGAAAATAGTTTGGAATATTGCCTTTCGACCATATCAATATGAAAATATATTTTTATTGAACCTTATTAATTATGAAAATTTAATAACAAAATATGGTTCAATTTGTAGAATAACAAACTTAAGTCAGTCTTGATCTATCTTGTAAACTTTTTCTACTCCATTATTAGGTGCTGGAGGTGGTGTGCAGAAGCACTTGTGCGTCTTTAAGTCACATTTCGGATGTCCCAAGCAGTTGATTCTGCAGTCGATATCTTTTGTGCATGCAAACGCTGCATTGTTTGATTGCCCTAACAACATTAAAATTAAAATTATTACATAAGTTATAGAAAAGAGAAAAAAAGGATTAACTAAAATTATCATATTCATAATCTAAGAGAGACACAAATTGCTTCTGGAGTAAAAGTTGCTAATAAGAAATCTCCAAGGCATTTAAAAGGGAAACATGACAATAAGGGTGTGTTTGGTATGAATGAAAATATTTTCCTTCGTACCAAACACACCCTAAAAACGGAATGAATGGCGTATTAATTACCACGTGGTTGTTAGAACAGTGTGCCTATAACCAGGTTGAATATGAACTACTACATAAAATATGCTAATAGATCTAAATTGCTTACCTAGAAAAATAAGCAAAAAAGAGACCAAGAAAATCTTAAGGAATGATGCCTTCTCCATTGTCTTCCTAGTATTTTGGTACTACTACAGTAATTCTATAACTGTTGTTATTGATGTTTTGATTGTTGCTTTAGCAATGTATTTATAGGAAAGCAAAAGCTATGCACTAAATTTACATTTGAAGGAGATATAACTATCAAGATAAATAACTTAAGTCATTTCCATAAATTAAAGAAATCAAATTTAATACTAAGGTAACAAATTTTTTTTTGCAGGAATTACTTTGGAAAGTGAGTGACTTAATTTCCGTTTAATGTTTGATAATAAGTACTCTAGATTCAGATTTATTTCTAATAAATTTATTAAAAGCGCCAAATAATTTTATGTCTTTCTCATTGTCTTAATTAGTAGGTAACTAGAAAAATTAAATCTAAGATTATTTTGACTAAATCTATTGACTCTTTGATATAAATTGCTCATGTACCTTGAAAGGCTTTACTTTACTTCTAAAACTTCCTCCCAAAATGAGGGTCTTTGCAGGTATATTAGCTAAAATATTTAATAAAAACCATAAGATTAAACAAAATGAAAAGATTGAGTCAATCGACTACGAAAAAATAAACTTTGGTAGGTTTGACTTGACTTGCATTTATGTTGAGCTGAATGATAATATCAATATATAATAAAAAACAGTTGAACCAAAATCAAACATCCAAACCCAACCGATAATGTGTGTGTATTTTGAATCAACTAATTCATTAACAAAAAAAATAAAATAAAAAAATACTAGGTCTATTTTATATTGATAATTTGAGACTCATAAATAAGCTAGCATAAAAGTGTGAACCGTTAATGCCGCCTTATATATCACTAATGACGCTTTGCTAATGGCCTAAATCGCTAATGTTAGATTTATGATCCACTAATGGCACTTTATGAACAACTAATAGTGCTTTATGAACCGCTAATAATGTTTTGTGAACTACTAACAACATGAATAGTTAACGATGCAAACGACAGAACGATTAACTGTACTTTATGAACTGGCAATGGTGCATCATGAACCGGTAATGCTACACAATTTGTGTGTATTTTGAATCCTATAATTCATTAACAAAACAAAAAATACTAGGTCTATTTTATGTTGATAATTTGAGACTCATAAATAAGCTAACATAAATGATATTAAGGGCGTTGTTGTGCCTTATTTGAATTCATAATCATATTTTGAGACTCATAAACGAAGGGTGTTTTCGTGCCTTATTTGAGTTCATTATCAGATATTGAGAGATTTGACTGTAAAATCATGAAGAGTGATGGCGTGCTATTATATTCATGATACTATATGGTGAAGACGAGAGTAAAAGTAAGAAGGGTGATGTTGTGCCATTTATTTTCATATCATTACTTTATCTAATTTACAGATGTTGTGATTTACTTAGTTATATTGTTGCTTAATTCGGAAGATGTTATTCGGATATCATACTAGCCGTTTATATGATATTCTCCCCTTTCGCTTGTCGCCTCCCATTTAACATTTTATCATTCTTCTTGTAATTTTTCTGCTTTATATATATATATATTTGTATTGGTTTTTATGTCAATGTCTTGTGATAGCCTCATCACTACCCTGTGGAGGTTAGGCTTGACACTTATATAGTACATTTGATTGGTTGTACTCATACTACACTTTTGTACTTGTTGTGTAGATACTGGTTTCGGTCCTAGCGCAACTTAAAAGTGTGGCAACTCGAATCACTTCATACAGAGACTCGAGGTAGATCTGTTGGCTTTCACAAACCTTGCAATCTCGTTCCATATCCTACCATTATTGTTTATATTTTTCAAATAGTTGTATTTTTTCGTACACAGTTTGTAGACTTCTAGTTGCTCATGTACTCGTGACTCTGGATTTTTAGGAGTAGTTAGTATCAAATTGTTTATATTCGCACAGTATTTTATTTGGAGTATATTTCTCATTTATTTTCATTACTTAAGTTAATTGCCAAAAATAATTGGTTAATGAATTTATTAGCGTTGGTTTGACGAAAAAGTGGATGTTAGGTGCCATCACGGTCCTGAGATTCGGAGTTCTAGGTCATGACAAGTTTGTATTAGACCCGTGGGTTACATTGGTTTCACGAGTCATGAGCAAGATTAGTAGAGTCTGGAGGATCGACAGGGAAATGTCTGTATTTATCTTATAGAAGCTATGTAATTTTAGGAAAAAAATCACTTTTTTCTTTCCGTATCATGCAATTTTGTTCTATAATTGTTGTTTGAATCATTCCATTTTTGTTCTCATGCATATGGTGAGAATACGCACACCATCTATAGCCGATTGGAGCTGGAGCCCTTATTGCCACTACCAAGGGTAGTGTCCGGGGCTGAGGTCGACTTATAGGCAAAGCTCATCCTAGAGCTCGAGAAGAAGCACTCACAGTGGAGCCTCACATTGGTCATGATGAGGGGATCCTCGTCCGGAAGGGGTTTATAGCCACTCATGTGCTTCACGATGATCTGGTCTATTTAGTGGGCCTTATGTAGAGTGTGGCCCAAACAGGTGCATATCTGATGGCACCAGTTGTCTCTCGGGCTGAGAGATGAACATAAAATCCCGCTACTCACACTCTGTAGTAGATGACACCCATATATCAGACCCCACTAGTCTAGCTAGTTGTGGTAGTTCAGCCTATTGTTGTTGCACAGATCTGGGGGAGACCCGCAATGTATTTTGAGGGATTAATGAGATTGGATAAGTTCACAAAGATCCTCCCTATTCACTTTAGTGGTGCACCTATTCAGGACCCACATGATTACTTTGACTGTTGCCATGAGGTGTTGCATAACATGGGTATTGTTGAGACCAAAGGGGTCAACTTTGCAATATTCCAGATGACCCCTTCCTCGAAGGGGTGGTGCTAGGATTTTGAGCACATCCCACCAACTGGTTCGCCTCCACTTACGTGGAAAAAGCTTTTGCAACTATTTTTGAAGAAGTTTATTCCTTTCACTCAGAGAGAGGAGTACTGCAAGAAGCACATTCAACAAGGTAGCATGAGTGTTAACCAGTATGAGACCCGATTTACGGGCCTGGCTCTCCATGCAGTTGTCTTACTCCCTACTGAGAGGGACATAGTGAGGATTTTTATTGAGGGAATTACTTTCATTATTAGGCTATAGATAGCCAACGAGATCGGGGATGATATTTCTTTCTATATGGACGTAGAGATTGCTAGAAATATCATGGTCAGGATAGAGGAGCGACATCTTAGAAGAAGCCCCATCATTTTGGTAGCTTTAGTGATGCCCCATCTAGAGGTGGAGGTTCTTTTGGTAAAGGACATTTCTAGGGTATTTCAGTGAGTGCTTCAAGCATCCCACGGTGTTTCAGGTAGTCGTGGGTGTTATGTGTCTCCCCTGAGAAGTTAGCCTACAGTGCACCATCAGTTCTCATTAGTTTACCTTCGATGCATAGTTATAAAGGTTGGTATCCATGTTGGCAAGGCCAATTCTAGGGTCAACAGTCACAACAACCGAGGGCTTGTTATACTTATAGATGTTTGAGAAATGTTGCTATATTTTTCCCTGGTCCACAAAGTGGCATGCCACAACAAAATTCTCGTGTCCTGGTTCTTGCACTAGTTGTTTCAATTTTGGAGAAGTCTTTAATGAACTTCCGGTAAAAATCGGAATGTCCAAGAAAGGTTCTAATGGCTTTAACAGACGTTGGTGGAGGCAGCTTTGCAATGACGTCAACTTTGGCTCGGTCCACCTCAATACCCTTGCTCAAAACCCGGTGCCCCAAGACTATTCCTTCCTGTACCATGACATGGCACTTTTCCCAATTTAGCACCAAGTTGGTATCAATGCACTGTTTCAGCACTCTTGTCAGATTGACAAGGCATTCATCGAACGAATTTCCTACCAATGAGAAATCATCCATGAACACCTCCATGATATCTTCCGCCATGTCAGTGAATATGGCCATCATGCACCTTTGGAATGTGGCAGGTGCATTGCATAGGCCGAATGGCATCCTACTGAAGGCAAAAATGCCATATGGGCATGTGAAGGAGGTCTTCTCTCTATCCTCTAGGGCAATTGAGATCTGATTGTACCCCGAGTACCCATCTAAGAAGCAAAAATGTGACCTCCCTGCCAACCTGTCAAGCATCTGGTCAATGAAGGGAAGTGGGAACTGGTCCTTACGGGTGGCTAGATTCAGTTTCCGGTAGTCCATGCAGATCTTCCAGTCGGTGACGGTTCTTATTGAGATTAATTCATTGTTCTCATTTTGCACAACCGTCATGCCACCCTTCTTTGGCGCACATTGAACTAGGCTAACCCGGCTACTATCAGAGATTGGGAAAATAATTCCCGCGTATAGCCACTATATCACTTCCTTCTTCACCACTTCCTTCATATTTGGGTTCATCCTTCTTTGGTGTTCCCTGGAAGGTTTGTGTCCCTCTTCCAGGAGAATCTTATGCATGCAGTAAGCAGGGGCTGATCCCTTTTATGTCTTCCATAGTCCAACCAATGGTAGTTTTGCATTCCTTGAGTACCTGTATAAGTTGTTGAGCCTGCACATCTAGCAAACCGGATGAGATAATAACATGTAACGTGGAGTTAGCGCCCAGAAATTCATACCTAAGATGAGCTGGTAATGGCTTAAGTTTCAGCTTTGGTGGTTCCTCAATGGATGGTTTTGCTGGAGGGGTCTCTCTTTTCTAAGTGTAGAGGTTCAAATTTCAACTCTCTATCCCAAAACCCCTTGCCTTCCAGTGATAACACCCACTCTAAGTTCATTAGGCATGCCTGAAGTGGATATTCAGCTGTCAAAGCTACATCGTCTATCTCCACTATCACATCTACTGCATCAATAAGAGAGCAATTTGCGAACTCACTCGGGCGCCTCATAGATTTTTGTACATTGAATATGATCTCCTCATCATTTAGCCTCATCTTGAGCTCCCCAGTCTCACAATCGATTAGGGCTCTCCCCGTGGCTAGGAATGGTCTTCCTAAGATTATAGGAATCTCATCATCCACCTTGCAGTCTAGAATCACAAAATCGACGGGAAACACAAACTTCCCCACCTAGATAAGCACATCATCTAATATCCAGAATAGACGCTTTAACCGTCCTGTCAGCAAGCTGTAATAACATAGAAGTAGGCCTAGCTCTCCCGATGCCCAGCCTCTTATAGATCGCCAAGGGCATAAGATTTATGCTAGCCCCCAAATCACACAATGCCTTAGCAAACACAAAGTTTCCTATAGTGCACGAAATAGTGAAACACCCGCGAGGGCACAAGGGAGTTTTTCCAATTAAAGGACAATCGAGACGGGATCAATTTATTAAATTCAGAGTCGCCACTTGGAAAATAATGGTGTTCCAAGTCACCGGTTTAATCCCGAACCGAGGAATTTTATGACTCTGTAATACAGCCTGCGAAACTAGAAACCTGGATAAGGAATTCTGTTAACCCGGGAGAAGGTGTTAGGCACTCCCGGATTCCGTGGTTTTAGCACGGTCGCTCAATTGCAATTTTTGTTTCTATCTGATTCTTTTACATATTTTAACTATGTGCTTTTAATGCTCCGCTCTTATTTTTAGAAGAATTGCGACGCTACGAAAACACATTTCGAGCCGCACCGTAACCAGTACGCCTGCGACTCTAATGTATTTCAGTTTCGCCGAGAGTAAGATTTGGGTCGCATAAATGCACACCCGTATTCAGGAAAGTAATTTTATTTCAAATCGGGCCTAAAGAGTCTATCGTCTATTTAACTTTGGGAAAAGACCGTGAAATTCACTAAACGGTCTTTCCTGGTCTAAGTTTTTATAACAACTCATTAGAGGGCCCCGCAATTGTGTATTTGTTTGGCGGGGCTCGTCTCGTTATTATTTAAGGTCATACCTAGCATAACTAAATTTCCTATTGCCTTGTTTTTTTGTATCAAAAGGAGAGAAAATCCTAACGGATGTTACTAAGAAAAATTGCCTTAGTTGTAGGGCTGTTCAATATTTTAGGCCTCTAAACAGGCTCACTTATAATCACCTGGCCAACCTATTATTTTCACTTCAAGTAACAAGCACAAAAAATCAATTTGAGTTTGTCTATTCCCATGTAATTTACAGCCCAAAGGCCCAGCGAGTTAAGAGCCCAAAGCTGGGCCATGCATAAGCAAAATAATGGCTCACATCTTATTCAAATGAAAAAAAACTTGTCATGCTTTGGCTCATAAATAATCCCAAATCCAATACTGATTTTAATTTGGATCTCAACAATACTGATTTTTAAATCATAAGTAAACTTAAGAATTTTTTTTTATATAAAAAAAAAACACATGAAACAATTCAATTCTAATCAAATCAAAACATGCTGATTTTAAGTCCGAACTTCACGCTCATATTCAAATTATACGTAACTTGTGAACCACACAAACTTATTTTTAAATTTTTTTTTTCATTTCCCAAAATAACTTTTAGCCTTGTTTAACATATTTTATAGAACTTAATGCCTGTATTCAACTGAAACTGGACTTAAACTATTGAAATTTCAATTACAAAATCACACAAATTTAAAACTTAATATTTCTAAACAGAGTTCAGAATTACAGTCCTTTAGTGTTCAAATAAGCTAATAAATCTACCAATTTCCAGCAAATTTAAGGATATCATAAACTCTAGAATATTATTACTATGCTAAATGAATAGGCTAAGCTAATTATCATTGCATTACACTATCGGATCCAAGAGTTTAAACAGAAAATGGAAAATAATAGAATCAGATAAAAGGAAATCAGCTCTGGACAGCTTATCACTCAAATTATTCTTCATCTACATGTCTCCACAACATCTGACCATTCCAAGTTAAGCAAATACCTGGAAATTATGATGAGGAGAAATCAGTGGCAGCAGCAGAAGACACGACAATAACAATGGCAACAGGGTAGAACATCAACCAAGCCAGCCAACAGCAAACAACCAACAGACCAGGAGTAGCAAAACCAAACAGAACACACCAAATAACCAATGAAAAGAACCCCAACCAGCAGAACAAACGACAACAACCAATCAAAAATCCACCCAGCAGTAACGCAACAAACGAAACAGTACCCACCACAACCAATGAAACAGTAGCTTCAGTCTATCCTTATTGTTTTCTCTGTATTTTTAGTTTCAATATCGTTTCCCCTCTGTTTTTCTTCACCAGAATGTATCCCTATTCTCTGCTCTTTTCTAAGGTTTTCTCCAGGTATCAATGCCTATCTCTCTGTTCTTAGAAGACTCTCAAATGTATCTCTCTATCTCTTTTGTATGTCTGAATATCCCTGTCTATCTCTATTCGAATCTCTCACTGTGTGTCTGTCTATCTTCTTGAATCTCCTCTGTGTCCCTTACTGTTTCAGCTTAATGCTATATTTATAGCTAAAGAACAGACCCCCCCTCCTAATGGCACAAAGACCTTAAATTAAACCCCCTTGCCCATCCCTTTGTTCATTGTTTAATTCAAAGTTATGGGTAGTATATTATTTAATCAATATCTTTAAACCCCTCCATTAAGTTTTGTTCCCCATGAACACTTATCTTTTCCTTAATTAATTCAAAGGTTATGGGCAACATATTTTAATCAACTCTTTTAAAGTCTTCCAAAACCACTAGGTCTTGTTTCTCACTACCATATTTTAAATGTATTTTAATGCATAGCAAACAGAGCAACCCAATTTAAACAATTCTCCAATGTCTTTAATTCCCAAATCAACCCTAAAGTCTCTGCAACTACTATCCTACCTTAGCCTCTTGAATCTGTCCCAAAACTATCAGCTATAACCAATCAAATCCTATTGAACAATATTGAATTCACTAATCACAATTAAACAATTTCACCAATCAATTAATCAATATTAAGAGAGGGATTCTGAACAAGATCAAACAAGTGCATAAACGGATTTCAGAGTGAATCACAACCAGAAGTTAAAAAGAAAACAGAAAACATACCAACTAACTAATTTCAGAATAAGACTAAATTACGCTAACAATTAGTCCGAATTAATCCTAGGACTAACATATAAGAAAACAAGAACAGTTCAAGTTTCCATTAAGTATTTCACATTTGAAATCGAAAACTAAAGTTAAAGAATCAGCTAAGTATTCTCCTCAATATCGATAACAATCCAGAATCAAAAATCGGGCAAAATGACAAACGGAGCAATTTTTCGATTACAAACTTCGGCAAGTATATCACTCCAAACAGAAATTCAAGCAATTTATTTAAACAAAAATAGAGAAAAGAAGAAAACTTAGCTTAGCCGTTAACTAGTCCGATTCTTCTTCTTGCTTCTCTTTTTATTTTATTTATTTTTTATTTGTTTTCTTCATCATTTCC
This sequence comes from Nicotiana noctiflora, assembly GCA_032618575.1. Taxonomy (NCBI): domain Eukaryota; kingdom Viridiplantae; phylum Streptophyta; class Magnoliopsida; order Solanales; family Solanaceae; genus Nicotiana; species Nicotiana noctiflora. Next base: position 25,869 of record JASVEL010003554.1, read on the forward strand.
TTCAACGAACTTCGAATCTTGGATTTCTTGGATTTTTCTTGAAGTTCCCGGCGGTTTAAGTTATTCTTGACGACTCGCAGCTTTGACTCGATTTCTTCATGTAACAGTGTTAGTACGAGTGGCGGGCGAGGATTTTGGGTGGTTTTGGGTGGTGTGCCGCCATGGGTGGTGGGTGGCGGCGCGACTAGGGTTTGAAATTCGAAGAGATTGGTTGGTGTTTGGAGGATAACAATGGTAGGGATGTGATGAGGAGGAGGTGTGGGATGTTTTGCCGTTGGTTTTGGTCGAAGGAGAGGCCGGCCGCCGCCACACGCGGCGGAACCCTAGCGGCGCGGCTGGGAGAGAACTGGGTGCCTTTGGAGATGAGAGACAGAAATGAAGGTATCTCTCGATGCCTCTTCAATTTTTTGTCTAAAATTTTTTTATTTTATTCAATTGAGTCTTAGGTTGAATCCGACCGTTGGATTATGTGATGGACGGCCAGGATTTCAACGGAGGGGGGGGCCGGGTAAAAGGGTTGGGTCCGGTTTTGGGCTGGGGTGTTGGGCTGGCTGGGTAGGGAATTAGGTTGTGTATTGAATTACATTGGGCCTGGTTTTGCTATGGCCCAATTCCGATTTCCATACTACATTCCATGGTGTATCATATACATATGTGTGTATATATATATATATATATATACTAACTCATAACACAATTAATTTTTACTACAATCATCCCACCTAATTACATATCACTTAAATGTAAACCGTATAATTTGATATTAAACACTAAAAAAAATGCAAAACATGATGTATATATTTTGTATTTTACTAATTTAAATAAATAAACACGCACACACAAAAATGCAAATGTAAGATAAAAATAACACCAAAATCACAAAAATCATGCTCAACATAAAACTATTTTATTTTTGAATTTTCTGGGAGTGATTCTCATGTAGGGCAAAAATCACGTGCTCACAGCTGCCCCTCTTTGCGCGTAAACATGAAGAGTTTTCGTGCAAAGATAAGTGAGCGGATACGAGCGATTTTTGCCTGTTCGGGCACCCCGTGTGAAGCATTTATTTTGGAAAAGTTTGACCGAACCTTCGCTTCAAAGGTCTCCTACATATCCCTGGCTAAAAGGGAATCAGGTCAATGTAGTTCGGGAAGTTTTGGTAGCTGGGGCTACCGTGGCTGTTGCGATCTCGCTGTTACTGCTGTTGCCGCTGTTACTGCTGTTACCACTGCTTAGCCGATCTCCTTGTTACACCGTACTAAGCAACAAAAACAAGAAGCTAGACTAAGTTACAGTACTACAAGTTCTTATCTATCCTTTTTAACTTGATCTTGTCGCGCTCCCTGCCATCCTGTCTGACTTGGTGTTCCTTCTGATGCTTCTTCTCTTCTGCCAATTGTTATTTCGGCCTATCTTGACTGCCGAACTCCGACCGTTGGTCCCTTCCTTATGATCTTCGAACTATTCTTCTTCGAAGTCTGAATCTATCTTTACTGATCCTTGTTGCCTTCCTTCTGATTTTGAACTTGAATTCATGCTTGGGGATTTACGTTACGCTCTCTTGCTTTCCTCGAAACAACTTCGAAAGTAAATCGCCACTCCATTCTCCCGGGCGGGCTCCCGACTTCAATTACTACTTCAAAATAAAATCGCCACTCCATTCTCCCGGGCGGGCTCCACGGCTTCGACTACTGCTTGAAATAAAACCGCCGATCCGTTCTCCGGGCGGGCTCGTCGACTTCGATTACAACTTCAAAACTAAATCGCCACTCCGTTCTCCAGGCGGGCTCCCCGACTTCAATTACAACTTCAAAACTAAATCGCCACTCCATTCTCCGGGCGGGCTCCCCGACTTCAATTACAACTTCAAAACTAAATCGCCACTCCGTTCTCCCGGCGGGCTCCCTGACTTCGACTACTATTTCAAAATTAAATCGCCACTCCGTTCTCCAGGCGGGCTCCCCGACTTCAATTACAACTTCAAAACTAAATCGCCACTCCATTCTCCAGGCGGGCTCCCTGACTTCAATTACAACTTCAAAACTAAATCGCCACTCCGTTCTCCAGGCGGGCTCCCCCTGACTTCAACTACTAATTCAAAATTAAATCGCCACTCCGTTCTCCCGGCGGGCTCCCTGACTTCGATTACAACTTCAAAACTAAATCGCCACTCCGTTCTCCAGGCGGGCTCCCCGACTTCAACTACTATTTCAAAATTAAATCGCCACTCCATTCTCCGGGCGGGCTCACGACTTCGATTACAACTTCAAAACTAAATAGCCACTCCGTTCTCCGGGCGGGCTCCCTGACTTCGATTACAACTTCAAAACTAAATCGCCACTCCGTTCTCCAGGCGGGCTCCCTAACTTCAACTACTAATTCAAAATTAAATCGCCACTCCATTCTCCAGGCGGGCTCCCTGACTTCAATTACAACTTCAAAACTAAATCGCCACTCCGTTCTCCAGGCGGGCTCCCCGACTTCAATTACAACTTCAAAACTAAATCGCCACTCCGTTCTCCAGGCGGGCTCCCTGAGTTCAGCTACTATTTCAAAATTAAATCGCCACTCCATTCTCCGGGCGGGCTCCCTGACTTCGATTACAACTTCAAAACTAAATCGCCACTCCATTCTCCGGGCGGGCTCCCTGGCTTCAACTACTATTTCAAAATTAAATCGCCACTCCGTTCTCCGGGCGGGCTTCCCCGACTTCAATTACAACTTCAAAACTAAATCGCCACTCCATTCTCCGGGCGGGCTCCCTGACTTCGATTACAACTTCAAAACTAAATCGCCACTCCGTTCTCCGGGCGGGCTCCCTGACTTCGACTACTAATTCAAAATTAAATCGCCACTCCGTTCTCCGGGCGGGCTCCACGACTTCAACTACAACTTCACTGATTTCATCCTGTCTTGATTACCTTCCTTTGCCTCTTGTACCGTTTCCTTCTTCCTGCATTGTCTCTCGGACCACCTTCTCTTCTGAATTATCCTGTCTTGGAATTGCCTTCCACTGGGTTGTATTACTTTTTCTTCTGGCTGCTAGGGGTATTTTTGGAACTGTATACTCGCCTGCTGGGGATGATGCTGCTGAGGAAGTATTCTTTGTTTCCTTCACCCCTCATTCTCTTCCTTCTTCCCATACCTCCTCTGGGACTCACACTTTTGCTTTCTAGAGCAAATTATGGGATGTAATACTGCTAGGGGAATCTCGAAGCCATTGTTTTATTTTCCAACAACTGCTGGGGATGATACCATGTTCAAAGATTATCCCAATGTGTTGTCTGGCCTTTCTCAAAACTATTCTGCTCGGAGCTGGTATTTCCCGAAATCTTGTGTTGCTTTCTAGCCTTATCCACTGAGTCTTCGCTTTCAAGAAAATTTTCGCAACAGGAGAAAATTTTCTGCCCCAGTTTGATAAACTTCTGGATGGTATGCTTTTCCGCCAACGAACCCTCTTTTCCTGCTTTTAAATCAAAGAAAAATTGTTAGTTTCAAAACGCGGTGGGTGGTCGTGCCACTCTTGTTGGGGCCATTTTCTTTTCTCTTTCAGCTGCTTGGCCTCTCTCGAACTTTGAGGGCGACGTTGACGCTTGCTGGGGACGATGCTCTTTCCACGAACGACCTCTCATCTTTCCTTTTATTCCAATCTTTGGTTTGATCCGACTCTTTTTAGCCGGTGATCTATTGCGTGAAATCATCTTTCGGACGTGCCACATGTGTCCATCATACTCCATAATTCCTGCGAACCTTCCAATCAGCCTGTCGTCCCAATCTTACTATCGTAACGACTTCTGTCTTATTGCCTCGTTCCACGCCTATTCATCTTCGTTATACTGCTTTGGGAGACTTGGTAGTAAGCTTTGCAGAATCAATTTTCGGAAATGAAAGAAAAGAAAGAATACTGACCGCAAATGACAAAAGAAGAGAAAAACTTTTCTGAACTCAAAAATAGGAAAACTTATCTGAATGTGTGCCTGATCCAATGGTTATGCCGCGCCTTCGAGACTAAACTACCCAGTCTATTCATGTCAATCACTTTCTGATGGCCGTGTTTCTACTAGAGGTAAACGGATGTCCAAACCTTGTCTCGTGCAGACATCTTGTAACCATCTCGTCCTGTCACCTCACAGTGCCCTTCAAAGGGTTTTCACTACTGAGATTCTCTCATTTCTCTCTATCTCCCGTCGCCTTAAGGTGCCCGTAAAGGTTTTCACCGTAAGACTCTCTCATTTTATTTCTCTCAACTTTCTTCGCCTTAAGGTGCCCGCGAGGGTTTTCACCGCTAAGACTCTCTCATTTACGCCTTCTTTTCCTGCGGTGGAGTATCACCCATGAGATTCCCTTTAGAGCGTTATCCCCTTTCAGCTTGTGCATCCTGGATTCAATCGAGGGTCGGGATGTCACTTTTGGCTTTCATTCACATGATTTGGCATTTCTCAAATACTGATCGAGAGGTCTTTCTGGTTCTTAATGTGGTTTCTGCGCGTGAGGCTAAAAGGGTTTAACCTCGGCGGTTAGCTTATTACAACTTTCGGAATCCACACTATCTTTCAAACGAAACAATGACTTATGCCCCAGTTTTGTTGCTTGGGGGATCTTTGATTTTTATTTTATTATGACCGAGCCGTGTGGCGCCTACGTATCCTTCTTGAGGAATCAGGTCGAACGTAGTTCACTTTTTCTTGTATTTTTTCTTTGTTTCTTTTTTTTTTCTATTTTGTTACACATCTTCCTTGGTGATTCCGAAAGAGGGTATATGAAAGAATAATTAAGGCTCAAAAGGAGGAAACAAAGGTTAAAGTGTTTGGGTAGTAAAAAAAAAATTGCCTCTGTCATTTCATTCTCCGAAAAATGCCAAATACACACAAACGAAACCAAACGTTGACAAATGCATTAAAGAATTACACATAATATCTCTTAACTGCATCAGAATTGATAGCCATATCGGTGCATCTTCCCTCGACATCGGTCAGACATAGAGCGCCGTTGGATAATACTCTAGTCACCACAAAAGGTCCCTGCCAATTTGGAGCGAACTTGCCTTTCGCTTCGGCCTGATGGGGTAGAACTCTCTTCGGCACATGCTGTCCTACTTCAAATCTCCTGGGACGTACCTTCTTGTTATATGCTCTCGCCATTCTCTTTTGATACAGTTGGCCGTGACATACTGCTGTCAATCTCTTTTCATCGATCAAGCTCAATTGCTCTAATCGGGTTTTGACCCACTCGTCGTCATCAATCTCAGCTTCGGCGACAATTCGGAGGGATGGGATTTCAACTTCTGCTGGTATTACTGCTTCGGTCCCGTACACCAACAAGTAAGTAGTTGCACCTACCGAAGTCCGGACGGTAGTGCGATAACCCAACAGTGCAAACGGTAACTTTTCATGCCACTGCCTAGACCCTTCTACCATCTTCCTCAATATCTTCTTTATGTTCTTGTTTGCTGCCTCGACCGCACCATTTGCTTTTGGGCGATACGGTGTGGAATTTCGGTGTGTAATCTTGAACTGTTGACATACCTCTCTCATCAATCCACTGTTAAGATTTGCACCGTTATCTGTGATGATTATCTTTGGAATTCCAAACCTGCAGATGATGTGGGAATGCACAAAATCCACCACCGCCTTCTTGGTCACTGATTTGAATGTTTTGGCCTCCACCCACTTGGTAAAATAATCGATCGTTACCAGAATGAACCTGTGACCATTGGAAGCCGCAAGCTCTATAGGTCCAATAACATCCATGCCCCATGCAACAAACGGCCATGGTGCTGACATTGTGTGCAATTCAGTTGGTGGAGAATGAATCAAGTCTCCGTGTATCTGACACCGATGGCATCTTCGCACGAAACTTATACAATCACGCTCCATCGTGAGCCAGTAATATCCTGCTCGAAGAATCTTCTTTGCCAATACGTATCCGCTCATGTGTGGTCCGCAAACTCCCGAGTGTATATCTGTCATCACTGTCGTGGCTTGATTTGCATCTATACATCTCAACAATCCCAAGTCTGGGGTTCTTTTGTACAGCACCCTTCCACTAAGGAAAAATCCGTTTGCCAATCGTCGAATAGCCCTTTTCTGATCTCCGGTTGCCTGCTCCGGGTATATTCCTAACCTGAGGTATTCCTTGACATCATGAAACCATGGCTCACCATCCACCTCTTCCTCTATCACATTACAATAAGCATGTTGATTCCGGACCTGGATATGTAACGGATCGACCCGAACCTTGTCCGGGTGATGTAGCATTGACGCTAAAGTAGCTAGAGCGTCGGCAACCTCATTATGCATCCTTGGGATGTGTCTGAATTCCACTGATCGGAAGCGTTTGGTCAGATCGTGCAAACACTGACGATACGGGATAAGCTTCAGATCTCTGGTTTCCCATTCTCCCTGAATCTGATGTACCAGAAGGTCCGAGTCCCCCAAGACCAAGACGTCCTGTACATCCATGTCCACCGCTAATCGCAACCCCAAGATACATGCCTCGTACTCAGCCATATTATTGGTACAGTGAAAACGCAGTTGAGCGGTAACAGGATAATGATGTCCTGTTTCAGATATGAGCACAGCCCCGACTCCGACTCCTTTTGCGTTTGCCGCTCCATCGAAGAAGAGCTTCCATCCTGGATCCTTGGTTAGTTCCAACCCCTCAATCTGCAACACTTCCTCATCTGGAAAATACGTCCTCAAAGGTTCGTATTCGTCATCAACGGGATTTTCGGCTAAGTGATCGGCCAGGGCTTGAGCTTTCATAGCCATCCTTGTCACGTATATGATGTCGAACTCCGTAAGTAATATTTGCCATTTTGCTAACCTCCCTGTAGGCATAGGTTTATGGAAAATATACTTCAACGGATCCAAACGCGAAATGAGGTAAGTGGTGTAAGAAGACAAATAGTATTTCAGCTTTTGGGCTACCCAAGTCAAAGCGCAACATGTCTTTTCCAGATGAGTGTACTTGACCTCGTGGACTGTGAATTTCTTACTGAGGTAGTAAATGGCCCGTTCCTTCCTGCCAGTAAGATCATGCTGCCCCAGTACGCAACCGAACGAATTCTCCAAAACCGTCAGATAAAGAATCAGGGGTCTACCCGGTTCAGGCGGAACTAGTACGGGTGGGTTTGACAGATACCCTTTGATTTGGTCAAATGCTTCCTGACATTCTGTCGTCCATTCTATCGCAGTGTCTTTCTTCAACAGACGGAATATGGGTTCACAGGTTGTTGTAAGCTGAGCAATAAACCTACTGATGTAATTTAACCTTCCCAACAAGCTCATTACCTCTGTTTTATTCTTTGGCGGGGGTAGCTCCTGAATGGACTTGATTTTGGATGGGTCCGACTCAATGCCCCGTCGGCCGACGATGAATCCTAGCAACTTTCCTGATGGAACTCCGAATGCGCATTTGGCCGGATTGAGCTTGATGTCGTACCTTCGAAGTCTTTGAAAGAACTTCCTGAGGTCGGTAACATGGTCTTCTTGACGTCTAGATTTTATGATCACATCATCCACGTACACTTCTATCTCCTTGTGTATCATGTCATGGAATACCGTAGTCATCGCCCTCATATATGTTGCCCCTGCATTCTTCAAACCAAACGGCATCACCCGGTAGCAATAAGTTCCCCACGGTGTGATAAAAGTCGTCTTTTCTGCGTCCTCTTCATCCATCAAAATCTGATGATATCCCACGTAACAATCCACAAAGGATTCGATTTCGCGTCCGGCGCAATTATCAATTAGGATATGGATATTGGGAAGTGGGAAATTATCCTTAGGACTCGCCTTGTTGAGATTGCGATAGTCCACGCATACACTGATCTTTCCGTCTTTCTTTGGCACCGGTACTACGTTAGCCAACCATTCAGGGTATCGAGTGACACGAATGACTTTCGCCTGCAACTGCTTGGTTACTTCCTCCTTAATCTTCACACTCATCTCCATCTTGAATTTCCGCGGTTTTTGCTTGACGGGAGGATATGCCGGATCAGTGGGTAATTTATGAACCACTAGATCAGTGCTGAGTCCTGGCATGTCGTCGTACGACCATGCGAAAATGTCTTTAAACTCCATGAGTATTTTGATCAACTCCTCTCTCAGATTGGGTTCAATATGGACACTTATTCGGGTTTCTTTGACGTCATCCGCATTCCCCAGATTAACGGCCTCGGTATCATTTAAATTTGGTTTGGGTTTTTCCTCGAAGTGACTTAATTCTTCACCGATTTCTTCTACGGCTTCATCATCGCCGTACTCCTGACTCACTCTCGTCACTTCTTATTTCATGCGTTATTATTTTCAAACCCGATTGACTTTCTAGACTGGGTTGATTAATCTTTAAGCACGCCATATCATTAAGATCAGTTGAAAGAAGGCTGTTCAGAAAAGTAAAAAGAAGGAAAAATAAACAAAATTAGACACGAAGGGAACCAAATTTCATTAATGGGAACGGTACAAGGAAAACAAACTTGCAAACTTAAATCAAAATGAACTAAAACAACTGGATTTTACTCCGGGGACAACCCCCAACACAGAATTTTGAAAGAAAACAATCCAAAACAAACTACCAAGACTCCTTCCGGACAGGGAGAGGAGTAGCCTTCCAATTATTCAGTTTTGCTTTTGGTCCCACAAACTGTATTTCGGCATGGCTGGATCCTTCACCATCCTCGAGCATACATACATCTGTGAATAGGTCCTCGAACTTCCTGAAGAACTCTTCGTCTGGCCTAATCGTAGGACCGAGAATCTTTGTCGTCGGATGTCCTCTTACTCCAGACCTGACGAAAGATTGGGAAAGGCGTGGAACAGGCTTTGGGAGCACCCATGTCTTCTGCTTACTCCTCTTGGCTCGCCGGATGTCCTCTGATGTTGGCTGGAATCCCAAGCCGAAGGTTCCCAAGTTTTCGACCACCGATACCGGTTGTATGATTCCTTGCAGAGATGCACCTAGACCTTTACCGGGTACGAAACCATGTCGCAACATTTCATGCGCCACCATGACATCCGCAGTAATTGTTCTGTCGTTGGGAATGCATTCCCCTTCCGGAACTCGGTGGGCGGACACCACATCGCAGACCTGATACACCCACGGCCCAACATCTTCTTCTGTCTCAACAAAGGGGATGATGGTGCCTGATTGTAGATCATTTTCTCCATGGACGACGATCTCCTGTTGGTCCCACTCAAACTTGACGAGTTGGTGTAAGCTGGATGGAACTGCTCTTAGAAGGTTATATGACACCACCATGTCCAGCACCTGGAATTCCATGGTGAACTCCACTGGCCCAATTGTCAAGATTAACACTATGTCACCAATCGACGCTTTGCCTCCTCCATCAAACCCTCGAACACATATGCTGTTCTTGCGTATCCTGTCGATGTCCACTTTCAACTTGTCCGGTGTAGAGAGAGGACAAATGTTAGCACTGGACCCATTATCGACAAGGACTTTGGTAACCACCGCCTCTTCACACTTTACCGTAAGATATAAGGCCTTGTTGTGCTCGGTGCCCTCCTCGGGCAATTCATCATCGGTGAAGGTGATCCGATTTGCCTCGAAGATCCTATTGGTGATCTTCTCCAAATGACTTACTGAGATTTTATCGGGTACATGTGCCTCATTCAGGACTTTCATCAAAGCTTGCCGATGTTCTTCAGAATGTATCAGCAAGGATAGCAATGATATTTGCGCGGGAGTCTTCTTCAGCTGCTCTATGACAGAATAGTCATGCAGCTTCATCTTTTTCAAGAATTCTTCTGCCTCTTCATCAGTTACCGGCTTTTTCAATGCTGCCGGAGTGATCTTCCTCAATTCCGCAGGGGCAAAACATCTCCCCGAGCGGGTCAAACCTTGCACTTCGCAAACTTCCTCTTTCACTTCCTTTCCTTTGTAGGTTGTTGTAATCCGAGCGTAATTCCATGGAATAGCCCGTCTATCAGTTATTGGCAACTGTATTGCCGGCTTGATGATGAAAGGATCCATTCGAACGCCTGCTACCGTCAAGACGGGCTTGGTTGCTACCCCCGGTACAACTATTTTTGCTTCCCCCGGTCTCACCGGCACTTTGTTCACGCTTCCCTTTCTTGCTTCCGACCCTCCCGGTATGTCCTTCTTGCAACTGAGTGACTCATCAAGGCTTGGCCCTTTTCTCATTCCTACCCCGCTAGACTTGATCATCATTACAGTCTGGGAGGTTTTCTCCTTTCCTTCTTCTACCCGTACCAACTCGATCATGTTGGTCTCATGATGAGTTGGAAGTGGATTTTGGTTGATGTTGGGCTCTGTTGGAGTCTGAACCTCAATCCTGCGAGTGTCGATGAGCTCTTGGATGGCTGTTTTCAACCTCCAACACTTTTCCGTGTCGTGTCCCGGACATCCTGAGCAATATGCACAATTTACTGAGTGGTCCAGGTTCTTCGGAAGAGGGTTTGGCAGCTTAGCTTCAACCGGATTCAGCAACCCTACTTGCTTTAACCGGTGGAACAGACTGGTGTAAGATTCCCCCAAGGGAGTGAAATTCTTCGGCCTTGGCGCCCTGTCGCCCCTGAATGCCTGATTCGGACGAAAACTAGCGCCCGAGGGGTTTCTGTAAGCTCTTGGGGTTGGGTAATTGCTCTGCGGGTTTGGTGCACGCCACGGTGCATGAACGGGAGGCGCAGAATAGGACTGTGCGTGATGGACAGTGAAATGGGGGTCGGGTGCTGGATAGTAATGTTGCGGGTGGTTATATGGATTGTGGAAGTAATTTTGGTGGTGAGGCTGGGGCGGGCTATATTGGGGTGCAGGGCCTCTGTTTCTGAACCATGTCCCGGACTCGACTGCCGCGACTTCCTCCTTCTTCTTTTTCCCAAGTACTCCTCCAGTACCACTTTGGATAGCCTGAGTGGTGGCCTTCAATGCTGAATAGCTCATGATCTTGTTGGTTTTCAAACCTTCTTCGATCATAGCCCCCATTTTTATCACCTCGGTGAATGACTTTCCTACGGACGTCACCAGATGTCCGAAGTAGGTTGGCTCTAGTGTTTGCAAGAAGTAATCCACCATCTCGTTCTCTCTCATAGGCGGATCCACCCTAGCTGCCTGTTCCCTCCAGCGGAACCCAAATTCTCTGAAACTCTCGGCGGGTTTCTTTTCTATCTTTAGCAATGACAAACGGTCTGGGACTATTTCAAGATTGTACTGGAACTGGCCAATGAATGCTTGAGCCAAATCATCCCACGTAAACCATCTGCTGGGATCCTGCCTAGTGTACCATTCTAGTGCAGATCCCCCCAAACTCTGACCAAAGTAAGCTATCAGAATTTCGTCCCGTCCTCCAGCTCCTCGCATTTTACTGCAAAACCCTCGCAAGTGGGCCACTGGATCACCATGCCCCTCGTATAGGTCGAATTTGGGCATTTTAAACCCTGCTGGCAACTGGACATCCGGAAATGGACACAGATCCTTGTAGGCGACACTAACCTGGTTGCCCAAACCGTGCATATTCCTGAAGGACTGCTCCAGGCTCTTAACTTTTCTGATAACTTCCTCGTGTTCCGAACTTTGGAAATGCTTTTCCGGTTCTGCCGGATTGTCCCAATGAGGGGTGTGTGGATGTGGTTCAGGGGCCCTGAAGGTAGGCTCGGGAGGGTAATAAGAATTGTCGTGGATTTGAACATGTGGCTCCCCGGGCGACTTTTGTAGAGTAGCGGGTGGGGGCGCCACGAAAACAGGAGTGATTGGAGGAGGATTTTGTTTGGCTGTTGGAATTTGGGTGACATAAGGGTTTTCCCCTTGGTAGTATGGATAAATTGGGGCACTTGTCGAAGGGTCGAGGGGTGGATGTTCTGGAGCGGATGCGACAGTAGGGTGGTTTGGTGACGATTGTACCCTAGCCCAGGCCAGGTGCATCTCTGTTATCTGTTGTTTCAACCGGTCTACCTCTTCTTTCATTATTTGTATCTCCGATCTCTCTTCTTCGAGGCTCTTGCCGGAACTAGACATGCTTGCTGTAATTGGCCCTTTGGATCTAGTACGGTAAGGATGGCTGGCCAGTATATTCTGTCAAACCAACTGCTAAACTTTCTGGAAATCAACAAACTTGTTAGTTTACCGAGTTTAACAGATATGTGATAGCACGTTGGATGCAATGCACCTAACCAAGTAACCTTTTCTACATGTACTCATAACATGCGTCATCCCGGCTTTTCTCTTTTTCCTTTCTTTTTCTTCTTTTCTTTTCTCTTTTTCAACTACCCTCGGAAAATTTATTGTTATTAACCCTTGCATTTTTTTTTTTTTTTTAGTGGTGGTCGAATCTTATGTGGATTGCCTACGTATCACGTCCCTGCGTGAATCAGACCGAGCGTAGTTCTGGTAACAAGATTGTGGCAAAATTCAGTAACTTTTATATCAAATAAAACCTTAAAGTTAAAAAACAGGTCTTACAACATAAAAGGAATACTTGACTCGAAAACGTAAAATAACATGCCAACTGGCTTGACCCAATATTTCAAAAATACATTTTTAATCAAAGGTCTACTGCTCTAAAATTCCTAGGGGCCCGCGAGGCATCATTCGGCCTTGCCGCGGGCATGGGTGTGAGGTCCTTGTGTAGTCCCCTTAATTCTTCCATGATCCGATGAACATAACCCATAATTGAGGCGAAGAGGTCGGCGCGGGGCATTCGTTCACAAGCTAGGCATTTCATGGTGACATAGTGCCCGATTTCTCTGATTCTGTCCTTGATCATATCCCTTTCTCCGAGTAGCCGCTCTATCTGCTGGTTTTTCGCCCCCAATCTTCGAGCGTTGTTGGTGACCTGGTCTAGGAGCCTGTCTATTTGTTCTTGCAGTCGAGCCATCAAGTTGTGGCAACGGTCGAGGTCCGCCCTGGCATCTCGGGCTTGCTTGAAAACCCGTTCTCTGAGGACAACATTTGCTTCCCTTAAACTCGTGATGATCTCAGTGTAATCCTCTTCCACCCGTTGTAGGTGAAGTGCATGTTGATGTGCCTCCTTTCTCCAGCTAGCTCGGATCCTCATTGTTTGGGCTTTAGACTCTTCCAATTCTCTTTGGACATCGGCAACTTGGCTTTTCAAACCCTTTATCAATTTTTCGTCTGCCCGGACTCCTCAACTGTCTGTCAGCATCCCTTTTCATTTGCTGGATTTGAGCTCTCAGGAAGTCATTTTCTTGTGCCAACTTCTTTTTATCTCCTTCGTTGGCGGCGGCTTGCACATCCATTTCAAATTGAAGATCTTGGACCCGTTGCTCTATCTTGCCAATCCTTGTTCTGTAAACCTCTTCCTTAGCCAACCAGTCCCATTGGTCTTGGGACGCTTCAGCAAATTCCCTGAGGTGAGGTCTTTTGGCTCCCTCGCGCTCTCGCGGGTGCGGAAAAAGGAGGTGTGACAGGTACAACCTCTCCTCTAGCTCGATCCTGCACACAAGTGTTTGCCTCGAGATATTGGCATTTGCTCCAGATCTGGCGGACCCTTGCTTCTGGGAATTGACCATCGGGACCGATTTCAATAACCTGGGTACTCAGGTCTTCTTCTTTGGGTACTATCCGGCACCTCCCGAGCTGTCTCAACACCCGATGGGGCGCATAAGGTTGAATGCTTTTAAGTCCCATTAAGAGAAAGGGGGACCTAGCCGCTGGCATGTACACGATTCTGTCTATCTGCAACCAACCCAACGTCCATTGTATTTGACTTGCGCTGAGAGCCTGAAAGTATGCCCTCCATGCCAATGTTCCTTCAGGCAAGACGGTCCTATCAATCCTTGTATAGAATTCGCTTATGCAAGTTTTCTCAACCAACCCATATCTCAAGAATTGGGTGCGGCGACACAGGTGCTCGATCATCCACATTTGCAGCAGTAAATTACAGCCTTCGAAAAAATCTCCCCCGGCTTTGCAGATTGTGAGGGCTCGATATATGTCCGATAGTATCATAGGAGCAAGAGTACTTTCGCTTTGGTCAAGCAAAGTACTGACGACTCCGGCTACCTTTATATCAATGTTCCCGTCTTTCCTTAGGAATACCACGAGTCCTAAAAAGGCTATCATGAAAGCAACTCGTATGTGCTCCTCCCATTTCTGGCGATTACCCTTGCTGCATAATTTGTTTTCTGGGTCGTCGAAACCTCCCGCATGACCGTACCTTTGATAGATGAAGTTTAAAGTACAAAACCCTCGTGCTAGATCTGGGTTACGTACCGTCCTGGCCGTCTTCAGTGAGTCTAAAAACCGGTGTACGGCGACAACCCTGGGGGCGATTAGATATTGATGCCCCAATGGTATATCGGTGTTTCCAATGTATCCGGTCATCTCCTCAACAATTGGGGTGAGCTCGAAGTCCGAGAAGTGAAAGACATTGTGCGCGGAGTCCCAATATGTGACTAAGGCTCTTATGATATCCCCACGAGGTTTTATTTCAAGCAGACCCGTGAGACCTTTCAAATACTTTTTAACCTCATCCTGCCCTTCTTGGCCTAGATCATTCCACCATAGCCGTATTTGTACCGGGATTTTAGTCATGAGTGAAAAGGGTTCATTTTGAATTGTGCTCATCCTGCACATTTATTTAAAGAAAACGATCATTTTGGCTGGCAATGATTTTTTCAAAATTTACAGATTTTGGTATATAGATTTTTTGAAAAATGGCAAGTTGGACCCGACGGGGGTTGCCTACGTATCTCACCTCCGGTGAGAATCAAACTCGCGTAGTTCGGTCCGTCAAGACAAACTATTTCTTTTATTGACCGACAAAGAAAACACACTTTGTTAAGAAACACATTTTCTTTTATTGACCGACAAAGAAAACACATTTTGTTAAGAAACACATTTTCTTTTACTGACCGACAAAGAAAACACATTTCGTTAAGAAACCCCTTGTTGGCAAAGTCAACCTTCCATTGTCTCTTATTAACAAACTATTGATTTTGTCGGTAAGACCCATTTTTGTATTTTCTGAAAATATCTATTTACCCACACTGTTTCCTTTTGTTTTTCGTTTCTCCTCAGTATTTAAAAGCCGGTCAGCATACAAGTTCGAATAAATGCTTGAAACAAACATGGCATAGCAGGATGGTCTTTCATTTCAGGTTGCCTGTCCTAGACGGACCCAACCCCTGTGTTGAGTCCCCTAAGTCAAATGCAACATGATGCAAATAAGCGTTCCTACTAGGGATCCGGCATGAAGTCACGTTATTCTAAGTTTAAAAACCTGGGTATGTGTTCTAGACTGTGTACCCAAGCAGACAACTCGGGTTGAGGAAGGAGCTCCTTTCAGGGAACCAAAAGGCCAACCGGCTTAGAAACTTTCCGAGCCTCTTCATTATTTCGGGGTATGACACTAACAGAATAAGGAGTCTCAACCAGTGAGCACATCCCTGGGGGTGAGAAGTGAAGGGTTTTCGGCATAATTTTATATACAGTTCACGTAATATCAAAGCGGTAAACATATAACAGTTTGTATGTACAGTGCAGCTAGTATCAAAGCGGTGGACATGTAGCACGTTAATTAAACATGTAGTAAAATCAGATATAGACAAAACAACAATTTAACTGAGCTCGAATTCTTAAACCCTGAACCGAAGTTCAGAAGAAGATGTCCCCAGCAGAGTCGCCAGAGCTGTCACACCTCCTTTTTCCGCACCCGCGAGGGCACAAGGGAGTTTTTCCAATTAAAGGACAATCGAGACGGGATCAATTTATTAAATTCAGAGTCGCCACTTGGAAAATAATGGTGTTCCAAGTCACCGGTTTAATCCCGAACCGAGGAATTTTATGACTCTGTAATACAGCCTGCGAAACTAGAAACCTGGATAAGGAATTCTGTTAACCCGGGAGAAGGTGTTAGGCACTCCCGGATTCCGTGGTTTTAGCACGGTCGCTCAATTGCAATTTTTGTTTCTATCTGATTCTTTTACATATTTTAACTATGTGCTTTTAATGCTCCGCTCTTATTTTTAGAAGAATTGCGACGCTACGAAAACACATTTCGAGCCGCACCGTAACCAGTACGCCTGCGACTCTAATGTATTTCAGTTTCGCCGAGAGTAAGATTTGGGTCGCATAAATGCACACCCGTATTCAGGAAAGTAATTTTATTTCAAATCGGGCCTAAAGAGTCTATCGTCTATTTAACTTTGGGAAAAGACCGTGAAATTCACTAAACGGTCTTTCCTGGTCTAAGTTTTTATAACAACTGATTAGAGGGCCCCGCAATTGTGTATTTGTTTGGCGGGGCTCGTCTCGTTATTATTTAAGGTCATACCTAGCATAACTAAATTTCCTATTGCCTTGTTTTTTTGTATCAAAAGGAGAGAAAATCCTAACGGATGTTACTAAGAAAAATTGCCTTAGTTGTAGGGCTGTTCAATATTTTAGGCCTCTAAATAGGCTCACTTATAATCACCTGGCCAACCTATTATTTTCACTTCAAGTAACAAGCACAAAAAATCAATTTGAGTTTGTCTATTCCCATGTAATTTACAGCCCAAAGGCCCAGCGAGTTAAGAGCCCAAAGCTGGGCCATGCATAAGCAAAATAATGGCTCACATCTTATTCAAATGAAAAAAAACTTGTCATGCTTTGGCTCATAAATAATCCCAAATCCAATACTGATTTTAATTTGGATCTCAACAATACTGATTTTTAAATCATAAGTAAACTTAAGAATTTTTTTTTATATAAAAAAAAAACACATGAAACAATTCAATTCTAATCAAATCAAAACATGCTGATTTTAAGTCCGAACTTCACGCTCATATTCAAATTATACGTAACTTGTGAACCACACAAACTTATTTTTAAATTTTTTTTTTCATTTCCCAAAATAACTTTTAGCCTTGTTTAACATATTTTATAGAACTTAATGCCTGTATTCAACTGAAACTGGACTTAAACTACTGAAATTTCAATTACAAAATCACACAAATTTAAAACTTAATACTTCTAAACAGAGTTCAGAATTACAGTCCTTTAGTGTTCAAATAAGCTAATAAATCTACCAATTTCCAGCAAATTTAAGGATAGCATAAACTCTAGAATATTATTACTATGCTAAATGAATAGGCTAAGCTAATTATCATTGCATTACACTATCGGATCCAAGAGTTTAAACAGAAAATGGAAAATAATAGAATCAGATAAAGGAAATCAGCTCTGGACAGCTTATCACTCAAATTATTCTTCATCTACATGTCTCCACAACATCTGACCATTCCAAGTTAAGCAAATACCTGGAAATTATGATGAGGAGAAATCAGTGGCAGCAGCAGAAGACACGACAATAACAATGGCAACAGGGTAGAACATCAACCAAGCCAGCCAACAGCAAACAACCAACAGACCAGGAGTAGCAAAACCAAACAGAACACACCAAATAACCAATGAAAAGAACCCCAACCAGCAGAACAAACGACAACAACCAATCAAAAATCCACCCAGCAGTAACGCAACAAACGAAACAGTACCCACCACAACCAATGAAACAGTAGCTTCAGTCTATCCTTATTGTTTTCTCTGTATTTTTAGTTTCAATATCGTTTCCCCTCTGTTTTTCTTCACCAGAATGTATCCCTATTCTCTGCTCTTTTCTAAGGTTTTCTCCAGGTATCAATGCCTATCTCTCTGTTCTTAGAAGACTCTCAAATGTATCTCTCTATCTCTTTTGTATGTCTGAATATCCCTGTCTATCTCTATTCGAATCTCTCACTGTGTGTCTGTCTATCTTCTTGAATCTCCTCTGTGTCCCTTACTGTTTCAGCTTAATGCTATATTTATAGCTAAAGAACAGACCCCCCCTCCTAATGGCACAAAGACCTTAAATTAAACCCCCTTGCCCATCCCTTTGTTCATTGTTTAATTCAAAGTTATGGGTAGTATATTATTTAATCAATATCTTTAAACCCCTCCATTAAGTTTTGTTCCCCATGAACACTTATCTTTTCCTTAATTAATTCAAAGGTTATGGGCAACATATTTTAATCAACTCTTTTAAAGTCTTCCAAAACCACTAGGTCTTGTTTCTCACTACCATATTTTAAATGTATTTTAATGCATAGCAAACAGAGCAACCCAATTTAAACAATTCTCCAATGTCTTTAATTCCCAAATCAACCCTAAAGTCTCTGCAACTACTATCCTACCTTAGCCTCTTGAATCTGTCCCAAAACTATCAGCTATAACCAATCAAATCCTATTGAACAATATTGAATTCACTAATCACAATTAAACAATTTCACCAATCAATTAATCAATATTAAGAGAGGGATTCTGAACAAGATCAAACAAGTGCATAAACGGATTTCAGAGTGAATCACAACCAGAAGTTAAAAAGAAAACAGAAAACATACCAACTAACTAATTTCAGAATAAGACTAAATTACGCTAACAATTAGTCCGAATTAATCCTAGGACTAACATATAAGAAAACAAGAACAGTTCAAGTTTCCATTAAGTATTTCACATTTGAAATCGAAAACTAAAGTTAAAGAATCAGCTAAGTATTCTCCTCAATATCGATAACAATCAGAATAAAAAATCGGGCAAAATGACAAACGGAGCAATTTTTCGATTACAAACTTCGGCAAGTATATCACTCCAAACAGAAATTCAAGCAATTTATTTAAACAAAAATAGAGAAAAGAAGAAAACTTAGCTTAGCCGTTAACTAGTCCGATTCTTCTTCTTGCTTCTCTTTTTATTTTATTTATTTTTTATTTGTTTTCTTCATCATTTCCTTCAACGAACTTCGAATCTTGGATTTCTTGGATTTTTCTTGAAGTTCCCGGCGGTTTAAGTTATTCTTGACGACTCGCAGCTTTGACTCGATTTCTTCATGTAACAGTGTTAGTACGAGTGGCGGGCGAGGATTTTGGGTGGTTTTGGGTGGTGTGCCGCCATGGGTGGTGGGTGGCGGCGCGACTAGGGTTTGAAATTCGAAGAGATTGGTTGGTGTTTGGAGGATAACAATGGTAGGGATGTGATGAGGAGGAGGTGTGGGATGTTTTGCCGTTGGTTTTGGTCGAAGGAGAGGCCGGCCGCCGCCACACGCGGCGGAACCCTAGCGGCGCGGCTGGGAGAGAACTGGGTGCCTTTGGAGATGAGAGACAGAAATGAAGGTATCTCTCGATGCCTCTTCAACTTTTTGTCTAAAATTTTTTTATTTTATTCAATTGAGTCTTAGGTTGAATCCGACCGTTGGATTATGTGATGGACGGCCAGGATTTCAACGGAGGGGGGGGCCGGGTAAAAGGGTTGGGTCCGGTTTTGGGCTGGGGTGTTGGGCTGGCTGGGTAGGGAATTAGGTTGTGTATTGAATTACATTGGGCCTGGTTTTGCTATGGCCCAATTCCGATTTCCATACTACATTCCATGGTGTATCATATACATATGTGTGTATATATATATATATATATATACTAACTCATAACACAATTAATTTTTACTACAATCATCCCACCTAATTACATATCACTTAAATGTAAACCGTATAATTTGATATTAAACACTAAAAAAAATGCAAAACATGATGTATATATTTTGTATTTTACTAATTTAAATAAATAAACACGCACACACAAAAATGCAAATGTAAGATAAAAATAACACCAAAATCACAAAAATCATACCCAACACGAAACTATTTTATTTTGAACTTTCTGGGAGTACTTCTCAGGTAAGGCAAAAATCACGTGCTCACAGCTGGGTTAGATAACTTCTCAGCTATGGGTCTAGCTATCCCTGCACTACATGTCTGAGTAAGAGTCACGGTGGCCAAGTCTTGGTAATCAAATTTCCGCGACATCAAGTCTTTCATCATCTTAGCATACCCAGGCATCTCTTTCAAAACTTCAATTAAAGGGATGTTTACCTGGATTTGCTTGAGCATTTCGAAGAACTTCTTGTATTGCTCCTCTTTTTGGTGCTTGGCCAATCTTTGAGGAAATGGGGCTGGAGGCCTCTTCTTCCCTATCATTTGGGATTTTTCTTTCTCTACTACCTGTTCCACAACCGGTTGTTCTATCGGTTCAGCTACTTTCTCCGTTTCCTGCTGCACATCATCATTTTTAGCTGCTGGCTGGACTGTAACTTCTATCAACCCTGTGGACTCATTCAAATCAATGGGGACTGGAATGAGTGTCTCAGCCTACAAGTTGCCTCTAGTTCTCTCTTACTCAACATCAAGATTTCTACAGTTTCTCTGACTTACTACCATCAACTGCTTTGGGACTTGATCTTTTGGGTTTGTTTGTGTGTCTGCAGGTAATGTCCCTTGAGGTGGATTGTTCAGTGTCATAGCAATCTGGCCCACTTGAACCTCTATATTCTTAATAGCTACATCATGTGCATCTATCCTTTCATTGGTTTTGGCATGTGACCCAATCACCTGCTGCATCATAGCTTCTAACCTTGCGAACCCATTGTCATGTCTACCCCCATGTTGTGGTGGAGGTGGATGATACCCTTGCTACTGATTCTTGA
This sequence comes from Nicotiana noctiflora, assembly GCA_032618575.1. NCBI lineage: Eukaryota > Viridiplantae > Streptophyta > Magnoliopsida > Solanales > Solanaceae > Nicotiana > Nicotiana noctiflora. The sequence continues at coordinate 46,359 of JASVEL010003554.1, forward strand.
AGTCCTGAGGTCTAGGATATGGGGCCATATTGTTGGTGGCCTCATACCTCCTGCATTGTATTGTGGCTGAGGGGGCCTGTACTGCTGTGGAGCCTGCTGGCCCCAATTCTGGTTTCCCTGTCGCTGCCCTCCATAATTTGCCACCTAGTTCATGTCTTCATGCTGATGATGATGTTCCTGGTCTGCAGCCCATGGATTACCTATGGTTTGGCTAATGCAAGATGTGCATAAATCCCCATTGGTAGTATCTACAATATGAACCTGCTGCTTCACCCCAGATTCTTCCACCTTTTTCGTCAGGATGCTCATCTGTGTCAAAAGAGTAGCCATGTTCTCCTCCATAGTGTTGGAAGGATTCAGAGGTACAGAGTGTACCACTGGAGTGATAGGAGCATTTCTGGTTGTCCACCTGGAGTTCTGAGCCATCTTGTCAAGCAAATTCTGGCCTTCTCTCCAGGTCATGCTCAGAAAAGCCCCACCTGCTGAGGCATCTACTATATTCTTCATGCTATCCGAGAGCCCCATGTAGAATCTTTGACCCAAAATCTGTTCGGTAACCCCATGGTGAGGACACATGACTAGCATACCCTTAAATCTGCCCCATCGGTTTTTGCTTGAAGCTTACAATCTCATCAATTTGTTGAGCTGTTTTGTTAGGTGGATGAAACTTGTTGTGGAATTGTTTGACTAACTCATCCCATGTTGCTATAAAGTTAATGGGAAGTGAGTTGAGCCATACCTGTGCAGCCCTTATGACTGAGAATGGAAACAACAATAGCTTGATTGCTTCCGGTGTCACATTTGGTTGCCTCTGCATTTTGCATATAGAAAGAAAATTCTTTAGGTGCTGCTGTAGATCTTCCATCCGAGTCCCAGAAAATAGTCCCTTGTTTTGCAACAAGTGCAGCATGTTGTTAGTGATCTAGATTGATTCATCTTGAATGGCTGGCACAATAATGGCAGTTGCCAAATTATCAGCAGTTGGTTGTGCCCAGTCAAATAGTGCACCCTCATGCGCCTCCTACGCCACTTCTTGTACATTCAACCCAGCTTGTTGGTTTGGATCGTTTACATCTCCCATATCAAAGTCTAGTTTCAGTTGTTGCTGACATTGTTGAAGTTGTCTGTTTGCCCTGTTTTATGCCCAGAATGTTTGCTCTGGGTCTGAGAGTCCTTCAAGTACTTCTCCAGTCTTGCAGATTTCCTAGGCATGCACCTGAGCACCCAATTCAATAATCGTCAAAATTTTCAATTTAAAGTGTGTAGAGAGAATCTGACTACACAAGAATCTTTCAATTCTGTCAATGGCAATTGATAATTTCGTTAACTCCCCGACAACGACTCCAAAATTTGATCACACCCAACTATGCCTTAAAATGGACAATGCGGTTGCTGCAAATATAACCCGATTTATAAGTCCGGAGTCGAATTCCACAGAGAGTTAACCTATCAATTACAACTTTCAAAACCCAACAATGCTTCTGAATCAACTTTCCAAGCTTTCAAATATCTTTGTGAGTGGTTTCTACTAACTACTTTTGCAATAAACTAAAGAATTAAAGAAAATAACTGAATGTGTTGTAATGAATAAGGAGAAAGACTAAGGTGATGATTTCCCCTATTGATGGAATCCCTTCTGTTTATGCTCATACAAATTGTCAACATTTCTCTATCAATCATGAACCCTATTTCTACCGTAATTCTCTCCCGAGCAATTACAATAATTTACTACTGCACTCTTTCGAGCTACCCTAGCTAGATTTAATTAGTACAGTTCACTTTAGATTGCACCCAAGGTTTCGTTATTCCTAATCCCACCTTTACACCCGCAATTATAGATTCCTCCAATAATTTAGGTGCGGTGTTGTTCAACAATAACCTAAATATGCACTATTTTCCAAGTTATGCACACTAAATAGGCACAACTAATTGAGGATCCTATCAATTAACTACAACAAGAACGAAGTTGAACAAATAGAAATTTAACTAACAATTTGTATTCACATAACCCAGAAGTTCATCAATCTATAGGTTCCATCAAAACCTTAGATGAGAATTTAGCTACTCATAATTAAGAAAGTAAAAGATATATTGGATTTCATAATCAAGAATTCAAAGTAAAAGAAAGATAGATATTGAGAGAGTTCTCTCTTACTAGTTTTCTTGCAAAAGTAGTCAATAGTACCAAACTTGCCTCCTTTGGGCGAATCCTAACAATATATATAGGGTTTAGGTTCTACAATTTCCGTTTTTACACTTCAATCCTTAAGTTTTCCGCCTTCCACCGCGGTTTCACCGCATTCGCGGTGGAACCGCGGTCAGTGATGCCTCCTGAATCTTCAAAACTTCCACAGGCCTGTTCTACCGCAGTTCTACCGTGATCGCGGTGGAACCGCGGTCAAACAGTGCCTCGAATTCTTCCGGGCTGTTCCAGCACAATTTCTTGATTTGTTTCACACATGGCCTTTTTCACCTTCTTTTGACTCCAAAATTGCTCTTTTAGGCTTCCTTAACTCTTGTGTACCTGTAACACACTAAAAACACTAATAAGAGCATTTTTTCATCATATATATTATCAAAACAACATTAAAGTATGATTATTTAGGGCATAAATATTATCAAATTCACTTATTATCAACCTTCCTGTGAAAAATCCTGGTGTCCAAAATACCCCAAAACACTCCCGAAATTTTTAGAAAAATAAAAGGGTATTTCAAAAGTTGGTGTTTTCTGTTGCGTCAAAATTGGGCAAACTGCGCGGGTCTGATTCTCTCTAGATGTGAGATACGTAGGCAAACCTCATCGGTTCCGGCCCATAGTTTTCAAAAGAAATTGAAATACATTTTCCTTTAGTTCATTCTTTAGAAAGTTTTTATTTTAGGCCCTAATTTTTTTAAAAAATACAAGATATTTTATTTTAATTTCTCTCAAAATCCAAAAATATTTTTCTTCTTTCGAAAATAAAAGAAAATTTAAGATTCAATTTTTTTCTCTTTAGCAGTATTTCTTTTATAAATCCCAAAATAAAAATCCAAAAATAATTTCTTTCTTCTTTAGAAATTTTTGTTTCGAATTTTTAAGAAAAACAAATGAGAAAAAGGAAAAGAAGTTGAAATTCAAAAAAAAAAAAAATTCTTCTTTAGATGTTTTCGTTTCAAAAATTCTTTCTTTTTAAAAAAAACATACAAATCAAAATCCAAAAATATTTTCTTTCTTCTTTGGAAGTATTTCTTTCGAAAAAAAAAAGTTTCAAAATACAAAAAAAAAGTTAGTTTATATGCTTTATTCCCGATCTCCCAGAACTATGCTTGGTCTAATTTATGTGGCATCATGATACGTAGGCAGTCCCAATAGGATTCGATCATAATCAGAAAAGAAAAAAAAAGAAGAAAAAAAGGGGAAAAAGAAGAAAAAAATAGATAGAGAGAGAAAACAAGAAACTATGGGAATGAAACAATGGCAAAACAAGAGAGAAAATGAGGGAATAAAGAACAACGAGAAATCAAACAAAGAAAGGCAGGAGTGAAAAACAAAAGAGAGAAGTTGCAGAATGGAAATTAGGGAAAGCCGTGATGACACAAGCAACCGATGAAATGCATAATATAAATGGTTAATTACTTAGGTGCATTGCATCCCCGACGTGCGGTTGCCTATCTGTTAAGCTCTAATCGCTAACAAGTTTGTTGTCGAAACAAGTTTAGGAGGGTGGTTAGTTTGTTTGGCATTTTGGCAACTCATCCATACAATACTAGGTCCAAAGATAAGTTGATCATGACTGGCCAAGAATTTGATGCAAGTGTAGGGGGAGGAGTCTGATGTTAATCTAAAAGAGGAGTTGTATAAGATGAAACAACATATGGCAGAGATGTACTAGGCATGGATAAAAGGGCATACACCACCATCATACCCCGCCAACCCTGCTTTCGTCCCGCCGTAGGCTTTCCTATTTACCACCACTACCAAGGCACCACTTCCCAAACATCACAAGCTCTACCACCTAAAACAGTTCCATACCCTCCTCTACTGGTCACCCCTATTTTCGTGGAGCCCCCACCCGCAACACTCCACCGATCCTCCAGTGAGCCTCTATTCCAGATCCAAGATAACCAATACTATTCCACATATCTTACTTTCAAGGCCCTAGAACCTTACTCCTACACTCCTTGTTTTGACCTCCCTGTGTAGACTAAGAAACCACCTAAAAATCCGGAATAGGAGCAAATTTTTAGGAAGGTTAAAAGCCTAGAACGGTCATTTAGAAACATGCAGGGATTGGGGGACCAGGTGAGCATGGCCTACAAAGATTTGTGTCTATTTCCTGATTTTTAATTGTCGATGGGATTTAAGATGCCAAAGTTTGATTTGTATGATGGTCATGGAGATCCAGTAGCCCATTTGAGTGGTTATTGCAGTTAAATGTTAAGTGTTGGCGCGAAATATGAGTTGTTGATGGCGTATTTCAGTAAGAGCCTGATTGGGGCAACTTTGGAATGGCATACTCGTCAAGATGTCGGCAGGTGCCATACATCGGATGACATGGTTCAAAATTTTGTGAGAAACTTTCGGTATAATATAGACATTGTCCCATACTGCTCCTCCCGATCCCAGATGGAAAGGAAACCCCAAGAATGTTTTAAGGAATTTTGGTTAAGATGGAACGAACAAGTTGCTTGGGACAGTCCTCCCATTGATAGAAAAAATGTTGCTGAGCCTCGCCAACGACAGGATCCAGTGGGCATTCTTGCTAAACTCTTTCAACCTCAATACCGAACCCATGAATATCCTCGAGCTTCAGATAATCAACCCCAATATTATCCTCCGAACAATGTCCGGCCATCAGTCCAACCACTAGGTCATTCCTTATGGCGAGCGCCAGTACCGCATGATGCACTTTCGCCTTTTCAGCATTTTCAAGCATCCAACAACCCAAGAAAACTGGGGCATGGAGCAAAAAAGGCAATGAAATAGTTTCATGCGATTCGAAGAATCCTATACAAGCCTATTTGAAAAGTTAAAACTCTCTGTCCTAATTGAGCCGCTCCTCGACTATATGCTAGACCCACACGCAAAAGTATTTGATCATACTATGTGGTGCATGTACCATTCTAATGTACAAGGGCATAGCATTGAAGATTGTCGTTCTTTGAAAAGCGAAATAGAAAGAATGATTCAAGAATGAATAATTGTGGTCCAAGGCATTAATACCCAAGTGTCACATGTAATCCTCTATAGGTACATGACAATGCACAGATTGTTGGGATGGTTAGCAATGACGAAGGGTTGGTCAAAGGAATCAAGGAGCCACTTGGTGAAGTTAATGATATTGAAATTGGTAATGTTCTTGGTAATATTGATGTGGAACTCAGTGGCTAAGGTGCCGAGCTTGGCAATTAGAAAGATGCTTCTTTCTTGTCTAGCTAGGGAGGAGTCTTGGTGGTTCATTTTGTTGTCATTTCTGTTGTCCGGATTATTTCAGGGTGTAATCCGGATATTTTCTTGTGATTCAAACCCATGTATCCTTTTTATTTTTCCTAAGTTTATTAGTCATAGTAACTCGTTTAGTGTTGTCTAGGTTTGTTCTAAGGTTCTAACCCCAACCTAGTTTGCTTATTTTGTTGTTCGAACAACCGTCTGATTATTGCAATCTTCTATTTTTGTTATTTCTAGTCCTTTTTTGTTTAGTTCTCTTTTCCTTTGATAGTTCATTTCATGTTGGCTCTAGTGACATGACATGCACGCATAAACTCATCATGGTCTTAAAAAGTTAGTTTAGTCATGAAGCAATGAAACAATTTTGAAGATGATAGGGACATTTGAGGGAAATAAGTAAAGGCCTTTTGAGATCACTTGAAGCCCGAATTGTGTGAAAATGGGGCAGATAGAACATAAAGAAATACTATTGAAACGCATCCTGCCGCATCAAGTTGAAGCAAAAGGCTAGTTTGCCCCTAATTGGCAGGGGTCGTTTGTGGTAATGAGAGTGTTGTCCAATGGTGCTTTGTATTTAACAGATGTAGAAGGCAAAGATATGGCTATCAATTCTGATGCAGTCAAAAGATATTTTATGTGCTTTCTTTGGTTTGTTTAATTGTGTTGTTTGTATCTGGCATGCTTTGAAGATTTGAATAACGAAGGCATTTTATTCTGCTATCTAAATACTTTATCCTTTGTTAACACTTTGATCCTTATTTATTTTCTTTCCTATCCCTCTTTTGGCATCAGAAATAAAGTTTAGAAATACAGATCGAAAAAAAGAGAAAAGTGGAAAAGAGAAGAGAAAAAGAGAAAGAAAAATGAGAAAATAGTAAAGAAAAGAAAGAAAAAAGAAGAAGAGAAAAGCGCAAATAAACAAAGAAATTCCTATGACATGAACTACGTTTGACCTGATTATTATTAAGGATATGTAGGCAGCCTCGCGGTTTGGTCTCATACAAACAAAAATTCAAAGGTCCCCAAGCAAAGAAACTGGGGCAGAAGTTGTGATTGTTGTAAGAAATCTGATTCCAAAGGTTGTAATTTTTGAACCCAGTTGAGTTGTTTTGATCCTTTAGATATTATTTCTCTCAAACCTCGTGCAAAGCCCACATTACGGTCCAAAGAAAGACCTTCTAATCAGCCTTCGAGAGATGTCAAGTCAAGTCAGTAACAGTGATTCATATTAGGGGCAACACTTCCGTCTAAACAGGAAAAGCGAAAAATGAGAGAGTCTTATTGTTGAAAACCCTCGCGGGCACTGTAAGGCGACGAAAGATGAGAGAAATTAGAATGAGAGAGTCTTATTGGTAAACCCTCACGCGCACGGTAAGGCGATAATGAGCTGAGAGATGAATAAATGAGAGAGGTTTGTTGTTGAAAACCCTTCAGGGAACTGCAGGCCGAACATGGTTAGTGATTTGGTGAAGGAATTGGGTTTTGAAGATCTCGGGGTATAAAGTATGACAACTAAAAGTTGATTGATTGGATAGACTGGGCCGATTAATCTGAAATGCATGTCATGATCATCAGTACTAGCTGCTCCACTCAGATAAGTCTACTTTTTTTCCCCTTCAAACAGTCATCCAGTTTTGGACTTTTCTTCCTTATTCCTAACTCTCAAAAGTCATTACATTTCATTTCTTTTGGGTTTATTTCTCTAAGATGTTTCCAATTTTAGTGTTGTTGTAGCAAATAAGAAAGGATTTCAAAGCTCACTACCAACTTCCAAAATTGCACTGCACGGCCAAAACACCAGAGATAATATGATGTAAAGTGAGACATAAAGTGTCAGGCAAAGTTCCGTCGGTGGAATGGTTTAGTAATTTCATGGGAGATGAAGAGGTTTAGATAGAAGGGTCAGAAATGTAAAACAATGGTTTGGGTATAGAGTACTTGGGTCATCCGGGGTCCTGCAGTTGAGGATAAATAAGAAAGTCAAACAATTCTTGGCCAGTTCAAGGCAGTCAATCAAAGCAAAGCACGGTAGCGGAGAGGCCACCTTTAGTAAGAATACCACAAACTAACCACCATTTTCCGGTCATAAATCCGGAACCCGGCGGTGGATTGTAGAAATTTTGGTATCAAAAGAAACATCTTATCTTTGCGCACAAACTCCAATTGATTTCATCCTCAAATCTATAACCAATTGGTACAGATCTTAATTTTTAAATTTGCAACATTACAGTAGCAAACATAATTGTTTCTTTAGACTTCTCTATTTCTTCACGTCAATGGAGTGTTGAAGAGGTTCATGAATGTTGCATCCTCATGCTAGCCTTTGGCTGTGGTAGAGCCATCTATTAAACCAACATATGCTTCTCAGATCCATCCTAAATCATCAACAAAAATCGCAACAAAAACAGTTTTGAAATCGATTCATTATGTCCATGGCGAACCAACTATTTGTTTTACCGTAGAGGAACGACGTGAATTTGCAATGGAGGAAGGATTACACCAATCTGTTGTATTTAAACTTTCTTCAGGTGCACCAGATCTTGAAGAACTGAGAAACTTACTACCAAAACATCTAAGAACAAAAGGTCGATGCCTTGTAGGTTCACTTGCACCAAGGCAAATTTTACTAAGGTTCGATTAAAATGAAGATTATGTGCAGGCTTTAGCTCGGGCAGTAAATTACTTATCATAGATTGGTGAAGAACATCAGTATAGATTCTTTCCACAGACAATTGGATTTAATCCAAATGAGGAAACTACAATGGCAGTAGTTTGGATTTCTTTGCCGAATTTGTCGCCAGAGTTATTTGTAATACGTTCGTTGTTATCAATAGCTAGTGCTGCTGGTAAACCTATTGCCATTGATAAAGTGACGCTACTTAAATCCAGACCAAGCACAGCGAGGGTAAAGGTAATCTTAGACCTAATGAACAAACATCCCAAGCGTGTGAGAATTCAAAGTTTGGATAAAAACTCAGGAAAAATCATTGAAGTGTTTCAGGAAATTGTTTATGACAATCTGCCTTTGTACTGTAATTGTTGCAAAAACCAGGGCCACGACGAGAAAACATGTCGATATATATCGAAAAGGACTCACAACCCAGCTGAGATTGAAGAACTTGAAGTTTATCATGAACAAGCTACTGGTGAAAAGTACACTGGTGATCTGCGTCAACTTCTGAATGAGAAGAGGGGAGTGAATATAGGGGATCGATTAGCAAAAGAACAAACTAGTTTGGCAAAAATCACAGGTGGTGTTCCTAATACTTCTTTGGTGCCTATTGACACAACTAATAATGCTCATGGGGGTGTTTCACAGGTTGGGAATCCTATTTGGATGTTACTAATGCTGTGAATGACTCAATTGCTACTGCTGTTATAAGTGCTCAAGATATAGTGAATACACATGATAGAAAAATTGATGGATATGCTGAAAATCCAGCAGGTGCTAAATCTAGTGCCTCTACTATGTTTGGTAGAAGGTACCTAGCTACTGCTGCAGCCTTGAAAAATGTTGCTGATCAAACTATTGTGAGTGCACAAGCTGGAAAAGGAACAACTGATAAGGCAGCTGGTGATCAGCAAAATGTAGGAAAGAATGGGGTTAATGTTAGGATCACTGATACTGATATTCTTGAAGATATATCAACACCAACGGATAGACAATTGTTTTTGGTGATTGATACACACGGAGATGGGCAAAGGATTAATACTCTGAATACACCTGTTGATATACCAATTGAAGTTGGGCAGCCTATGGATGGTGTTAGTCATGCACATATTGATAAGGGTCCGCCTCCACCTTTACGAGATGTTTATGCTCGAACAGCTTTAGCAAGGATCTCCAAGGTTATGGATCCAATTGTGGTAGCCTATTACAAGTTGTCTAGTGCACAAATAATTTTATAAGCAAATACAGGACAAAACAATACTGATAATCGTACTAAGGCAACTGGTGCTATTTCTACTGGTGTTGTTGGGAAAACTCGAGAAGGTAATGAGGTAGATAATAAGGGAAATGATTCTGAGGAAGTTAAGGCTGGTATTGAGGCTAACAACTCGCCACAACCAATTGTAGCTAATCAGAAAAAAATCTTACGAAAAATTCCCTGACAGTAAAGTTGTTACCCAGATTTCTGGGAAAGAAAAAGGGGAGCAAAAGAATATAAAAATGGACAATAGCAATGGGAAGGTAAACAATGATGGTAAAGGAAGTGATGGGAGAAAAAAGGAAACAGTTTGGAACGTGGTAACAACTCAAAAATCTCCTAAAAATAAGGGTGGTTCACCAAAATTACAGAACCAAACAGCTCGACAAAATGACCAACAAGCTGATATCAGTTCAAATAGGTTTGAGATTCTTGCTAATGATGGGGATCCAGAAGTCGAGGCAACATGGAAACAATAAAGGTATGTCCAAACAACTTGTTACAAGACCCGGCAATGATCAAGGAGGGCAAGACAGTGTTGGTTTGGATTCAAATCTGGGTGTTCGACGACAGGAATCAAAGAACCATTTGAGTGCTGAACCAATTGACCTCCAAGCTCATAGTTCCAATGCACCTAGGCTGCACTTTTCCAATCCTCAGGTAGAACAAATCATCAAGGACGTCCGGAATGATATGATGAAACATAATACTATGTTTAAACAACCGTTGGTGTGACGACCCAAAGTGTCATCACCTGTTTTCCTTATTTGTTCCGTGCTTCCGAAGCCTTGAAAACCTAATTTTATATTGCCTTGATTTGCGTGCATAGTCTGGGTGCATATTTGGAAAATTTTATGTGGAAATATGTGAATTCTGTGACAAATTTGAAGAATTTTGATATTAATATAACAATAGTTGACTTTGGTCAACATTTTTCGTAAACGGACCCAAACCCGAGATCGGACTATCCGGGAAGGTCCGTAGAAAAATATGGGACTCGGGCATGTGCCCGAAGTCGAAATCCGAGGTCTAGAACCTGAGCAAAAGAATTTTTCTGTTAAATTATTTTTTCTGAAATTATTAAGGAAAATGAGAATGAAAATTGATTAAAAGACTATAGTATCGAGCTCATATTTTAGTTTCGACGCCCGCTACAGGTCATATATGTTGTTTAAGAACTTCCTGTAAAGTTTGGCCGAAAACGGACGTCCTTTGACGTGTTTCGGATAGGTTTGGGTTGCGTTGTGCTCGTTTTTTCTTATGCTTCAACATCGTTTGTTCAAGCGTAAATGATATCATATTGAAAAAATGAGCTCTGATTACTGTTTTGAATGAAACATTAGATCCGTATCGTAATTACGGACCCGTAACAAAAAGAATCATCGAATTTGGATACTGTATGAGGATTTTATCGCCATTTTACTAAGGTTGCCCAAAATTTTCAGATTAATGATGAAATCGCCCCTGACGGCGTATTAAAAAACTGCACTATTTGCAAATCTTAAAACCTGCACTATTTGCAAATCTTAAAACCTACATATCTCCTTCATTACAAGGTCAAATTGAGTAATTCAAAAGCCTAAATTCGTTATAATTTCACAAGGAATCCATTGGGAGCAGTAAACGCGTGAACAGTATACCTATAATGAGCAAGTCGAATTTTCTTCTAATTTTTGAATGGGAAGAAGCTTCTGAGGCGATTTTCAAGAGAGAAAATCAGTCGGCATCACAGAGGTAAGTGATTTGATTACTAAAACTCATTTATGGGTGATAAACCACAATCCCATTCTTAATTCATGAAAACAGTAGAAAAATAGGATTTTGGGGCCTGAAATTATGAGACCTTTAGGGGTCGATTTGAGGGGTCAAACAGACTCTATTTTGGTGTTCTTTATATGTACGGAATCGTGGCGAGACAAGAAATCCGTTGGTATGATTTTTGGAATTTTTTGACCAAGCGGGCTCGGGATCAGTTTTATAATTTTTGGACAGCGTGTTAAAAATATTTTAATTAGACAATTGGGCTGGTTTGTTGAGTAGAAATGATTATATTAAATAAATTGTGTATAGATACGATTGATTTGGAGCCAAATTCGAAAGGAAAGGCATTGCTTGAGGATTGAGTGGACTATAAGCCGTCGAGGTAAGTGTTTGATCTATCCTTGCTTGAGGGAATAGAAGTACAGTATAAAAACTTGCTAATTCCTAAATGATCGAGTGCGGTGTATAGGCGTGGTGACGAGCATCTACACACCGGAGTCTAGCATGACCGTGAGTCGTTTGTTGATACATGTTGTGAGCTAATGTAGAACTTTCTGAGTTATATTATTGAGCCCTTACAGGGTTGTGAAGGTTGTGTATTCTTCCCTTGCCGGGACCCTGTTGTGTTGTTGTTATTGTTCCCTTGTCGGGATATTGTTATGACTGTTGTTACTTCCTTGCCGGGATGGTACTTGTTTTTTATTTCATTCTTCTTGCCCGTTGATTGTGACTGTTGTTTGGGTGAGGAAGAGTGATAAAGCACGAAGGGTGATGCCGTGCCATTTTTAATTATATTCGCACGAAGGATCATTCCGTGCCACTGTTAATTATATTCGCACGAAGGATCATTCCATGCCATGTTTCACTATTTATGCACGAAGGAACATTCCGTGCCATTGTTAATTAAATCATGCACGAAGGATCATGTCATGTCATGAATGTGAAGATGAGAGTAAAAGCACGAAGGGTGATGCCGTGCACTTTTATTTGCTTATATGGTGAGGATGAGAGTAAAAGCACGAAGGGTGATGTCGTGCACTTTTATTTGCTTATTTGGTGAGGATGAGAGTAAAGGCACGAAGGGTGATGCCGTGTACTTTTATTTGCTTATTTGGTAAGGATGGGAGTAAAACCATGAAGGGTGATGTCGTGGACTTTTATTTGATTATTTGGTGAGGATGAGAGTAAAAGCACGAAGGGAGATGCCGTGCAACTATTCAATTTTATTATTTTGTGATAACTGTTTGTTGCACTCTGTTTTATTTTACTGATTGATTATGTATATTCGATTGTGCTCCCCATAGCATATTCCCCCCTTGCTATTTGTTTTGTTCAGTATTTTTGTTGTTTTATGGTACATACGTATATAGAATTGCACAAGTTTATGTGAGTGTCTGGTCATAGGCTTGTCACTACTTCGTCAGGATAGGTCGGACACTTACCAGCACATGGGGTCGGTTGTGTTGATACTACACTTCTGTGTATTTTTGCACAAGTACAGGTTTTGAGCAGCAACAGCAGTAGTGGTTCACTAGCAGGATTGTCATACCCACGAGACTGAGGTAGCTTGCAGGCGTTCGAACGCTCGGTGTCTCTTCTAATATTTTTTATCATTGCTGTAGTCTCATTGTTTCGAGACAGACAGTTGTTATATTTCTTTCAGACCATTATGTATAGTTATTCTTAGTAGTTCATGAGTTTGTGACTCCACATCTTGGGTAGAGGATTTATGTTGAGTATTTCACATTTGTATTTAGATTTACGAAGTAGACTTCCTCAGTTAACGTTATTATTATTATTCTTGTCACTAAGTTGACAACAGGATGATTTTTATTAATGGAAATATGGTGAGTAAATTGGCTTGCCTAGCTACCACAAGTAGGCGCCATCACGATCCCGATGGTTGGAAATTCGGGTCGTGACAAGTTGGTATCAGAGCACTAGGTTACATAGGTCTCACAACTCATGAACAAACTTAGTAGAGGCTGAGGGGTAGGTACAGAGACATTTATACTTTTTCCTCAGAGTCTATTGAGTTAGGAAAAATCTCTTTTTTTTTGTTCTTTCCTATCGTGCAAATTCGTTCTTCAAATGTTAAATTGAATTTTTACTTTTGTCTTCCCACGAATGGCGAAGTCACGTACCTCTTCTTCAGCCGAACAATGGCACAGGGTGGTGATAGATCAACTACGCCTTCAGAAGTTTTGTGGAGGTCAGATAGGTTTCACCAAACTCTTCGCTACCACCTTCAGCGGTGCATCTTTTGAGAACTCACGGGGTTGTGCTTGACCGCTGCGATAAGGTATTATAGAACGTGGGAATAGTCGAAAGCGAGGGGGTTGATTCTACTCTGCATCGGATGGCAAATAAAGTAGTGGGAACATAATGTACGTTCTAACCAGTTGTGGTTTCAACGGACCTTGACGTCTGGTTGATTTATTTGAATTATGAAGGACAAATATTGTGAATTATTGGATGTTGTGACTCTGACTTACAGCCAAAAGAGGAAATTGGTCGTCGATGTTTGTGACAAGCCTACGAAGAGGGCAAGCTGGCCAATGCAACACTACTGACTCAACTCTATTTTAAGGAAATGTTCTGAAGGAGTTTACCTCTCAGATTCTCTGTAATATGTGGTAAATGCGATCTGAACGGTTGTACCAGGTCACCATAACAGTGTCCGAATATGTCGTCATGTGCAATAAGTTAACTGAGCCTTAAAGGAATTGTTGTGAATGTGGAATTTTGGAGAAATGTAATTTTAGGAAAGCACTCAGGCTACGTGCTCCATTGCAGTCAATACTTATCTTACATGACCAGCCAGAGGTAAAGGTCAGGATGTTAGAGGTGGAGGTGAGAATCCTAGAGGTGGAGACTCAACCGTTGATATAATTTCTATGGTATGACTGAGGTCACTACACCAGATGGTGTCATCACTTGTATAATTTTGATTGTTATAAAAAGGATATTTTACCTTAAGTTGATTTGGTTTTTTTTTTTGAAAAATTTAGGCGAGTCCTTTTAACATGCAATAGTCATAAGTGAGTTTCGCAACCATCAAATCTACTTATGAGAATACTCATGTTGTGCAATTATATGGAGATAACTATCCCTATTATTATGTGTTGGTCACTAAGAATATTTATGGGGCTAAAAGTGACTTTATATTACTTACTAAAATGGGAGTTGAGGTAATTCCTGGAATAATTAATTTTAATTGTTAATTATATACCATATCGGCATAAGGGTTCATTTTATGTCGTGAGTTTCTTTGACGGACAATTATTGAAAAGAAGAAAGTGAGGAAATAAAAATTTTCGGCTGGCACAATGTGCAAGTACTTGTGATTCAGAGTTGAGGATGAGGTCCTCAATTTTTTGCTTAATGTGAAATATTTTTAAACCAAGCTCCAAGCTCATATGAGGACAAGGTCCTGGTGGTAAAATTTTATGTGTTTAAAATTCTCCTTTTATGAAATTAAAAATTGTTTGTATTATATTTTAAATGGGAGTCGTGCCTGTTAGGATTATTTGACAATTCTTGTATAGTTTCTATTCATATTTAGCCTTTTCTGTTTTGTAACCGTTTTGTTTTAGCCTTTGATATGAGCACCCAGGTAAGGCTAAATATGACTCATTAATTTGGGAAAGTAATCATGAAGTCTCCATACCTCACTGTGAGTAAAGTGGGAGTTTTGGAATAAGGTATTTGATAACACACGGTTAATTGGCAATGTTGTAAATTAGGGACAACTTTTATGGATAGAGTCATGGTCACGTGCATATGTATGAGGTGTTCATGCCTTATTTAGACTTGTTCGGGATAGTCTCTATTGATAACGTATTGATATACTCCCGCAGTCAGAATGAGCATGCGCAGCATCTTAGAGTAGCTCTCCAGACTCTGAAAAATAGTCAGCTATATGCAAATATTTCCAAAGTGTGAGTTCTGGTTAAGTATCGTTGTAACGGCAGAAGGTATACAGGTTGATCCAAGGAAGATGGAGGCATTCAAGGACTGGCCTAGACTAATATCAGCCACAAAGATCCGTAGTTTCTTAGGATTAACAAATTATTATTGGCGGTTTGTTGAGGGGTTTTCATCTATTGCAACCCCGATGACCAGATTGACCTAGAAAGATGTCCAGTTCGAATGGGCAAATGAATGTGAGGTGAGCTTTTAGAAGCTCAAGACAGCCTTGACCACGGCACCGGTATGGCTTCTGCCCACAGGTTCCGGACCCTATACAGTCTATTATGATGCTTCCCATGTTAGGCTTGGTGCAGTGTTGATGCAGGATAACAAGGTAATTGCCTATGCTTCGTGGCAGTTAAAAATCCATGAGAAGAATTATCCGGTTCATGACCTAGAGTTGGAAGAGGTTGTTCATGCCTTGAAAATTTTGGAGGCATTATTTATATGGTATGGCGTGTGAGGTATACACGGATCACAAGAGTCTTCAGTACTTGTTCAAGCAGAAGGAGTTAAATGTGCGGCAGATGAGATGCCTAGAGTTGCTAAAAGATTTTTACGTTACTATCTTATATCACCCAGGTACGGCCAATGTGGTGGCTGATGCGTTGAGTAGAATGTTTGCCAACATTGGTAGTCTTGCTTTCATTCCGGTCAGCCAGAGACCGCTTGCTTAGATGTTCAGGCCTTAGCCAACCATTTATGAGATTAGATATTCCGTGCCATGTTTTACTATTTATGCACGAAAGAACATTCCATGCCATTGTTAATTAAATCATGCACGAAGGATCATGCCGTGCCATGAATGTGAGGATGAGAGTAAAAGCACGAATGGTGATGCCGTGCACTTTTATTTGCTTATATGGTGAGGATGAGAGTAGAAGCACGAAGGGTGATGTCATGCACTTTTATATGCTTATTTGGTGAGGATGAGAGTAAAAGCACGAAGGGTGATGCCGTGCACTTTTATTTGCTTATTTGGTGAGGATGGAGTAAAAGCACGAAGGGTGATGTCATTCACTTTTATTTGATTATTTGGTGAGGATGAGAGTAAAAGCACGAAGGGTGATGCCGTGCAACTATTCAATTTCTTATTTTGTGATAACTGTTTGTTGCACTCTATTTTTATTTCACTGATGAATTATGTATATTCGATTGTGCTCCCCATAGCATGTTCCCTCCCTTGCTATTTGTTTTGTTCAGTATTTCTATTGTTTTATGGTACATACGTATATAGAACTGCACAGGTTTATGTGAGTGTTTGGTCCTAGGCTTGTCACTACTTTGCCGGGATAGGTCGGGCACTTACCAGCACATGGGGTCGGTTGTGCTGATACTACACTTCTGTGCATTTTTGCACAGGTCCAGGTTTTGAGCAGCAGCAGCAACAGTGGTTCACTAGCAGGATTGTCACACCCACGAGACTGAGGTAGCTTGCACGCGTCCGCAGGCCCGGTGTCTCTTCTTATATTATTCATTATTGTTGTAGTCTCATTATTTCGAGACAGACGGTTGTTATATTTCTTTCAAACCATTATGTGTAGTTATTCTTAGTAGTTCGTGAGTTTGTGACTCCACATCTTGGGTAGAGGATTTATGTTGATTATTTCACATTTATATTTAGATTTATGAAGTAGACTTCCACAGTTAACGTTATTATTATTATTCTTGTCACTATATTGACAACATGATGATTTTTATTAATGGAAAGATGGTGAGTAAATTGGCTTTCCTAGCTACTACGAGTAGGTGCCATCACGATCCCGATGGTGGGAAATCCGGCTCGTGACAGCTGGTCACCTTAAATAAAGCTGTATTTGATGTCCCCTCCCAATCAGTGTAGTCCTTTGGTGAGTTTGAAGGTGAATCTGGACAGTTAATGTTGTCAATTGAAAATAACAATGATGTGAAGGAGATGGTTATCAATGCCAAGCTGTGGAAAGACCAACGGGAGGAAGATCAAGATGAGGAATGTTTAGATGGAATTACAAGATACTCAACAGAAAAAACAGACAAAGAGGAGGACCATGAAAGTGCTGGTGAAGTCATTGATTCAACAACATTGTCAAAGCATAAAAGTGTAGCAAATACCAGGAGAAAACTAAATTTAAATTCTCCTGAGTTCATCCCCAGAAACTCTCCATCTGCTACTAGGGAAAAAACAGTAACTAGCAGTGTTGATCATAAAGAAGCAACGAATTCTGGGCAGCCCATTCCAATTGGTACCTCAAGTCAAAAAGGAGAATCACGTACGCCTCTGATGCAGCAGCAAAAATTCACATCAGATACTGCAGCTGGTATGCAAGTTCATGATCAAAAAGCAGCAGCAACATTAGAAACAGAGCAAACAGTAGCAGCTGGAAAATTTGATCAGTCTTTAGAACCCAACCAAGCCACTCCAATGACACTCCAAACAACGGGACAACAACAAATGGTTACAACAAATCTAGTTATCTCAGTAGAGGAAAGGACACTATTGGATGCAATGGTACGTGCCAATCCAATTAATTTTTTAAATCCTACTATTGGTAGTACTGGACGCATGAGTAGAAGCAGAAATAAAATGCAACTCACAGAACAAAAACAAAGCAATGCAATAGTGGATAAATCTCGGGATGGAAAAGCATTAGTGTCACTTGATATCTACCAAATTTTACCATAACCAGCGCACTTGGGGAGAGACATGCATGAAGAAGGAACGGAAGATGCAATATTACAACAATGTAAAGTAGAGGCAGCAAGAAAAGGTGATTAATCACCTAAGCATATCAGAAAAATTAAGAAGTCACGAACAAGGGATAAAAGTTGGGATGCAGGCAACACAGTTGGGTTGGAAAAGCAACACAAGAGGTTGTGCTTAGGAACAAATTCCGCAAGGTCAAATAAATCAAAAAAGAAATTATAAAGTTTGAAAATTATTTTAAGAAATCGGAAAAAGAAACAAAAGAGCTACAAATTGAAGAATACACAAGTTTCAACACTCACTAGAGGTTAATTATCAATATTCTATAAATGTGAGCCTAATCATGGATTTATATAAAAGTTCTAATTGTGACGACCGGAAAATAGGTAAGCACCTTCAACAATAAATCAAGGGCTTCCAAAGTCTATCCTTTATTATCTTATCAGTTTATATCATGTCACGTAGGGCCAATTCCACATCTGCAGTTGTTAAATAACAAATAAACATGCACAAATCACGGGAAGGTCGATGGCCCGCTCCAACAGAATGTAAATTGTGCACTACCGAGGTTCGAGCGGCACGAACCATAAATGCTTCTATTATCACCAAGGCGTTCGGCTCATTCCATAATTAAACACATCTCCTGCTCGTGAATCATCCATGCGACGTAGGCACACATAAAGTACATGCTCAATCGAACACATAAGAACTTCTCGGGAAATATTTATTAAAATAAAACCAATTCTCCTTTAACAATTTAAGTAATGAAGTTTAATTCTTTTAGGAATTTACTTTCTAATTTGATATCAGTTAAGCAATTCAAGCTACCAATGCGTTCACAATTAATCCGCGTATACATGCTTTCGAGTCCTAACTACCCGGACATATGCATAATAGTAGCTACGCACGGACTCTCATCACCTCGTGTGTACGTAGCCCTCCACAAATAGGAACACATAATCTATTTCTTCACCTATGGGGTAAATTCCCCCTCACAAGATTAAAAGGAGGCCCACCTCGCTACGAAGACTCGCAATCGGCATTCTACATCCTTCTGAAAGCTTGAACCAACGCACAATGCACCAAGACTAGCCAATTAACAATAAACTAATAAGAATATACTCAAATACTTGTTAACAATTCAGATTATACAAGTTCCCAACTTCGTTTAGTGAAATGGCCAAAATGCACTCGGGCCCACGTGCCCGTAATCCAAGATCTCTCGAAGATAAAGGTTACCCATGACCTTAGGAACTCAAATATATGATTTTCTCCTAATTCCATACTCAAAATCGTGGCTAAAATCTAAGATTATAATATTCTAGGTTTTTCTACCAAAACCCCAAATTGTCCTACACAATTCATGCTTGAATCCACACAAAGTTGATGTATTTAACTCATAACAGGTTGGGATAACATACCTTATCATAGATGACAAAAATCTCTTCTTGAAGCTCTCTAAAAATTGCCCCATGAAGTGAGAAATGAGGGTAATGAACCAAAATCTGGAATTAAAACAACCTCACTGCTCCAGCAATTTCTGCTTCTGTAGAATTATAGCCGCTTATGCGTCTCCGCTTTTGCGGTCCAGGGGTCGCTTCTGCGGTCTGGAATGGGTCCCCTCACTTCCGCTTCTGCGACTTGCCAACCGCAGGTGCGGTTTCGCTTATGCGACTGCCCAAATGCATATGCGGTCCCCTTCACTATTGGCCAAACCGCTTCTTCGGTCCACAATCCACCTTTGCGGGGCCGCTTCTGTGGTCCCTTATCTGCAGAAGCGAAATGCCATGTACCAGCTGCCCAGTTTTTCCAAAAATCCAACTTTCGATCTATTAACCACCCGTAATCCACCCGAGGCCCTCAGGACCCCAACCAATCATGCCAACAAATCTCAAAACACATTACGGACCTTCTCGAGGCGTCAAATCATATCAAACAATACCAAATCACGAAGTACACCTCAATTCAAGCTTTATGAACTTTGAACTTTCCAACTTCTATTTCCGATGTTTTAACCTATCAAATCACGTCCGATTGACCCCAAATTTTGCACGCAAATCATATTTGATATTACTGACCTACTCCAACTTTTGAAATTTGGTTCCGACCCGAATATCAAAAAGTCAACCCCCCGGTCAAACTCTCCA
Organism: Nicotiana noctiflora; assembly: GCA_032618575.1. NCBI lineage: Eukaryota > Viridiplantae > Streptophyta > Magnoliopsida > Solanales > Solanaceae > Nicotiana > Nicotiana noctiflora. The sequence goes on from JASVEL010003554.1 coordinate 66,281, forward strand.
AAAACCTTCAACTCTCTATCTTTAGCCAAATGGCTTCAAAATGGTCTACGGACCTCCGAATTCACTTCTAATCGCGCTCCTAACTCCAGAATCACCATACGGATCTATTCCTATTCTCAAAATCTCAAAAAGATATCGATAACACTAAAATGAACTTCAAGCCAAACTTAAGGACTTTCTTCAAACTTCCACAACCCGAACCAGGCATACGCCCAAGTCCAAAATCATCATACAAACCTGCTGGAACCTTCAGATCCCAATTCCGAGGCCGTTTACTCAAAATTCCAATCCTAGTTTGTTCTTTCAACTTTAAGCTTCTCAAATGAGGATTCTCTTCCCAAATCAACTCTGAACTCCCCGAAATTAAATTCTGACCATGCGTACAAGTCATTATACCTGAAATGAAGCTGTTTATGGCCTCTGACTGCTGAACGGAGCGCTTGGACTCGAAACGACCGGCCGGGTCATTACAATAAAAAAAATTAAAATAAAAATTATAAATTTGATTGGTTGGAAAAGAAAAAATAAAAAAAAATTGTGAACTTTTTTTCTAACTATTTGGCATGTCAGTATGTTAATGCAAACATGTGCGACTCACATGCCCACTAAAATAATTCAAGATTCTTAAGTGAAAATTCAATAGAAAAATACGTTATATGACTAAATTAAACAAACCATTAGAGGGGAAAGTTGTAAGTTGACTTACCAAGTAGGCACGTTTCTTGTTAGTCAAAACCTCTTATAGTGAGGTAAAATATTCATAGATATACATGAACAGAAAATTGTCTGACTCAATAGAGCTCTATTGTCCATCAGCCCTAATAGAGGATCGCATTCACTTCATGATTTGAAAAACTTTCCAGAAATGTTGGGTATACAAGTAGATCTTAGTACTTGTTTTATCGCACACAAACGCAAAGTCCGAATGTGCTATACGAATCTTGGAGGATATGTTGAGAGATTGTATTCTTGAGTATGGAGGTAGTTGGGATGCTTATCTACCTTTAGCTGAATTTGCTTACAACAATAGCTTCCAATCCAGTATTTAGATGGCATCGTACGAAGCATTGTAAGGTAGAAGATGTCGTTCTCCTATCGGATGGTTTGAAGCTGGTGAGACTAATATATTGGGACCCGACTTAGTACAAGAAGCTATGGAAAAAGTCCAATTAATCATATAGACATTGCTTAAAGCTCAAAGTAGACAAAAGTCTTATGCTGATAAGAGAAGAAGAGATTTAGTATTCACAATTAGAGACAAAGTGCCCCTACGAGTCTCTCCTATGAAAGGGCGTTCTGCGATTCGGAAAAAAGAGGTAAGTTGAGCCCGAGGTTTATAGGTCATTATGAAATACTTGACCAAGTGGGAGCTGTGGCATATCGTTTGGAACTTCCTCCTTAGTTATCTTATATTCACCTAGTATTTCATGTCTCCAAACCAAAAAAATAAATGTATATCAGAATCCTCTCAACTACTTGAAGCACCTACAATACCACTCGATTAGAAGTTATTTTATGAGGAAGAACAGATGGCTATTGTCGATAGACAAGTGAGGAAGTTACAGTCAAAAGAAATTGTGTTCGTTAAATGTTTATAGAGAAATCATACCGTTGAAGAAGCTACTAGGGAAGTTGAAAAGATATGCAAGCGAAGTATCCCTGTTTGTTCTAGTCTACAGATACAAACTTGAGTTAAATTTGGGGATCAAGTTTCATAACGTGGGGAGGATGTAATACCCTATATTTTTTTAATAAGCGTACATTATTAATTTGTATAATAATAATAGTAATAATAATAAGATAAAGAGTAAATGTAATTTTTGGGCCTTAGCCTATCTGGTCAAGTACGAAGGCGAAAAAAAGAGAAAACAAAAAAAGGGTGGGGGATTTTAAAAACAAGAAAAAATCCCTACAAAGCATCAAAAACAGTAAAACAAAAGAAGACCAAAAGCAATAAAGTTACGAGAAAATCAGGGATGGAATTCTATTACAGAGGGAAAAGTCTAGAACCTTATCTGTTATTTAATATCAAATTAAGAGTACGGAAAGAGGGGCTTTAACAGTAAGCCGTGATTGGAAAAGGGGGGAAAAAAGAAGAAGAAGAAGGAGAAGAAAGCTTTGGACAGGAGCTTTAAGAAGAACTAGGAGTTGGAATTGAAAGTAGCAATTCTCCTTCGGCTCAAGAGGTTAACTTTCTCTTTATCGTTTGTTGAATTATTTCACTATATCTATGCGATTTCATGTAGTGCAAAAGAATTCCATATCAACTTTTTTATATGTATAATATACAATTACTATGGAGATAACAAGGCTATAAAGGTTTGGTTAAAGCACAAATAAGTCTACCTCGAGAGGAATAAACTGTATAAATAGTTTGAAATTTATACAATTATGGACTAGTTCTATGATTCAATATAAATTTAATTTACACGATTTTTGGACTAAATTAAACTACCCATAGCATGGATAAATATAAATCCACAAATTAAGACTCAATCGTGAATCTCGATGATTGGGTTTTCTAAAATAGCTATGAATTATCCTAAATAAGAAAATTAACATGAGATCGATATTATGTAATTATAGATTGATTAGAGGAATTTATACGAATTTCTCGAGGTGAAGCATTTGATATTTCGGCACGAGTATTGTGAGTAGTAATCTTATCGCAATTTATATTTTCATAACTTGCATGATTTACACATGATTTTTAATATGAATATGTTAACGATTATTTTGAGCTACATGTGGGACAAGTATTTTACTCGATATGATACCGAAATGGTTATTTGAGATGAATATAATGATTTTAAATACTTTTGTTGTCACTAGATATGTTGTACCGTTACTTGAATTTACAATTATCAAAAAGAAATTATATGATTTGATAAGAACAAAAATGCCCCATATTGTTTTAAAATATTTTCTACGAGTACATACAGATTACAGAGACAAGTATAAATGGGAGCATACTTTGAAGGATCCCGTAGCTAACGGCGGGTTCGTTAGACCCGGTGCACCTTGTAATTACAGATTACTGTTATAGCATTCGCTAGTGGGAAGGTAGAACTAGCATATTGTTACCAATTTCCCTCGAGTAGGGGCTACTGTTATATTTGACTTCTGGCGAAGAAGTCCACAGTTATACCGATTACATGATCCGTTCATTGATACCTCCTAAAATGTGAATACTGATATTATACAGTGGTTACCGAGCTTATTACTGAATTGTATTTGTATTATACTACAAAAAAGGTATGATGAGATTGAAAATTATTTATTATTTTTTTGAAAGGGCATTTTTATGTTGTTTTCTGTTTGATATACTAGCATGTTTTTTGACTTGTTCCCAAATTAAAAATGGTTGTAATTAAGTTTTATTACTCACTGAGCTAGCGACTCATTTCCCGTTAATTATTTTTACAGAGGCATCAGTTGACGCATGCGAGGATTTCGTTAATTAGAGCACACAGGTTGAGAATTCTTAGTGAGCCTCGCACTTGTTCGCATGGGCGGAGATTCTTATCAATTGTTATGATCTTTTCTTTGAATTCTTATAGCCGCTCCATAGTCATTATTTTTGGTGTCATGCGTATTCTTTAGTTATTATAGTCTTATATTGAGTATTGTTCTTATTTATGAAAGTTGGAGATAAATGTATATCTAGTAGTTAGTTGGTGGTTTAGTTATGGTGGAGAATTGTATTGGTTAATTGCCAAGTTGTCAATTGTTTGGTATGGTATTAGGATGTTTGATTGTTGATTTGAGATAGAAAATTTTTTGGGATGGTCCAAAAAGGGAAAACTCTGTTCGATTTTCTGAAAAATTACCGATGAGGCTTACTTGGGAGCACTTGCTCCTAAGCACCGGTCACAATCCTAAATTGGTTCGTGACAGATGTAAAACGTTTTGGTTAGGGTTAGGAACGATAATTGGTAAATCATCACTCTAATGACAATCCTTACGAACTATAGGGGATAAAACTTCAATGATTTGAGTATGATAGGGGTTAGTACGATCTAATGATTCGACTTGAGTTTTAAGGGATTCTCTATCATGGTGAAAGGAAATTTCAGATGGGACTATTTCTTCAACTCAAGGCTCACGAAGTGGCTCGGAAGATTCTTTGTTACGAGAAGAACTCATTTGAGAATGTGAACCTCTAGTCCCAAAAGAGGGACCGGAGCTAGAAGAAGAAGTTGACATATTACCGGGAGCAGATCCGAGGCTACGGAGTCCACCCCATCTCCTATGCCTAATAGGAGCATTGGGAAAGATATCAAGAATGGGGGTTCTCTTGGGGTTAGATGAAGCCATGGCGGAAAAGATTGACGTGGAGAAGAAGAAAGAAAGAAGGTTTCGAGAAATGAGAGTGTTCGATACGCATAATATAAAACAAAACAAGAAGAGAAGTTATATTTATATGGATAACCGGGAAAGGAAAAGGTACGATGATGGAAGAACCATAATGATGATAACTGACACTTCGTGTAAAGTGAAGTCGAAAAGAAAGCCTAAAAAAGTATTGCCAAAAAGTGCAATCAAGGGGGGGGGGGGTAACACGTGTCAATTGCATTAAAAGAAAGTGACAATTGAAGCATCAACTTCATCGGAGCATTAATAGTGACAAAAATTCTCCTTTATTGAAACTCCACTTCCTAAATATTCAAATTGATGAATAAATGAAAAATGGAGGGACTATCTGTATTGGAAAAAAATAGTATTCATATGTGTGTTGACATGGCGTGACACGTGGAATGGTTAATAAATTATGATCAGCCACGGTTCAAGGGTTATGAACAGCTACGAGAAGGAAGAGGCACAGACGAGAGATTCAACGCCTCATCCCTGTTTAAACTCAGCATTCCGTTCCTATTTTAAACTTGTTTCCATACGAGCGATGAGAAGAATGAATCTAGTTAAAGAAAAAGGGGAAAATACGGCATTACACACGGAAGCCGTTAAGAAATATATACATTCAATACAATGATTATATAACGCAGCCTCTTAGGTATAATGTACGTTCCTAGAGATACTCAAAGGCACCTATAAAAGGAGGAATATGTAATCAGTTGGAGGGGTGACTATTGCAATAGATCTTAATTTTCTTGCTTTCTGTTGATATCATTATCAAATATCTTTATTTAAAATTTTTTTTTTAATTATTAGTAACCCAATTATTTTAAATTCAAGCTTTGCGAAAAAACTATTTTTTGGTTAAACATTCCTGCCGAAAGACCCTAGTATCTCTCCCTTTCTGTCTCTCTAAGGACATGAGATACAAATATAATTTGTCTTGTAGTAATAATTAAAATTAATTAAGTTGTAGCAGCCATTGAGCTTCATCCCATATGATTATAATTTGTTCGATTATAATTTTTATAAATCGCCGCCTCAGCAAAACGTACTTCATTAGTACTTGCGCAGTCCACATGGAAGTCTTATTTTTTCAAAGTTTGAACATGGGACAGTATAATATTTGGCTATATATATTTACATTACTTTATTTCAAAGAAGAAACAAAGTCACATTAACTTCTGTGTTAAACTGCTAATTCCAAATCTTGTCAGTCAGCTACTCATCAAAGCCACCTTCGTTGAATTTGATTAATAATATATATATCATCTGTACATCACATATTTGTATGGGTCCAAATACGGCCCTCCCCACGCTCACAAGTGATAGGATATGACCTCTCTCATATGCCCCTCATAACGAGGGCTTAATCTGGGCGTAAGGACGTGAACGACGTCACTTACACTTGGGTGTCCCCATTAAGAGGACGTCGACCACACTTCAGCGGTTCATTGTTATTATTTTTAATAAGGAATCCCCCTTTTTATATAAAGGGTGCTTTTCTGTTGTAACGGACCAAGTGTAATTATCTAAAAATACAACTCTCTCATTCTCTCTCTATCTTTCGTAACTGTGATAAACAATTGCTCTTAAAGTTCTTCATTTTTGCAAATATCCTTATATTATAACTACGTTGACCTCACACCTAGGTTCATTATATTTGATTACGATTTACCCATTTCCTATCTTTTGATTGTTTCAAGCTTATAAAGTAACGATTGACTTTTGAGCTAAACAATATTATAGCATTATCACTTATTATGAATTTCGATTCAGTGCAATATCCTGCAATTTTCTCTCTCCACGCCCTAACGTCTTTCTGCAACACTCCCTTCCCCTATTACCCCACCCCACACCCTCCTCCGAGATGGTAACACAGCAGCACCACTCCGGTGCCTTGTTGTCCGCCGCCGCTGCCGCGCTGGTGCAGGAATAAGGTAAGTCCCCTCTCTCTCCCTCTTTTTCTCTTTCTCTCTCCTTTTTCCTCTTTTACCTTCTCTTCAGTTAGCTTCTGGCATTGTCGCTGCTGGGTTCGGAACGTGTTTTTTGGCGTGTTCTGTATTTTCCGACGATCCCTGATCTGTTTTCTTTTTCCTCGCTCTCTTTCTATATTTTCTTCTATTCTCTCTTCTACTTTTTGTGTGGGTGCGTGTGTTCTATTTTCTGGACAGGTACCTTATTACCGGGCGAGGATTGCCGGCGTGCTACAGTACTTCCGGCGAGTTACAGTACTTCTGCCAAGCTACAACATTTCCCATCCAGATTTTCGGCGGGACGCAGCAGAACTACCCCGTCCCGATAAATTTCAGGAAACTTGCCCCAGGTGACAAGGCGAGTTTACGGTGTTTGGGAGTGAAGAGCTAAGCAACACCGACTGAGACGTGCAAGAGTTGGCAATAGTTGACCTCAGGCGCATCAAAGCCTACTTTCAGGTTTTTCCACCGGGAGGTGGTACCTCGCGTTCTCTTGTTTACTCTGTACACCTTTTACGTATTCTCGCTAGCATTCAGTGTGAGGTTTACTCTTTTGCTATCTAGTTTGCATCTTTTTTGTATTCTGCTTTTGTGCGTGTGTACGTCAATATTCTCCATAGTCGGTTGGAGGGATAGTGGCCGCGGCGGGGATGTTAGAGTAAGGTCATATCCTCGGGGGGTGGGGACGGTGGCGGGGGTAAGTAGGGGGGAAGGGAGCGGTTCTGCAGGTAGGGCAGGAGGTAAGGGTGGGAAGACGGTAGCAGACGCTCATAGATTAATGATCGGGTCGTGGAACATAGGCACTCTGACGGGTAAGTCCATTGAGTTGGCGAAGATTCTTCCGAAGAGGAGGGTCAACATAGCCTGTGTTCAGGAGACTAGGTGGAAAGGGACGAAGGCGTGGGATGTAGATGGGTTTAAGTTATGGTATTCTGGAGTCGTGAGGGGTAAGAATGGAGTGGGCATCCTGGTGGATAAAGATCTTAGGGAGTCCGTGGTGGAGGTTAGGTAAGTGAACGACAGGTTAATGTCTATTAAGTTAGTTATCGGGGGTTGCGTCCTCAACGTCATCAACGCTTACGCACCGCATGCGGGCTTAGATGAGGAAGTCAAAAGGAATTTTTGGGATGACTTGGACGAGTTGGTGAGTAGTATTCCCCAATCTGAGAAGTTGGTCATTGGAGGGGACTTTAATGGTAATATTGGGGCTGATGCTGGTGGTTATGGTAAGGTGCACGATGGCTTTGGCCTTGGGGTTAGGAACGGAGGAGGCACTGCGCTGTTGGATTTCGCTAGGGCTTCCAAGCTTCTGATTGCAAACTCGACATTTCAGAAGAGGGAGGAGCATTTGGTCACCTTCAAAAGTTCAGCGGCAAGGACTCAGATTGATTACCTCCTTCTCAGAAGGAGCGATAGAGGTCTGTGCAGGGACTACAAGGTTATTCCGGGAGAGTCCCTTTCAACTCTTCATAGACTCCTAGTGATGGATGTCGGACTCTGGGTGAAGAAGAAGCAGAGGGGTGCTCGGGGTCGACCGCGAATTAGATGGGGTGCTTTGACTAAGGAGAAAGCCCAGGAGTTGGAGAGGAGGTTAGTTGATGGTGGAGCTTGGAGAAGTTATGGGGTAGCAGACGCAATGTGGTCAGAGACGTCAAATCTGATTAGGGAGGCAGCGCGGGATGTTCTTGGGGTAGCCAAGGTCTATTGAGGCAGACATCAGGGTGACTGGTGATGGAACGATGTAGTACGAGGAAAAGTGGAGGTGAAGAAAGCAGCTTTTGCGAAGTTGGAAGGGACCACAAGCGAGGAAGAAAGGCGGGTGAACAAAGAGAGCTATAAGGTAGCGAGGAAGGAAGCAAAGCTGGCAGTCATGAAAGCTAAAAATGCGGCGTTTTATCACATGTACGAGGAATTGGGGGAGAAAGGTGGGGACAAGAAGTTATTCTGGTTAGCCAAAGTAAGGGAAATGAAGGCGCTGGATCTAGACCAAGTTAGGTGCACCAATGATGAGGATGGTAGAGTCCTGATGGGGGAGTTTCAAGTCAAACAGAGATGGCAGGCGTACTTTCGAGACCTTTTCAACGAGGAGGGGGACCATAACATAGAGCTAGGGGAGCTCGAGCATTCAGAGACTCATATAGATATAGGTTACTGCATGCGCATTAGGGTGGAGGAGGTCGTGGGGGCTTTGCATAGGATGAGTAGGGGTCGAGCGACCGGGCCAGACGAAATCCCGGTGGAGTTCTGGAAATTCATGGGTAAGCCAGGAGTGGAGTGGCTCACCAGGTTGTTCAATGCGATCTTCAGGACCAAAAGGATGCCGGAGGAGTGGAGGTAGAGTACAGTGGTGCCCTTGTACAAGAACAAAGGGGATATCCAGTGGTGCAACAATATCCAGTGGTGCAACAACTATAGGGGCATCAAATTAATAAGTCACACTATGAAGGTTTGGGAGCGGGTGATCGAGGTTAGGGTGAGGGAGTCGACATCTATTTCCGTGAACCAGTTCGGTTTCATGCCGGGTCTCTCCACTACAGAAGCTATCCACCTTGTCAGGAGATTGGTGGAACAGTTCAAGGATAAGAAGAAGGACCTGCACATGGTGTTTATCAATTTGGAGAAGGCGTATGACAAGGTCCCTAGGGAGGTGCTATGGAGGTGCCTGGAGGCTAAGAGCGTTCCGGAAGCCTACATCAGAGTAATCAAGGACATGTACGAGGTAGCTAAGTCTAGGGTCAGGATAGTGGGTGGCGACTCAGACCATTTCCCGTTGGTTATGGGGCTCTACCAAGGATCTGCGCTCAGCCCTCTCTTGTTTGCCTGGGTGATGGATGCTTTAACACGTCATATTCAAGGGGATGTGCCTTGGTGTATGCTATTTGCTGATGACATAGTCTTGGTAGACAAGATGAGGGTCGGTGTTAACGAGAGGCTAGAGGTATGGAGACAGACTCTCGAGTCTAAGGGTTTCAAACTAAGCAGGTCTAAGACAGAATACCTGGAGTACAAGTTTAGCACCGAGACGAGCAAAGTGGGAGGGAACGTGAAGATTGGATCTCATGCCATAACCAAGAGGGATAGTTTCAAATATTTTGGATCGGTGATTCAGGGGGATGGAGAGATAGACGGGGATGTCACTCACCGCATAGGGGCGGGGTGGTCGAAGTGGAGGCTTGCATCAAGAGTCTTGTGTGACAAGAAAGTGCCACAGAAACTCAAGGGGAAGTTTTATAGAGCTGTAGTTAGACCTGCCATGTTGTATGGGACAGAGTGTTGGCCGGTGAAGAAATCTCATGTTCAGAGGATGAAGGTTGCGGAGATGAGGATGCTTTGGTGGATGTGCGGGCTCACCAGGTTAGATAAGATTAGGAATGAAGTTATTAGGGAGAAGGTGGGGGTGGCCCCAGTGGATGAGAAGATGCGAGAGGTGAGGCTCCGGTGGTTTGGGCATGTGCGGAGGAGAAGCCCCGATGCCCCGGTGAGGAGTTGTGACTGGCTAGCGATGGTTGGTGTGAGGCGAGGCAGAGGGAGGCCTAAGAGACACTGGGGAGAGGTAATTAGGCAACACATGGCCGGGATGCGGATTTCCGAGGACATGAACCTTGATAGGAAAGTTTGGAGGTCTAGTATCAGGGTTGTAGAATAGGGGCTTCTAGATTTTTCGCACTCCTTCCCGGGGTTGGGTGAGGCGTGGTAGGGCGATCCATATATGATTCGTGTATCGATTTGTGTCCTCTTATGGTAGTCATTTCTGACAGTTACTGTTTTAATATTATATCATGCCAGTTTATTTATGGTACTTATGACTCTTATGTTTAGATAATTATTTATGCGATTTATGTTGGAGTAACTAATGTTGTTTGTGTTTTTGTTTTTGTTTTCCTTCTCTTACCTACGCTGAGGGTCGATTGGAAACAGACTCCCTGCCCTTTCGGATAGGGGTAAGGCTTGTCTACATATTACCCTCCCTAGACCCTACTTTGTGGGAATATATTAGGTTGTTGTTGTTGTTATTGTATCACTTATTATGAACGCTTACATGGTGTGTTTGGTATAAGAAAAAGAAAAAAGAATGTAAATATGATTAAAACCCTTCGACATTTTGACGCCTTATCAATAAAAAAATGTAGTAATAGCAAGGGAAGTTAAATATGAAAACTCGAAGATTTTTTTCAAATAATTTTTATTAAAATTTCTTTTAATAATTTGCAAAACATCGTGAGAACTCATTTCGAATTGGCTGACAACTTACTTTTAGCTTAATTAAAGATGTTTATATCGATAGAAAAATGTAGAGAATTTCTAATATGTTTTTATTTTTCTCTTATTTTATTTTTTATCAAAAAAAAAAAAAGATAGCTGATGGCTCCTCAAGGGTTATGAACAGCTACGAGAAGGAAGAGGCACAGACGAGAGATTCAACGCCTCATTCTTGTTTAAACTCAGCGACCAGTTCCTATTTAAATTTATTTCCACACGAGCGATGAGAAGAATGAATATAGTTAAAGAAAAAGGGGAAAATACGGCATTAAACCCGAAAGCCGTTAAGGTATATGCATTCAATACAATAATTATGTAACGCAACCTCTTAGGCATAATGTACGTTCCTAGAGATACTCAAAGGCACCTATAAAAAGAGAAATATGTAATCAGTTGGAGGAGATAAATATTGCAATATATCTTAATTTTCTTGCTTTCTGTTGGTATCATTTCCAAATCTCTTTATTTAAACTTTTCTTTTAATTATCAGTACCTCAATTCGTCTAAATTCAATCTTTGCGAAGAAACCTATTTTTTAGTTAAACTTTCCTGCCGAAGACCCTAGTATCTCTCCCTTTCTGTCTCTCTAAGAACATGAGATACAAATATAATTTGTCTTGTAGTAATAATTAAAATTAATTAAGTTGTAGCAGCCATTGAGCATCATCCCATAATCATTTGTTCGATTATAATTTTTATAAATCGCCGCCGCAACAAAACGCACTTCATCAGTACTTGCGCAGTCCACATGGAAGTCTTTTGTTTTCAAAGTTTGAACATGGGACAGTATAATATTTGGCTATATATATTTACATTACTTTTTTTCCAAAGAAGAAACAAAGTCACATTAACTTCTATGTTAACTGCTAATTCCAAATCTTGTCGGTCAGCTACTCATCAAAGCCACCTTCGTTGAATTTAATTAATATATATATATATATATATAGCATTTGTACATCACATATTTGTATGGGCCGAAGACAAGAGGGGTTGCTCTGATGGTAAGCAACCCCCACTTCCAACCGAAAGGTTGTGAGTTCGAGTCTCCCCAAGAGCAAGGTGGGAAGTTCTTGGAGGGAAGGATGCCGGGGGTCTATTTGGAAACAGCCTCTCTACCCCAGGGTAGGGGTAAGGTCTGCGTACACACTACCCTCCCCAGACCCCACTAAGTGGGATTATACTGGGTTGTTGTTGTTGTTGTTGTATATTTGTATGGGCCGAAATATGGTCCTCACCGTGCTAACAAGTGATAGGGTACGACCCCTCTCATATGCCCCTTATAACAAGGATTTAATCCGGGCGTTAGGACGTCACTTACACTTGGGCGTCCCGACTAAGAGGACGTCGACCACACCTCAACGGTTTATTATTATTATTTTTAATAAGGAGGCCCTATTTCTATATAAAGGGGGCTTCCCTGTTGTAACGGACCAAGTGTTATTATATAATAGTACAACTCTCTCATTCTCTCTCTATCTTTCTTAATTGTGATAAACAATTGCTCTTAAAGTTCTTCTTTTTGCAAATATCTTTATATTATAACTACGCGGATCTCACGCCTAGGTTCATTATATTTGACTACGATTTACCCCTTTCCTATCTTTTGATTGTTTCAAACCTATAAAGTAACGATTGACTTTTGAGTCAATCAATTTGGCGCTGTCTGTGGGGATTTCGAGAATCAAAATTATAGTATCCACCTAGAGATCAGCCAACCATCTGGCCAAAAATGATGCCAGATCCAAATCAATAATGGGGGTCACAACTATTCTCATTGGTCCTCTCAATGAGGTCAGCGATGATGCTATCATCAACACGACCCCCGGCACCGCACTATAAGCAGAGATCTCACATTGCCCCTCCGTAGATCCGTCGATCTTGCATGACAACGGAGCTTCCACATCCGCTGTCAAGGAGGCGCCCTCGGTGGTCAGAAAACTGCTGGAAGAATGGCTAACAAGCACCTTGAGTGGCTTAGTCGAAAAACCATCACAAGGTAACATAAAGGCAATACCAACGATAAGTATCACCGCCGCCATGGGTGAACAAGAGGAGACATAAGTAAACAACCAACCTATCGAAGCACAGACCCATGATGGCACGCTAACCGCCATCCTGAGGAAGATAGAGGAAATGGAAAGAGAAAACAAGGCTCTCCGCGACCAGATGAAGGAACACCAGGAGAGGGTCAACAAAATTCTCGGAGCCCCTAAGTTACTACCAAAACGCGACATGCGGAGGTTCGTTGAGCATCCATACTCTAATGAAGCTGCCCCATACTCTATCCCGAAAACCTTCAAGATGCCCCCTTACCTAAGGGTATACGACGGGACCACTGATCCCGAGGATCATCTGATCCATTACGTCACCGCCATGAAAGGCAATGACCTATCAAAAGAATAGGAACCATCAGTGTTGCTGAAAAAGTTTGGCGAAACGTTAACCTGAGGAGCCTTGACATGGTACGCCCAGCTGCCTACCAAGGCAATATCAACGTTCAAAGAAATGGCGGATATGTCCATTACCGCCCATGCGGGTGCAAAGAAGGCAGGGGCAAGGGTCAATGACATCTTTGCCGTCAACATACCACAGGTGAAGGGCTTAGGGACTTCCTCTCCAGATTCAACACGGTGAGAATAAGCCAGCCAAACGTATCGGAAGGAATCGCAATCACCGCCTTCTAGAAAAGACTAAGCAGGGACTGTTCCAGAGCAACTAAGAAGCTGGTGAACCGCCTCATGAAGTATCCCCCTACGACATGGGAGGAAATCCACAATGCTTATTGCCGAAGTAGGAGTGGACGAAGATCACCTCAACGGGCCGACCCAACGGCTAATAATGACACACTCGAAAACAATGAAAGATCGACGCCACGAGAGACGTCGGGAACATCCCCCACGCTCCAACAGAGAACGACATCAACCATACACGAGATCCTCCCATCCGCCACCCCGGCATATGGACGCATTACAACGACACATTGCCCCGCTCCGAAATGAAAGAGGTATGCCCCTGTATTATCATCACATAAATTTTGTGTGTCTCCCTCAGAAATAGTGTATGCACTAGAGAAGCTTGACACCAAGGTGCAATGGCCTCAGAAAATAAAGTCAGATCCCACCACAAGAAATCAAACGTTATGTGCGAGTTCCATAAGGAATGGGGGCACAGGACCGAAGACTGCATATGCCTACGGCAAGAGGTTGTCAAGATGCTGAACCAAGGATACCTGAAAGAACTACTCAGCGACAAAAGGGAAAATCAACTTCGCACGCGGGCGACAGAAGTCCCGCGGGCCACCAAAGCCACCTTCCCCGACGCGGACGATAAACATGATCGTTGGCGGCAGCAACGACTCGACAATCAACCACGTCAAATTTGCCAACACTCACAGGCCGGACCGTCTCCCACAAGCAGAATGATGACTTCGAAGGTAGTATCACCTTCGACAAGTCTGATGCCGACGATTTGCCTTTTCCTCACTACGATGCTTTAGTTATTACTTTACGCATTATTGATACGGATGTCAAAAGACTCATGATCGATGACGGAAGCGGCGCCTGTATTATCCACCCGAGGGTCCTCGCACAAATGGGACTCGAGGATAGGGTAATACCGCGCTGTATAACACTAACAAGTTTTAACAATGCAGCGGAACGGACGTCTGGAGAGGTGACCTTACCCATCCTTGCGGGGTGGGTCGCGCTGGAAACAACATTTCACGGGATGAACCAGGAAACGGCATATAACGTCATCATAGGGAACCCATGGATACATTCCATGGCAGCGATCCCTTCGAGCCTATACCAAGTAGTCAAATTCCCTACACCATGGGGAATATTCAGCATCATAGGAGAGCCACGCACCGCACAAGAGTGCTACAAGATAACCCAAGACTGTGCCCACACCCAACAACTAAAGGGAGCGAGCACGGACACATAGCAATCAGCCGTGTCCGGGACTAAAACCGATCCGACGGCAGACACCATCCAAGATCCTAACATCATGGAAGCTTGTAAAGCAAGATCGAAGATCTCGACCCAATCAAACTGGACAGCACCGACCCCGCAAAGAAAGCCTACATCGATCATGGCCTCGCCAATCCAAGTAAGTACCATGAATTCTTAACTAACCATACAGACCTGTTTGTTTTTTCCCACGCAGATATGTCGGGTATTTCGCCAGATATCGCCATCCATAAGGTAAACATCAACCCGTTGCATCCGCCGGTACGGCAGATGAGAAGAAAGTTCAATGTCGCAATCAATGAAGCAGTCAGCGAGGATGTAGACAACTAATCACCAACGGCTCGATCAGGGAATCAAAATACCCTCATTGGGTATCAACGCCACTGCAAGACACGAACTGCTAAGTTTCCTACATGCATATTCCGGTTACAATCAAATCTTGATGGCCGAGGAAGTTCAGGAGAAGACAGCCTTCATCAACCACCAAGGAACCTACTGCTGCAAAGTGATGCCCTTTGGGCTAAAAAATTCAGTGGCCACCTATCAAAGACTGGTCACCAAGATGTTCAAAGTGCAGCTCGGTAAGACTATGGAAGTCTACATCGATGACATGCTGATAACAGTGGCGAACGCAGAATGTTTTATAAACGGTGTCGTATTTAAAGAAGTGAACAAGTAGATAAATTACTATCACGATACACATAATAATAATAATAATAATAATAATAATAATAATAATAATAATAATAATAATACAAATTCAAATCTTATTAAAAAAATAAATTCAAGTATAATACTACAAGTCGACAACCCTCCTCGGCAGGTTTTTATTTTTGAAATGACTTCAGAGTATTTTTGCTAGATATAATAATAAATACTATCTTTTTTATATATAACACTAAGCAATCACTTAAAAAGTTCTTAATTATTTGACTTTATAATGTGGGTTCGGACCAACTTTATCGACCCCAAGAAAAAGATAGAAAGAAAAAAATAGTAAGAAAACTTACCATGGAACATAGGAAAAACAAGTTTTTTTAACAGAAAACGCTTAAAATCTTACTCAACATGAAGCTGCTCAAGTTCGAACCCAGGACCTCTCCTAAAAAAGAGAAGCACTTGACCAGCAAAGCTAGCGAAAAGTATATGTGAAGTTATGTCATTTCCGACACCGCTTGCACCAAGGTGCATCCTCCCCTGGCTGGTAAAATCAAAGAGAAAGGAGGATCACATTGACCACTTGAAAGAGGCCTTCGAAATACTAAAAAAGGTACGGGATGAAGCTAAATCCCGAAAAATGTGCTTCCGGCGTAGCCTCAGGGAAATTTCTAGGGTTCCTCATATCCCAATGAGGCATCGAGGTCAACCCCGACCAAATCAAGGCAATTGACGCAATACCCGAAGTGATAAATAGCAAAAAATAGGTGCAAAAACTGACAGGCCGAATAGTTGCCTTATCCAGATTTATCTCACGATTCTCCGACAGATGCCACAATATTTTCAACGTACTCAAAAAGGACAACGGATTTCAGTGGAACGAGGAATGTGTCAAAGCCTTGAGAGAACTAAAGGCGTATCTGTCCTCACCTCCACTATTAGCCATATAAGACCCGGGCGAACCCCTGCTGGTATATCCGGCCGTGTTAAAAGTCGTCGTCGGTGTAGTATTGGTCTGCGAGACTAAAGGTACGCAATCCCATATATATTACATTAGCGAAACCCTGGTGGAAGCCGAAATACGGTACCCACACCTCGAAAATTTTGCCATGCCACTGGTCACAGCTTCACGAGCTCAGACCCTATTTCCAATGCCACCCCATTAAAGTGGTGACCACGTTCCCCTTAAGAAGCATACTGCATAAGCCCGAATTATTGGGCCGACTCGCCAGATGGGCCATAGATCTCAGCGAACATGATATGTCATATATCCCGAGAACCTCCATCAAGTCACAAGTACTCGCTAACTTCGTGGCCAATTTTATCACAGTAATACTACCAGAGGCAGAGCAAGAGGCGCTACACTCTCCCTCAAATACAAACCTATGGCCTCTTTACACGGACGAAGCCGCTAATGCCTTGGGATTGGGACTGGGACTTGTCCTCGAGGTCCACACGGGCAAAATAAATCACCAGTCCATACGATGCCCCGAGATGACTAACAACGAGGCAGAATAAGAAGCCATTACCGTAGGTATAAGACCGGCCATCAAGTATGGAGCCCGCCTGCTTGTTCTCCACTACGACTCTCAACTCGTTGTGAACCAAGTCACTGGACTTACAAAATTAAGGAATAAAGATTGCAAAAGTAACAGGCAGAAATCCATAGGTTAATGGCAAAAGTCAACGAGTGCCACTTTGAACTGGTTCCCAGAGCATAGAATGCCGAGGCGGACGGCCTGGCAAAACTAGCTACAGCCACCAAAAACTTCAACAAAGAAAGCGTCGTCACCCTTCTCCATTCAGCAGTCGACCATGCAGAGGTACTCTTGTTAAACTTAACCTGGGACTGGCGCAGCCAGTTCTTATCCTACTTGCAGGAAGGAACTCTCCCACCTCATAAAAAAGAAGCCAAGAAGCTCCGTGTACAGGTTGCCCGATATTCCATGATAAATCATGAGCTCTACAAAAGGACCTTTGGTGGTCCCCTGGCCAATTGCCTAGGTCCTAATCAAACGACACTAGTACTAGAGGAAGTACACGATGGCCATTGAGGCACCCATACTTGTTACCGCGCACTCGTGTGCTGTCTAATATGACCTGGCTACTATTGGCCAACCATGAAGAAAGATGCTGCAGAATACATCCGTCGATGCGAACGATGCCAAAAGTTTGCCCCTATGATACACCAACAGGAAGAACCTCTGCACTCAGTCACCTCCCCTTGGCCCTTCATCAAGTGGGGAAGGGACATAGTCGGTCCATTACATGCAGGATGAGGAAAGGTACAATTTCTACTAGTTTTAACTGCCCAAATACGCTATCAGGAAGTCATCACCTTCATATGGAAGAACATCATTTACCGCTTCGGCATCCCCAAGGAAATTACCTATGATAACGAGCGACAGTTCATTGGTCAAAAAACGATCGAGTTCTTCGACAAATGGCATATCAAACGAATACTCTCCATACTGTATAATCCCACCGCCAATGGTCAAGAAGAATCATCCAACAAAATAATACTGAATATACTGAAAAAGAAGCTCGAATACGCCAAAGGGATATGGCATGAGCTTCTACCATAAGTATTATGGGCACACAAGACCACTCCTAAATCCTCCATGGGAGAAACGCCGTACTTACTGATTTACGGAACCGACACTGTCATACCAATTGAAGTAGGCAAACCAAGCTTGAGGCATTCACACACAAGCAGAGCAAAAAATGACTTGAATAGACTTCAAGACCTCGATGAAGCCGTGGAAAAAAGAGAAATGACCCACATAAAGATGGTAGCCTAGAAACACCAAATCGAAGATACTACAACAAGAGGACAAAAATACGATCACTCAAAGTAGGTGATTACATCCTCAAAGCCAAGACCTTGGCATCCAAAGACCCAAGTGAGGGAAAGCTGGGCACCAATTGGAACGGACCATACAAGATTACTGTGGTAGTAGATAAAGGGTCATTTCAACTAGAGACAATGGAAAAGAAGACACTCCAAAATAATTGGAACATCTCTCACCTCAAGCATTTCCATTTCTAAAGAGCACCCCCCGAGTCGTACTCTTTTTCCCTTACCCGAGTTTTGTCCAAAATGGGTTTTCTCGGAAAGGATTTTAATAAGGCAACAAAGGAGATGCTCAGAAATGCTCACAAGGTAAGTTTGACACGCCAGTTACTCTGCAAGCCATCACAACAGGCATGCCAAAGGGACTGGACCTACAACCATCTCCAATGTATGAAACTTTACGGCCATCTCCAATGTATGAAAGGCTACGGCCATCTCCAATGTATGAAAGGCTATGACCATCTCCAATGTATGAAAGACTACAGCCATCTCCAATGTATGAAAGGCTATGACCATCTCCATTGTATGAAAGGCTACGGCCATCTCCATTGTATAAAAGGCTACAGCTATCTCCAATATATGAACGTCTACGGCCATCTTCAGCATGTGAAAAGCTATGGCCATCTCCAATAGATGGCCAAGGCCACGATTGCAATAAGTTGACTCAGCTCGATTACGACAAGTCAACTCGACACGGTGGAGATCACTTGTATGGTCACGACCATCTTCAAGCAAATAAATGGCCTAGGCCACGGTCGTAATAAGTTGACTCAGCTCGATTACGACAAGACAACTCGTCACGGTCGAGATCACTCACATGGTCACGACCATCTCAAAGTAAATAAATGGCCAAGGCCACCATCGTAATAAGTCGACTTAGCTCGACTACCACAAATGAAAATAACTCAACAACGGTCGACACTACGCATATTACTACGACAAGCACAGAAAACAAAAAATGCAATGACATATATCAAAAGAATAACTTTCATTTCTCCAAGAGAAAGAATGTATATATTTACAATGGGTCCTATTTACACCCCTACAAAATCATAACAGCAAAATAAATACACATCCTAGCCGCCACCGCCTTGTTCGCTATCGTTAGTTGGCCCATCATCTTGCCCGCTGCCGCCTTCTGTCCGAAAAGCAGCAGAAAACTAGGACACGAAAGCTAGATGGTTCACGTCCTCTGAGGTATAGCCCGCCTGGTCCAAAGAATCAAAACTATACCCACAAGCTTCTCGGGTGACCCGAACCAAGCGACGCTAGTCCTCGACCACCGCCTTAGTGGCCCGACCAGCGGCAAGTAAATCCTCATACACTGCAAGATTAGCTTCGGCGTACACCCACATATCGTGTGCCTCGCTAGACACGTTGTCATCAAACCCGGCTGCTGCAGCTTGCCTGAGAGCGTCAACCTCGGCCACCCTAACATTGAACTCGGCAGTTAAGGCATCAAACTCGGCACGTAAATTAGCAGCCTTCGCCATTGCCCAATGGCCGACCTCCAACTCGTCCTCCTTCAACTGAAGAAGAGTCTCCAGTTTCGTATTTGGAGCCATGGCGATCAATAAATGATCATCTACTTGGTCCAATTGAGTTACTCGCTCCTGCAGTTGAGCTTCCGACTACTCCAGGCCCGCACAAAAAACATGGAACTGCAGGTCCTGGGCATATAAGTCCGCCAACGTCTGGTGCTTGGCGCGACACTTTGTATTTTTTCACCACCTTCTTCAAGGTGGCGGCCGTCTTCTGCGCATGCCAGCCCCTCTGTATTTTCAAAACGAGGTTCTAAAGAAAATGAAACAAATCAGCATACACCCAAGGTTCGTTCTATGAAACGTAAAGAACAAGGTATACCAGCAAAGCTACACCAGCGACTCTACGGGATAAGTCCCTATTGCTGACGTCCTTTAAAGTTTCACTCTCAGCGGCCGCATATAGTAAAGTCATATTCGTTGCGGCCTGCTCGCTGTCCAGCAACAGGTTATATCCGGTCGGGATCACGATCCGGCAGTTCGGCCAAACCACCGCCATCTCCACACGGGCTGATCCCTCTACAACACGTCCTCAGTTGTAGGGGCCCGTTCATGACCTGCCCTCCCCTCATTGACAACCGCCTCGAAAAATGCCGACGTGCCATCCTCTGCAACACATATGGGGCGATATCAGGTACCGCCCTCCTCAGGGGAGCCGGCCTCCCCGAGCGAATGGTGTCAACCATCAAGACTGGCCTCGACTCTGGATGGGGCTCATTCGCCCACTTGTCCTTTGTGGCAATTCCTTAGCCAAGTAATAATCGAAGCCTCTTCCGCTCTGGTGGCTCTTCGCCTTCGAAGCCTCCTCTTCAGGACGAGGAGATGGAGGAGAAGGAGTCACTTCACTCGTAGACTCAGCCACTGGCACAACCTCAGGCTGGGCGACCTCGGGGACGCACTCGCTTGAAGGTTCTTGGGGCACGTACTCTTCCCCAGAATCGATCAGCACCACCGAGAGGGCTGCAACATCAGCCTTCTCCTCCTACGGGAAGCGCCGCAACCTGCCAAAATAAAATAGGTCAAGAAACAACACTTAAAAACAAAATCTCCAATTTTTTATCAATACAATACCTGACGGGACATAACAGTTGAGGAACGCCGACCATGTACGGCACTTCTCCGCAAAGGGAATCACTCGCTCCACCCACGACCTTAAATCTACGACAGGTCGGGGTAGAGAAGCACTAGCTACAAAAAAAATGAGAGCAAAAAAAAAGAGTTACAAAGTCTGAACGGTCAAGAGTTACGAAAAATACTAAGTGGGGGTAAAAGCACTCACGGTTTGGATTCCACAACTCCGGGAACCCCTCAGGGGTCGACACCACGTCCCTCGTCCTGATATAGAAAAATTTGAGCCAGAAACGACGATTAGGCTTATCGTCCGCCCTGACAACCAGGCCTTTTGTGCCACGACTCTTTAATTGCAGCATAGAGCCCCTCATAAAGCCGGGGCTAAACAACTGTAGTAGATGATGGACCAAACGTCGAGTCTGGCCCGAGTTTCGTAAGTGGTCAAAATGCGACACACTTTCCAGGTATACAGAGTGAGCTGAGCCGGACATACGTTATAAAAATGGCAAAGCTCTTCCGCCAGAGGGTAAATTGGGAGTTCATACCCGATCAGGAATGGGTACTCATAAAAAGCACAAAACCCTGGTCGGTGTACGTTAATGAAGTCTTCCTCGGTCGTCTCCATGACCACTAGGTAAAAAATTTGGCATGCCCCCTGTAGGTCATCCAAATGTGATCAGAAAAACTCGGAGCAGTCCCACGGGGGAGTCGGGCATCTTGTTGGAAATCCCTTCGAGCATGAAGCTCTCTGGGATGAACATTGTCCACGTTGAGGGGGACAAGGGGCTTTGGGCCTTTTTCCTACCATCCGAAGATGGTGGAACCCTAGAAAAACTCTCAGCTCTGTCCCTCTTATATTGTTGGCCACGTTTTGCCATAATGAGTATTTATCTAAGAATGAGGATTTCGACAACTAAAGAAACTGAATTCAAAGAAAACTCAAAGGTTCAAAGCAAGAGATATTGATCTCCTTCAGAGAAGACGAAAAGAGAGAGTGAAGTCTGAGAAGTTCAAAAGATAGCAGAAATTGAACCTCCACTATATTTATAGGGCTCAAGTACACAGAAATCGAAGAGGCATGTGTCGAAAAGGGGGCGGGAAACGAAAATGTCAAATCGCCCCCTGAACCATCTCAGGAGCATATATAATCATGACGCATGCCGGTAGTGACGTCAGTTCAAAAAGTAGACCACGTGTCAACGAATCAACAATGCCATGACGGATCGACATTTCCGCCCATTGAAGACATATGCCGCACATGCCTCCAACAAGCGGAGGGACTAACTATATGGGGCACAAATACGGCCCTCCCTATGCTCACAAGTGATAGGGTACGACCCTTCTAATACGCCCCTTATAACGAGGGCTTAATCCGGGCGTGAGGATGTGATCGACGTCACTTACACTTGGGCGTCCCCATTAAGAGGACGTGGACCACACCTCAACGATTCATTATTATTATTTTTAATAAAGAGGCCCCCTTTCTATATAAAAGGGGGCTTTCCTGTTGTAACGGACCAAGTGTTATTATCTAATAATACTACTCTCTCATTCTCTCTCTATCTTTCTTAATTGTGATAAATAATTGCTCTTAAAGAGTGCATATTTAGGTAAATTGTTGAACAACACCACACCAAGATTATTGGAGGAATCTATAATTGTAGGTGTAAAGGTAGGGTTAGGAATAGCGAAACTTTGGGTGCAATCTAAAGTGAACCGTTCAAATTAAAGCTAGCTAGGGTAGCTCGGGAGAGTGCACTAGTAAATTATTGTAGTTGCTCGGGAGAGAATTACGGTAAAAATAGCGTTCATGATTGATAGAATAATATTGACAATTTGTATGAGCATAAACAGAGGGATTCCATCAATAGGGGAAATCAATACCTTAGTCTTTCTCTTCGTTCTTTACAACA
This sequence comes from Nicotiana noctiflora, assembly GCA_032618575.1. Classification (NCBI taxonomy): domain Eukaryota; kingdom Viridiplantae; phylum Streptophyta; class Magnoliopsida; order Solanales; family Solanaceae; genus Nicotiana; species Nicotiana noctiflora. The sequence continues at coordinate 88,874 of JASVEL010003554.1, forward strand.
TTAAATTCCTTATTTCAAATCTTTAGTTTCTTGCAAAAGTTACTTAGTAGAAAATATTCCACAAAAATATATTCAAAAGTTTGGGAAGCTGCTTCAGAAGTGTTATTGGGTTTTGGAAGTTGCAGTTGATAGGTTAATTCCCTGTGGGATCGACTCTGGACTTAATTGACCGGATTATATTGACTACGATCGTTGTTTGGGCGTGAATCAATATACATATTAGAGAATAAGCACAAGTTTTCCAAAAAATACCGAAAGAGCTTATATTGTTAAAATGTGATGACAAGCTATTCTGGAATATCCCCTTTCAGTGTGTATATGATATTAAGAACATAATAAGAATAAACCTTCTATTTCACTATTGGAATGGCTTCTAAATGCATTGGCATATACCTGTTATTTTCTTTTTCTTTCTATTCCATATATTATCTTCTTCATCTTTCATTTGTGGGGTCTAAACTTTCAACAGTTCACTAATCAGACAGAGTAGTAATAAAATTTTGGAAGTTTGAGTAGCCTTCAATCTACTAAAAAAGAGTAACTATTTGTACCTCTCAATCTAGCAGGTTCCTCGTGAAGGTCAAATGCTCGTTATTTTTTTTTTTTTTTTTTTTTTGCATTCAGCAATTGAAGCATCCTTGAGTGTGGTAAATTGTATAAATCTTGAAATAAATCATGCAAAACTACTATCTACCATCAAAGAATATATCCACATCCAGAATAGATTAATAGACTAAAATGATAATCAACTAATTCTCTTAAAAAATATGAAGTGCACTATGCTACGTACAACTGCTTGTAATAAAAAGTAACAACTTTCATAAACTAAGATAGCTAAGAATCAGAGAGGGTAGGAATTTAAAGTACGGATTATTTTCGTCCAACAATCAATACAAAAGAGATTAGTTAATATAGAAAAAAAAAAAAAAAAAGACACATAGACGATGTAACTGATATAAGTAAAGCAACATATCAATAGTTGGTTCAACATTCACAAACAGAATCTCCTATGACTACCAAATATTTGAGTACTAAAAGTACAACGATTATATTTTATTTTTCAAAAGTGTAGAAGGTATAAAAATATTTTCTTGATTTAATATCATGCTCAAGTCGCCAAGATGGAAAAAGGAAAAGATCAAAGCTATATTTGAGTCCTGATTTAGTTGGTATAAACAACCATATAGTATCTTTTCAAGAATCAGACCATACGCTGATCTAGAGGAATGTGAAAAATTGTGGCTTATCACAGCCCGTGCAAGATAGTGTTTTGACACCAGATTCAAATAATCACTGATTGATTTTTTTATAATTTGAAATACAGTAGTTGGAGTAAACTTGAGGTGCATGATAAAGAACAAATAGGAATAAAACAAAACTCATTGGTAGCTCACCCAGGCTTATTCTATTATGCATCATAACTGATATTATCCTATTTTCTTGGAAAATTCAGACGCAAGAGATTTTTCAGTGAAGAATAAAGTTCATCAAGATTATGTGGTACCTATTTTCCATTTCGCATAATTTAAAATAATTGTATTTATATCATGATTAAGAGAAGAGTCAAATTTAATCCTAAATCGTTTTGATTATCCGTTATGAAATGAACTAGTTTCGTTCAAAAGGAAGTGCAAACCACATTAAGTGCCTAGATTCTAGGGTTTCTTCAATAATTTTTCAAAACAGAAATTCAGTTTGATTGGACTTCTGAAAGACTGCTGTTACACAACTAACACTCCTCTTTAAATTGATTAGACTTAAAGTCTTCACTTAAACTTTTCAAGCTGTCAAAATACTCTCCACCTTCTCTCATCTTTCAAACACATTCAAACATATCTTTTTTCATGCACAAGCACAAAAATGGATAACATCTCTAACAAACCTTCATCACCACCCAAGGGAACCATTTCTACACATTCTATCATCCCTTCAGCCAAAGCAACCTTTAAGAAAAGTAGGGTAATAATAATAGCTCACGGGGTTGTCACTGCCAGAGAGCAGATTAAGATAATAAAAAAAATAAAAGCGTGTAGGGAAGAAGAACCCCAAAAATATGATGAATCGTTCAAATCTTCTACTGAGGGGGAAGAAATAGTTTCTTCTGAGATAGAACAGGTAACATCTGGCCCTAAAATTACTCCTCAACCTATTGCTGAAGTTGCTATGAATTTGGAGACTAGGTTTGTACTGGTAGGATCTATGGTAGGTGTTGAAACTACTAAGTATCAAAAGGTGGGTGGTGAAAATAAAATGAGAAAAGAAAAAAGGAGATAGGGTGATTGGAGTACTGTGAGGGGTATGGGAAAGGGAGTGGTTGATTCTTCACTGACTCCTATTGGCCTAACTAAAGAATCAGGTGCTATGGTAGTTTAGGGTAAACAATCTGCTGGAGTAAAGCAAAGTGTAAGAGAAACGTGGGCCAGTGGGTTTGGAGAAGCTATTTAGGGGTTGGTTTAACTAGGGTAGAATGTTGATGAACCTGTTCTCGACACCCCCTTTTTCTAAGGCGAAATTGGATTTATGACATTAGGGACAAAACAACTCTCGTTTCCTTTTGAGGAATCGGGTTATGGAATTTGAAGAGTCGACACCTAATGATTATAGTGCATTATGACACTTTAAAGAAAAAGAAGAAGATTTTTTGAAAGAAAAACCAGAGTTCGAGTAAAGGCTTGAGATTATCTCGAGGGAGGGTGTTAGACACCCCTCAAGATCCACTAGTGTGGTTCCCGGCCATGCTTAATTGTGACTTTAAGAAGAGTATAAGTAAACAAACAATGTTTGCACATAAGGAATACAAATAAGTTGAAAGTTTTGAAAGAAAAGAGAAAAAAAACATACACAAGTGATTTTGGAAAGAAAAAGATTAATTGAAGAAAATATTAATTTTTAAGAAAACATCACATCATATAAATAAAGAAAAGGGGTCCTTGGTTTAAATATAATATAGATCACATCGGTGCAATACCCAGCAATCATTCTCGCACGAGATATTAATGCCCAGTCATCAGATCCAAATTCTACCACTACAGAAAAAATTAGAATTAGCTACGAACGTCGTCGCTAATCTGTCGCTAAAATGCTCGTTGCTAGCATAATCTTTTAATAATCTGTCGCGTTTAGGTATTAAATGTAATTAGTCTTGTTTACTTATTACATGATAATACCGTCCCAACCTATCAATCCTGGGGTTTTAGGACTTCTAATCCTAAAGGGAGGGGGGGTGGAAGTATACACATATATGGAGTTTCAAAAAGATAAAAGTTTAAGGTGACAAACAAAACAAGTAGCAAATATTGAGGGATGAACAAATACATAAGAGGATCATATAAACCCCATAAATCACATAGCATTTAGTTTAGCATGTCTTGTATATATTGATTTGGTCTAAAAAATTAAACGGCGGACAGAATATTTTAACACATTGAGTTGGATAAAAAGTATGCGTTAGGCAACCCGGATCTAAATGTCAGAGGTTGAGGTATTTAAAATAAATTACTGATTAAGAATCTAATGCATAAGAGATTGAAACATAAGGTTGAAAATTGTAGAAGTTCAAAGATGATTTCGAAATTAATAGAATTGTTTAACTAAAAATACTGCAGAAGTATAAGCAGTATTTTCGAAAGTGAGACGTTTTAAAAAAAAAACAAACTCTTAAAGATTGCTTTGTAAAAGAGTTTAGGGAGTGCATATACTTTAAAAAATAGCGTCGAAACTCTATTTTGGAAGATAGCTTAAAAAGGGAAGGAGAAATTCAAGCAAAAGTTTAAAGACGTTACTTAAAAAAATACAAGTTTGAAAGGAATTAAGGGCGGATTTATAAGAGTTTTAAAAACGGAAAGGTTTGGACGAACTGTACTGAAAATTCTGAAACGAGTTGGTAAATTATTAATTAGACTAATTAGGCGAGTTTGAATTCCTATAGGCATGATTTATATGTTCTGATTAAAGAAACATTATTGTGATTAAACTGGTTACGAAATGAATATTAACCTACAGTTTGCCTAGCGTTTAGGCATTTCCTATAGGCACGATTTCTATATGCAATTTGTTGTTTGATTATTAGATTCTATAGACAGGATATTTACTGATTTGCGGTATGGTTGAACATTAACTCCTATAGACATGATTTTTAAATGATTGAAAAGAATGAAAAAGCCTATAGACATGATCTCTAGGTGATTTAAAGCGTTGAACCTATATGCATGATATATAAATGATTAAATAACATTGGTCCTATGGGCATGGTATCTGCCCTTTAGCAATAAAGTAAACCCCTCCCACACCCTTTACTAATATTTTACTGAGTTCTTTTTACAAGGTTATTACAAAATCAGAAGAAAGAAGGTAAACAAAAATACATCACAACCTATAGCTAGATCCAAACTGCCTAATGCAATCTTTAACATCCAATAGCATGTGTTTCACCAAATTCGGATTCCAGATTCCAAGGCCCTCTCTTACTCAGAGTGTTTCAAAGTTCAAAGGAGCCTCCAGGACCCCAGGCAATGCTTACACTCTGAATAATAAATATTGTAACAGAATAGTGCAAGTGTGGAATTACCAGATCTCAGGCATCCAAGTTGAGAGGGAACTCTAGGGTCTCAAAGCATGGCTTACCAAAGGGGGGGTAGAACTTAGGAAACTAGGAATGGGTGCAAAATGAGAGAGGAACCATATCAGAGGGTGGTCATGCCCAGCCATGGCATAGGATGGCATACCCCTGATCCCTTGCTTAGGTCAAACAAATAGGAGGGGACTCTGGGGAGTCAAACTTAGGGTCTGAGTGGTAATTAGGCACTACCAGACCCAAGTTAAAGCTTAACACATAAAGGGGAGAGGGATATGGAAAACAATTGAGTAGAGACTCAGGAGAGTCTGGTTCTAGATCATGGACAATAATATAAGATGCTGCCATAATTCAGAATAGTACTAACATGCAAAAGGGAATAGAGGGAAGGGATTTGCATGAAAACATATTAAAGAGAGATAGGAGAGCACAACGGACTGAAGGTACAAATCATAAAGAAAGGGCATAACAGACTTGAAGGTAATTGCATAGTGCAGGAAGCATAAATAAACACATAGTAAAAGAGGTGTAGAAGAGGAAAAGTAAACATATAATAGGAGGGTGCTATTTAAATTTGAAATACATAGCAGTTTTTAAGTTCTAGTACGTCAGAGAAACAACAGCAAATAAATAGCCAGAAAGAATTAACAAGAGCAACTCAAATTTCAGCAAGCACTTGGGAATTCAGAGGAACTCCAAAAATATTAAGACAGTAAAAGAGAAATGAGTAGAGTGCTCAGTAGTAGTAGAGAAGTAGAGAGTAATACTAGAGAGAGTGTAGTATATTTCAAAGATAGAGGTGTCTATGTCGAGTGTGTGTAATTCTTTTGAAGTGTGAAGTGTATTGCAAATGTGAAGAAAGAACTGTGTGAGAAATGAAAAGGTTGTCTCTTTTTATAGTACAAAAACAAGCAAACAATAAGACAAGAAAATAAAATTTCAGTCAATCAAATAGGATCTCCCTTAGTCAAAGGCATTTGATTTCAAATGGGAATGAGTAATTAAGGAAAAAAAACAATAAAAACCTTTTCAGAGTAGCGTAATAGGGGTAAGTTCATATAGTCTATTT
>JASVEL010003555.1:0-26414 GCA_032618575.1 Nicotiana noctiflora
TGCCAGCCCCTCTGTATTTTCAAAACGAGGTTCTAAAGAAAATGAAACAAATCAGCATACACCCAAGGTTCGTTCTATGAAACGTAAAGAACAAGGTATACCAGCAAAGCTACACCAGCGACTCTACGGGATAAGTCCCTATTGCTGACGTCCTTTAAAGTTTCACTCTCAGCGGCCGCATATAGTAAAGTCATATTCGTTGCGGCCTGCTCGCTGTCCAGCAACAGGTTATATCCGGTCGGGATCACGATCCGGCAGTTCGGCCAAACCACCGCCATCTCCACACGGGCTGATCCCTCTACAACACGTCCTCAGTTGTAGGGGCCCGTTCATGACCTGCCCTCCCCTCATTGACAACCGCCTCGAAAAATGCCGACGTGCCATCCTCTGCAACACATATGGGGCGATATCAGGTACCGCCCTCCTCAGGGGAGCCGGCCTCCCCGAGCGAATGGTGTCAACCATCAAGACTGGCCTCGACTCTGGATGGGGCTCATTCGCCCACTTGTCCTTTGTGGCAATTCCTTAGCCAAGTAATAATCGAAGCCTCTTCCGCTCTGGTGGCTCTTCGCCTTCGAAGCCTCCTCTTCAGGACGAGGAGATGGAGGAGAAGGAGTCACTTCACTCGTAGACTCAGCCACTGGCACAACCTCAGGCTGGGCGACCTCGGGGACGCACTCGCTTGAAGGTTCTTGGGGCACGTACTCTTCCCCAGAATCGATCAGCACCACCGAGAGGGCTGCAACATCAGCCTTCTCCTCCTACGGGAAGCGCCGCAACCTGCCAAAATAAAATAGGTCAAGAAACAACACTTAAAAACAAAATCTCCAATTTTTTATCAATACAATACCTGACGGGACATAACAGTTGAGGAACGCCGACCATGTACGGCACTTCTCCGCAAAGGGAATCACTCGCTCCACCCACGACCTTAAATCTACGACAGGTCGGGGTAGAGAAGCACTAGCTACAAAAAAAATGAGAGCAAAAAAAAAGAGTTACAAAGTCTGAACGGTCAAGAGTTACGAAAAATACTAAGTGGGGGTAAAAGCACTCACGGTTTGGATTCCACAACTCCGGGAACCCCTCAGGGGTCGACACCACGTCCCTCGTCCTGATATAGAAAAATTTGAGCCAGAAACGACGATTAGGCTTATCGTCCGCCCTGACAACCAGGCCTTTTGTGCCACGACTCTTTAATTGCAGCATAGAGCCCCTCATAAAGCCGGGGCTAAACAACTGTAGTAGATGATGGACCAAACGTCGAGTCTGGCCCGAGTTTCGTAAGTGGTCAAAATGCGACACACTTTCCAGGTATACAGAGTGAGCTGAGCCGGACATACGTTATAAAAATGGCAAAGCTCTTCCGCCAGAGGGTAAATTGGGAGTTCATACCCGATCAGGAATGGGTACTCATAAAAAGCACAAAACCCTGGTCGGTGTACGTTAATGAAGTCTTCCTCGGTCGTCTCCATGACCACTAGGTAAAAAATTTGGCATGCCCCCTGTAGGTCATCCAAATGTGATCAGAAAAACTCGGAGCAGTCCCACGGGGGAGTCGGGCATCTTGTTGGAAATCCCTTCGAGCATGAAGCTCTCTGGGATGAACATTGTCCACGTTGAGGGGGACAAGGGGCTTTGGGCCTTTTTCCTACCATCCGAAGATGGTGGAACCCTAGAAAAACTCTCAGCTCTGTCCCTCTTATATTGTTGGCCACGTTTTGCCATAATGAGTATTTATCTAAGAATGAGGATTTCGACAACTAAAGAAACTGAATTCAAAGAAAACTCAAAGGTTCAAAGCAAGAGATATTGATCTCCTTCAGAGAAGACGAAAAGAGAGAGTGAAGTCTGAGAAGTTCAAAAGATAGCAGAAATTGAACCTCCACTATATTTATAGGGCTCAAGTACACAGAAATCGAAGAGGCATGTGTCGAAAAGGGGGCGGGAAACGAAAATGTCAAATCGCCCCCTGAACCATCTCAGGAGCATATATAATCATGACGCATGCCGGTAGTGACGTCAGTTCAAAAAGTAGACCACGTGTCAACGAATCAACAATGCCATGACGGATCGACATTTCCGCCCATTGAAGACATATGCCGCACATGCCTCCAACAAGCGGAGGGACTAACTATATGGGGCACAAATACGGCCCTCCCTATGCTCACAAGTGATAGGGTACGACCCTTCTAATACGCCCCTTATAACGAGGGCTTAATCCGGGCGTGAGGATGTGATCGACGTCACTTACACTTGGGCGTCCCCATTAAGAGGACGTGGACCACACCTCAACGATTCATTATTATTATTTTTAATAAAGAGGCCCCCTTTCTATATAAAAGGGGGCTTTCCTGTTGTAACGGACCAAGTGTTATTATCTAATAATACTACTCTCTCATTCTCTCTCTATCTTTCTTAATTGTGATAAATAATTGCTCTTAAAGAGTGCATATTTAGGTAAATTGTTGAACAACACCACACCAAGATTATTGGAGGAATCTATAATTGTAGGTGTAAAGGTAGGGTTAGGAATAGCGAAACTTTGGGTGCAATCTAAAGTGAACCGTTCAAATTAAAGCTAGCTAGGGTAGCTCGGGAGAGTGCACTAGTAAATTATTGTAGTTGCTCGGGAGAGAATTACGGTAAAAATAGCGTTCATGATTGATAGAATAATATTGACAATTTGTATGAGCATAAACAGAGGGATTCCATCAATAGGGGAAATCAATACCTTAGTCTTTCTCTTCGTTCTTTACAACATTAAATTCCTTATTTCAAATCTTTAGTTTCTTGCAAAAGTTACTTAGTAGAAAATATTCCACAAAAATATATTCAAAAGTTTGGGAAGCTGCTTCAGAAGTGTTATTGGGTTTTGGAAGTTGCAGTTGATAGGTTAATTCCCTGTGGGATCGACTCTGGACTTAATTGACCGGATTATATTGACTACGATCGTTGTTTGGGCGTGAATCAATATACATATTAGAGAATAAGCACAAGTTTTCCAAAAAATACCGAAAGAGCTTATATTGTTAAAATGTGATGACAAGCTATTCTGGAATATCCCCTTTCAGTGTGTATATGATATTAAGAACATAATAAGAATAAACCTTCTATTTCACTATTGGAATGGCTTCTAAATGCATTGGCATATACCTGTTATTTTCTTTTTCTTTCTATTCCATATATTATCTTCTTCATCTTTCATTTGTGGGGTCTAAACTTTCAACAGTTCACTAATCAGACAGAGTAGTAATAAAATTTTGGAAGTTTGAGTAGCCTTCAATCTACTAAAAAAGAGTAACTATTTGTACCTCTCAATCTAGCAGGTTCCTCGTGAAGGTCAAATGCTCGTTATTTTTTTTTTTTTTTTTTTTTTGCATTCAGCAATTGAAGCATCCTTGAGTGTGGTAAATTGTATAAATCTTGAAATAAATCATGCAAAACTACTATCTACCATCAAAGAATATATCCACATCCAGAATAGATTAATAGACTAAAATGATAATCAACTAATTCTCTTAAAAAATATGAAGTGCACTATGCTACGTACAACTGCTTGTAATAAAAAGTAACAACTTTCATAAACTAAGATAGCTAAGAATCAGAGAGGGTAGGAATTTAAAGTACGGATTATTTTCGTCCAACAATCAATACAAAAGAGATTAGTTAATATAGAAAAAAAAAAAAAAAAAGACACATAGACGATGTAACTGATATAAGTAAAGCAACATATCAATAGTTGGTTCAACATTCACAAACAGAATCTCCTATGACTACCAAATATTTGAGTACTAAAAGTACAACGATTATATTTTATTTTTCAAAAGTGTAGAAGGTATAAAAATATTTTCTTGATTTAATATCATGCTCAAGTCGCCAAGATGGAAAAAGGAAAAGATCAAAGCTATATTTGAGTCCTGATTTAGTTGGTATAAACAACCATATAGTATCTTTTCAAGAATCAGACCATACGCTGATCTAGAGGAATGTGAAAAATTGTGGCTTATCACAGCCCGTGCAAGATAGTGTTTTGACACCAGATTCAAATAATCACTGATTGATTTTTTTATAATTTGAAATACAGTAGTTGGAGTAAACTTGAGGTGCATGATAAAGAACAAATAGGAATAAAACAAAACTCATTGGTAGCTCACCCAGGCTTATTCTATTATGCATCATAACTGATATTATCCTATTTTCTTGGAAAATTCAGACGCAAGAGATTTTTCAGTGAAGAATAAAGTTCATCAAGATTATGTGGTACCTATTTTCCATTTCGCATAATTTAAAATAATTGTATTTATATCATGATTAAGAGAAGAGTCAAATTTAATCCTAAATCGTTTTGATTATCCGTTATGAAATGAACTAGTTTCGTTCAAAAGGAAGTGCAAACCACATTAAGTGCCTAGATTCTAGGGTTTCTTCAATAATTTTTCAAAACAGAAATTCAGTTTGATTGGACTTCTGAAAGACTGCTGTTACACAACTAACACTCCTCTTTAAATTGATTAGACTTAAAGTCTTCACTTAAACTTTTCAAGCTGTCAAAATACTCTCCACCTTCTCTCATCTTTCAAACACATTCAAACATATCTTTTTTCATGCACAAGCACAAAAATGGATAACATCTCTAACAAACCTTCATCACCACCCAAGGGAACCATTTCTACACATTCTATCATCCCTTCAGCCAAAGCAACCTTTAAGAAAAGTAGGGTAATAATAATAGCTCACGGGGTTGTCACTGCCAGAGAGCAGATTAAGATAATAAAAAAAATAAAAGCGTGTAGGGAAGAAGAACCCCAAAAATATGATGAATCGTTCAAATCTTCTACTGAGGGGGAAGAAATAGTTTCTTCTGAGATAGAACAGGTAACATCTGGCCCTAAAATTACTCCTCAACCTATTGCTGAAGTTGCTATGAATTTGGAGACTAGGTTTGTACTGGTAGGATCTATGGTAGGTGTTGAAACTACTAAGTATCAAAAGGTGGGTGGTGAAAATAAAATGAGAAAAGAAAAAAGGAGATAGGGTGATTGGAGTACTGTGAGGGGTATGGGAAAGGGAGTGGTTGATTCTTCACTGACTCCTATTGGCCTAACTAAAGAATCAGGTGCTATGGTAGTTTAGGGTAAACAATCTGCTGGAGTAAAGCAAAGTGTAAGAGAAACGTGGGCCAGTGGGTTTGGAGAAGCTATTTAGGGGTTGGTTTAACTAGGGTAGAATGTTGATGAACCTGTTCTCGACACCCCCTTTTTCTAAGGCGAAATTGGATTTATGACATTAGGGACAAAACAACTCTCGTTTCCTTTTGAGGAATCGGGTTATGGAATTTGAAGAGTCGACACCTAATGATTATAGTGCATTATGACACTTTAAAGAAAAAGAAGAAGATTTTTTGAAAGAAAAACCAGAGTTCGAGTAAAGGCTTGAGATTATCTCGAGGGAGGGTGTTAGACACCCCTCAAGATCCACTAGTGTGGTTCCCGGCCATGCTTAATTGTGACTTTAAGAAGAGTATAAGTAAACAAACAATGTTTGCACATAAGGAATACAAATAAGTTGAAAGTTTTGAAAGAAAAGAGAAAAAAAACATACACAAGTGATTTTGGAAAGAAAAAGATTAATTGAAGAAAATATTAATTTTTAAGAAAACATCACATCATATAAATAAAGAAAAGGGGTCCTTGGTTTAAATATAATATAGATCACATCGGTGCAATACCCAGCAATCATTCTCGCACGAGATATTAATGCCCAGTCATCAGATCCAAATTCTACCACTACAGAAAAAATTAGAATTAGCTACGAACGTCGTCGCTAATCTGTCGCTAAAATGCTCGTTGCTAGCATAATCTTTTAATAATCTGTCGCGTTTAGGTATTAAATGTAATTAGTCTTGTTTACTTATTACATGATAATACCGTCCCAACCTATCAATCCTGGGGTTTTAGGACTTCTAATCCTAAAGGGAGGGGGGGTGGAAGTATACACATATATGGAGTTTCAAAAAGATAAAAGTTTAAGGTGACAAACAAAACAAGTAGCAAATATTGAGGGATGAACAAATACATAAGAGGATCATATAAACCCCATAAATCACATAGCATTTAGTTTAGCATGTCTTGTATATATTGATTTGGTCTAAAAAATTAAACGGCGGACAGAATATTTTAACACATTGAGTTGGATAAAAAGTATGCGTTAGGCAACCCGGATCTAAATGTCAGAGGTTGAGGTATTTAAAATAAATTACTGATTAAGAATCTAATGCATAAGAGATTGAAACATAAGGTTGAAAATTGTAGAAGTTCAAAGATGATTTCGAAATTAATAGAATTGTTTAACTAAAAATACTGCAGAAGTATAAGCAGTATTTTCGAAAGTGAGACGTTTTAAAAAAAAAACAAACTCTTAAAGATTGCTTTGTAAAAGAGTTTAGGGAGTGCATATACTTTAAAAAATAGCGTCGAAACTCTATTTTGGAAGATAGCTTAAAAAGGGAAGGAGAAATTCAAGCAAAAGTTTAAAGACGTTACTTAAAAAAATACAAGTTTGAAAGGAATTAAGGGCGGATTTATAAGAGTTTTAAAAACGGAAAGGTTTGGACGAACTGTACTGAAAATTCTGAAACGAGTTGGTAAATTATTAATTAGACTAATTAGGCGAGTTTGAATTCCTATAGGCATGATTTATATGTTCTGATTAAAGAAACATTATTGTGATTAAACTGGTTACGAAATGAATATTAACCTACAGTTTGCCTAGCGTTTAGGCATTTCCTATAGGCACGATTTCTATATGCAATTTGTTGTTTGATTATTAGATTCTATAGACAGGATATTTACTGATTTGCGGTATGGTTGAACATTAACTCCTATAGACATGATTTTTAAATGATTGAAAAGAATGAAAAAGCCTATAGACATGATCTCTAGGTGATTTAAAGCGTTGAACCTATATGCATGATATATAAATGATTAAATAACATTGGTCCTATGGGCATGGTATCTGCCCTTTAGCAATAAAGTAAACCCCTCCCACACCCTTTACTAATATTTTACTGAGTTCTTTTTACAAGGTTATTACAAAATCAGAAGAAAGAAGGTAAACAAAAATACATCACAACCTATAGCTAGATCCAAACTGCCTAATGCAATCTTTAACATCCAATAGCATGTGTTTCACCAAATTCGGATTCCAGATTCCAAGGCCCTCTCTTACTCAGAGTGTTTCAAAGTTCAAAGGAGCCTCCAGGACCCCAGGCAATGCTTACACTCTGAATAATAAATATTGTAACAGAATAGTGCAAGTGTGGAATTACCAGATCTCAGGCATCCAAGTTGAGAGGGAACTCTAGGGTCTCAAAGCATGGCTTACCAAAGGGGGGGTAGAACTTAGGAAACTAGGAATGGGTGCAAAATGAGAGAGGAACCATATCAGAGGGTGGTCATGCCCAGCCATGGCATAGGATGGCATACCCCTGATCCCTTGCTTAGGTCAAACAAATAGGAGGGGACTCTGGGGAGTCAAACTTAGGGTCTGAGTGGTAATTAGGCACTACCAGACCCAAGTTAAAGCTTAACACATAAAGGGGAGAGGGATATGGAAAACAATTGAGTAGAGACTCAGGAGAGTCTGGTTCTAGATCATGGACAATAATATAAGATGCTGCCATAATTCAGAATAGTACTAACATGCAAAAGGGAATAGAGGGAAGGGATTTGCATGAAAACATATTAAAGAGAGATAGGAGAGCACAACGGACTGAAGGTACAAATCATAAAGAAAGGGCATAACAGACTTGAAGGTAATTGCATAGTGCAGGAAGCATAAATAAACACATAGTAAAAGAGGTGTAGAAGAGGAAAAGTAAACATATAATAGGAGGGTGCTATTTAAATTTGAAATACATAGCAGTTTTTAAGTTCTAGTACGTCAGAGAAACAACAGCAAATAAATAGCCAGAAAGAATTAACAAGAGCAACTCAAATTTCAGCAAGCACTTGGGAATTCAGAGGAACTCCAAAAATATTAAGACAGTAAAAGAGAAATGAGTAGAGTGCTCAGTAGTAGTAGAGAAGTAGAGAGTAATACTAGAGAGAGTGTAGTATATTTCAAAGATAGAGGTGTCTATGTCGAGTGTGTGTAATTCTTTTGAAGTGTGAAGTGTATTGCAAATGTGAAGAAAGAACTGTGTGAGAAATGAAAAGGTTGTCTCTTTTTATAGTACAAAAACAAGCAAACAATAAGACAAGAAAATAAAATTTCAGTCAATCAAATAGGATCTCCCTTAGTCAAAGGCATTTGATTTCAAATGGGAATGAGTAATTAAGGAAAAAAAACAATAAAAACCTTTTCAGAGTAGCGTAATAGGGGTAAGTTCATATAGTCTATTTAAGGTAAGAAGCCTATAATACACAATTTTGAGAGAATAAGGAAAATACAGTAATCAAACGACTAGAAATTTAAAAGTCTTTGAATAAACTTAGTCAGGAAAAGGGGGGAAAGAGGTTAAGCTGTAAAAATCAGTAACAAAATCAATCAAGCCTTAGTAAAGGAGATTGAAATCAATCACAAGCTAACAGAATCAATTCAAAAGAAAAACCCTCATATATAAGCATGCTAGTATCAAATAAAAGAGATAGTCATAAGAGGTTTCAAATTATAAATAGGAAATTCCAAATTAATTGTAAACTCTGCTTGAGTTCAAGAGCCCAAGGTCTTTTAGAGCAGAACCCTAGAGTCAAACTTGCAAAGACCCTAACCCTAGGGTTTTAATCCGAGTAGGATATAGAAGAGAGATGGCAAACCTTTACAATAAGCTTCGGGAACTCTTTCAGAGTTCCATGAGGAAACACGCAAACACACGTAGCAAATTAGAAGCAGTAGAGTGCCAAAATTGAAAGAACAAGTTTAAGAGAAAGCTCGGAACTCAAATAGGTTCAGAAGAGATGAGAGATGTCATGGAATTTGGGAAACGATAAAAGAAACACGTTTAAAACCCAAACGAATCCAGTGAAGGCAAACAATCTCAGTAGGAGAAACAATATAAGGACATGCAAGATAAACATGTAAAGCATACTCGTAGACAAAATCAGTTGAAGCAGTAACAGAACAAAGGTAGAGAAACATGCGTATTAGCGGCAAAACATAAGAACAAACAAAAAAACATAAGCCATGGCATGAACACACAGATTCACATGAAGAAGAAGAAGAAGATTTTTGAAAAACCTAAATTGGACAAACTAATTTTTAAGAAAGAAAATTGGGAAAAACATCAGAACCTCGCGTTAGACGGCTAGGGTTTCGAGTGGTGTTAGAGAGAGTTTGAGAGACAGGGGAATTTGGGGGCGGCTGTTTGTGAATAATGAATTAGGGTTAGGGGTATGGGTGGAATTAAAAAGGAAAGAATGAATAAGGGTTATTGATTAAAATAATCAACGGCTAGGATTTAAAAATGGTAAGCAGACGGGTTAGATCAAACGAATTTGGGGAGGGTTGAAATTAAATTGGATCGTCAATTAAGGGGTTGAAATTAGGGTTTGAATTGGGTGTACTTAAGGCTAAAATTGCAATGAAATAAGGCCAAGTTTTAAATAGCCGCTTTTTCCCATTTTATTTAATAAAAGTAGCTAAAAATAATTTGAAAGTAAATTAAAAATTTTGAACTGATTAATAATATATAAAAAATAATCTAAAAATATTAGGAACAATTTTATAATTATAAAACGCGGTTAATTATAAAATAGGCTATAATTGCAATTTCATGCAATTAAGCTTTAGAAATTTCGAATAAATTTGTAAAAATTATATTAATTATATTTTGTTGTAAATACGTAATTCGCCCAAAATGATAATTTCGGAATAATTTTGGATTTTTGTACTGTTAAAAATAGACAATAAACTAATTCTAAAATACCTTAAAAAATTAAGGAAAAATACCAAAACCTTTGGGCATGATTATATATGCATACATATACTATTTTGAAAGTATTTGAGTATATATAGAAAATATATAAGAAAAAATTGGGTATCAACACCTATTCCATCTGAACAAGAAACCTCGTAAACCTATTATAAAAGGTGACCGACAGTTACAATCCCAAGAAGAAAGGTAGTTCAGGAGTTAAAACCCGTGACACTGCTAGGGCAAACAAGAAGAGGAAGGTCGTCTCTTTTATCCCTGTAGAGATTCCTCCCACAAGAGGAAAAGCTACAAGGAGTCAAAACAAGCAGGATGTGACTGAACAGAAAAAAGGTCTTAGAAGAAAGTAAGAGAAAAGTCGCTGCTAAGGGAAAAAAGAAGGTGGTTAAGCTTGTTGATGTAGTTGAAATTGATGAGATGGACCTGGTCCTTCAGGATAAAGATGGGACAAAAGAAGTGGAGATTGTGACTCATAAGGCTAAGAAAGCCAAGACTTCCACGAAGAAGTCTTTTTCAAAGACATGGTCCGCTGAACGATCCACTTTGGCCAAAAGAACCAGGTCTGATGTTAATCAAGAAAATTGAGAATTATGGAGGAAGAAGAATGAAGTGGAGCAGAAGAAGAAGAAGAAGATTCTGATGTTGAGAAGGATAAGATGGTTAAATTTGGAAAGAGATCCATCTTGAAAGGTAGACTACTCAGAGACTTGGAGGAGGAAAGAATGTTACTACTGCTGGAGAAGTTACAGTTGTAAGGTTGGAAGAACATGGTCCTTCAGATGGATGGAAGGCTAACCGAAACTGAGATATTAGAGTTTATGGAATATTGTGATATCAAAGATGTTAGGGTCACCAGTGTGGTTAAGGGGGTGATGGTGACATTTGATGATAAAGAGCCGGGAGAGATCTTAGGTACCTACCGAAAGGTACAATGAGTATAAGAAGCTCAAATGCCCAAGTCTAGAGAATTTCCCCACCGCACTTGCCATTACTAGGAAGATTGGTGACAATGATGAGGAACTTGAGCCCAAGGCTATTTATAAAAGTGAGATGAATCCACCGCACAAATTGATGTTCGAATTTATTAACAAATGTGTGCTGCCAAGGTAGGAAATAAGATACGCTGCCATATTCATGGACCTGGTCCTTATTAAATATTTGGACACTGGAAGGAAAATCAATTGGCCTGGGTTAAGTTCTTGATAGGATTCTAAATGGAACCAAGACTCATGCCATACCCTATGGTTTTATTCTCACGGTTGTCTTGCACACTTCAAGGTACCTATCAAGAAATAGGAAGTTGGTACAAACAAAGATCATTTGGAGTAAACACTTTAACTTCTTATGACTATAAAGTTCAAACCACTCCCAATGAACCCAATCCATCCAAAAAGGTACTAGTGAATAGAAAAGTGCAAGCTTTGGTGCAAAAAAATAGGTTAACTTAGTCCATTCAAAAAGGTACCAGTGAACAACAAAGTACGAGCTTTGGTGTAAAAAAGTGGGGCTAAGAATGCTGAGATCGATAAGATGAAGAAGAGGTTGGCTCAAGTGGAGACTAAGAGAGATGCTCTCAGGGCTGAGGTGGCAAAAGAGAAGGAGAAGAATGAGGGCATTATTCAGGATATGATGAAACTGCTCTAAGCCAAAACCAAGAACCTGGTCATTCCAAGCCTTAAGTCTCCGAGCCTAGTGTAGATGAACCAATAGCCCAGTTCGGGAATTTATTTTTTTGTTTCTTTTGCTCACGATCTAGTGATTTTATTTCTTTTTCTGCTTTATGGTAGAATATTATCAATCAATGAAATTCACCCCCTCTTGCTCTTACTGTTTGTTGATATTTCTTAGGTGGATAATATTCTTAGATTGATTGATGATATTTAACTACATAAATGCATTTGATATAACCCTAGTGGCTATGAGTAACTTCTGTTATCTCACATAATTTTGCAACTTTTTGATGGTTCCAAAAGAGGGAAGATAGGTTGTGTTTTTACTTTGGACGTGATGTTTATAACTTAATGAACCTGGTCCTTGATGATTAGTGACTTTAAAAAGAAAAAATGTTCTAATCTTGTGTTGATGTTGAGCGAGTTGAAATAGGGCATACGCCTATGAAAAGCACTAAGTTTATCATCATCAAAAAGGGTGAATTTATTGGACCAAGTGAAGCTTGTTTTGAAGATTGACAAAGGAACTCAAGCATGAACCAAGTCCATCCACAGTGTACGCAGACATGGGCATAATCAGGCATAGGGGATGCACGTGAGAGAGATAAGTTTAACTTGTTATATAAGATATTTCCTTATCAAAAATATTGCATAACTGATAGGGAGAATGATTTCTTACTCAAAGAGAATATTATCCAAGATAAGGAAGGAACTAGAAGTTGAAGTTAAATAGAACTCTTCCACCAAGGAAGAGTAGCATTAGAAGTATAATTATTTTCTGTTTTACTAACTCTATAAATTGCAGAAGGTTCTCACTTTATAGGTATGCACAAAAGCTGAAGTTAAACGTGAGTTGAGAGCAAAATAGCAAGACATTTTTTAAGCAATTCTTTTGTGATTCAAGTGTGCGAACATGAGGCTACGTGAACCAGATAGAAGAACCAGCTCCAAGTATCTGTCATTTATTCTAGTTTCATTATAGTAGGTGGTTTTCAAATTGTACCTTTCAGCTTTATCTATAGGCAATTGTATTAGGTACCCTGAGTATTCAAGTTAGAATTAACTAGACGTTGTCGCAACAGTTAGAGGTTGGTTGCCACAACAGGAATAGAGGTAATCCTTAGGTTTACAAGAGGTTTTGTAAATGTTGTTTTGACTCGGTGATTTAGTGAAATATTGAAAAAATCTTACTGAGTAGTAGTTTGTAATTTTTTCACTTTAAACCCAGGTATTTTCCACGTAAAAATTCTTGTGTTATTTAATTTCCACATTTATTATTCCTCAACAATAGTATAAAGAACATATAGAAGAACTTCTATATTTGTGCCACGCAAAAAATTAAACACCGCACAAATCACTACCTCTTGTATAGTATTAAAGTATAAAACATCATTTATAAAACTAGCAAAAACATCATATATCTAACTAATTGCTGAAAACTTCATGGATCCACATCATGTTACTTTAGTTTTCATCTTTCCTGGTAGCTGCTTGGTTGGCATTATATCATTAAATATAATATACAGTTGTATTAAAATATGACTACTACTACTACTACTATATATATATATATATATATATATATATATATATATATCAAGCAAAGTTTCATAGCTAGTTTTCATAGGTCTTTGTTTACTACTAGCTACCGTTTAAACTTTTTGCAAAAAACAAATATGGTGTTCGAAACTTATAAACCTACATTTGTATTAATTGCTTTGCAATTTATGAACGCTGCTGTTACTCTATTTGGTAGAGCCTCTCTTGTACAAGGAATAAGCCCTAGAGTTTTTGTAGTTTATAGACAAACTATAGCCTTTCTCCTCATTTCTCCTATTGCTTTCGTCCCAAGGTGTGTGTAAAGTTTCTCTTCATAATTGACCCCTCTCCTCCCCCCCCCCCCCCCCCACCCCGAACACCACCTGACCTCTACTCAAATTTGGCGACTCGTTTTTTCATAAACATTGTTTCTTAAACTCTGAATCTTAAATCCTAAATATATTCTGAGTGTCACAAAGCGATTGAACTTGTGTATCATAATTTGTGTGACCTTGTACTATTTTTCAAAACCTTAAGGGTAGAAATTATACTAAAAATTGTTAGCTATTTATGTGGTTCTATTTTATTTATAGAAGAAATGCAGGAAGTAGGTGCTTGGGATGGAAGAGTTTCTGGTTGATAAATTTAGCAGCTCTCACTGGGTAAGAAATTATAACTTTCTTCATTTTTTTCAACAATTTTTTTTTTACTAAATGTATATATAAATAAGAAGATTCTTTATTTATTTTCAGTGTAACAATCAATCAGAATATCTATTTTTCTGGTTTGTATTATGCTTCATCTTCCATTGCAAGTGCAACTGGCAACCTTGTTCCAGCATTCACTTTTCTTATGGCATGGGTCCTGGGGTAAGTTTCAAAAACTAAATATTTTTTCAATTTATTAAAAAGAATGCTGATAAAATTATGGCATATCGATGGATATTTTAATTTATTAATGTTTTTTTATTTAGAATGGAGAATGTGCAAATCAAAAGCTTGAGAAGTATCGCTAAGGTGATAGGAACAATTTTGTGTGTTGCTGGAGCTGTTGCTATGGCATTACTTAAAGGGCCAAAGTTTCTAAATTCAGAATTCATTCCCACAAATGAATTATTAGTTTTTGGCAAAGAAAATAATTGGATGCTAGGTGTAATCTTGCTCATTGCAAGTGCTTGTTGCTGGTCATTTTGGCTTATTATGCAGGTAATTTAACATCTCTAACATTTCTGGTAACAAAGGTTTTCCCATTTTAGTAAAGTTTACGCAACACGAATCATACTTACCTCATTTGTTTGTACTTAATGAAAGTTTGAATCCTTATATTTATTTTTATTCAGATCTTGAGATCTTGATTGTAAAGCATATTTTTTTAAAATATTTCACAACCATTTAATAGATTTGAATAAGTCTATATAATTAAGATTCACAATAGAGATTAATTTCATTAAGATGTTATCATGCTTATTCATTATTAATTGTCTTCATGCCTATATCATTATCAATTATCACCATGGCACCACCACCACCATCATCCTCAATCATATGCGCCACCTTAAATGACTACCATCGCCCGCCATCTGCACCACTCGCTCCACCATCATTCTCAACCACAAACAACACGCATCCACGTTAACTACCACAGCTAACTACCCATCACCATCAACAACTATAACCGGCATTACCCATCATAATAAACTACCGTCACCCACTATAAACTTCCTCAATCACAACTACCACCATCAACTTTCATTATTAACTATCACCATTCACTACCACATCATCCTCGCCACAACTATTAATCATCACTAGGTACTATCCTGAACCACCACCACCAACAACCGAACATACCACCAATCACCGCCTCTAATCGACATTCACAAGCACCACTGTTAGCCATCACCACCAACAACTACTTTATTTTTAAAAAATAAAGTATTCAGATCTTAATACATATATTAATAGCTTGATGTATATTCAGATTGGATGTCTTAATCTTAATATATATCTTAATATTTAGATGTATATTCAGATGTCTTAATTTTAAAAAATAATAATAATAAGTACGACTAATAAATTTCGAATACCGAATGCATAAAGCTCCAAGGAAACATTCCTTTTTAAAAGGAATGATCACTTTAACCCTATAATAAGACCTGAAATTTCTATATTATTTTTCAAACTAGGATGTTTCTAATTTTCTTATTTATCATTTTGAAAAGGGAGTCAAATTATACTTCAACCAAAGCAAATGTTCTTTTTTCAAGAATCCTTTAATATATTAAAACTAGAAATTTCACACCATCTCTTTTACACTATAAAGTTACTTAAAAATTAAAAAATAATTGTAGTGAACAATTTATAATAAGTGGAATGAATTACCTAAAAGATAAACCCGTAAAACATATTAATTTACACTGATAGTATAAAAATTATTTATGCTCTCAGTATATATAACTTAATCCCAATTTAATTTTCTACTTAAGTTGCTAATAGGATATTGTGAAACAGGTGACATTGTCAGCAAATTGCCCTGATCATCTATCTTTAACAGCCTGGTTATGCCTCATGGCTGCAATACAATCTGCAATTGTCACTTTCTTCTTTGAACATGATTGCAAAAGCTGGAAAGTAACTTCATCTCTGGAATTCATTTCTATCTTCTATACTGTAAGTCTTCTTTCTTTCTTTTTTCTTTTCGATGTTACAAATAATATTTAAATTAAAGAGCAGTCCGGTACACAAAGTATTTTACTTTCATGCAGGGTCCGAGATATGATTGCACTAGGAGAGGGCTTGACATAAGAAGCCTACTTAACACACAAGTTAGTGGCTTATTCACACCTCGAACCCATGATCTATAGGTTACACAAAGACGAATCCTATTTCCAAACTCCACAACACTGACAACGATTCAAGAAACATGAAGATCTCATAGATATTCACCCGAATCAACAAGTCACACCTAACGCCACCGACTCTAATACCATCTTGTCACAATATCCAAATTCCCTTCATTGGGTGTCGTGATGCATGACACCTAATCTTAGGGATTAGGTCATCCTAACATTAACTGTAATAGCAACAATATCTAACCAACATGTGACGATTTCAAAATAGAAAACTCTTCAAAAATTTACGAATCCCAAAACTAGACTTTATTATTACTCCAACGTATCACGACCCGAAATTCCCAGCTTCGGGACTGTGACGGGGTCTAACATCGCACTTGCTAGGTAAGCTAATATTAGAATAATTTTAATGAATAGAGACTTTATTGTATGCCTCTTAAGAATAATAAATAGAGTGCATAATTTACCATGATACTCATATTAATTGATGCATATTTTATTAGATTTGAAAAAATATTTTGAAATGAATAATAAATATTATAGGTATAACAGAAAAAGAATTCATCTTTTCTTGATATGCGTAAAGTGACAAGTAAACATAAAATTTTTTTTTAATATACGTGTCAAGTAAAAGTGAATGAATGGAGTATAATTTATGTAGGAAACAAATACGGTCATGTAATAAATGAGTGTAGAATCAGGGAGAAAATAGGCAATTTAATATATAAAATGCTCAATGTTAAATAGCAATTATGACACAAAAATCGAATAAGCATATAGCAATTAAGGCATGGAATCAAGGCATAATCATAAGCGATGAAATAAGATAATCAATTAATATAATAATTAATTCATGAACAAAGGCAATTAGTAAAATATGTAAAAACATGGAACAAGCAATTTAGCAACGTATAGACAATCGCCGCCCCGTGTATACGTCGCTATATTTGAACTGTACATAACACATAGTTCAAAGGTTCTATTCTTCCAATTCAAAATTAACGACGACATTTATCTTACTTCGCAATTCAAGTGATCACTCGACTACAACTTTTCCTTTCGAATTAGTCTCCAAACCAATCAAACCTAGCAATTTATTTACTAACAATTTAATTTGAGGTTTATAAATTATTCCCTATTCGAAAGACACTTAATTTAAATCATTTTCGGAAAGTTTAACCAAAACTCAACGTGGGACAACTTTTTGGAATCGGACAAAAAATTACAGAATTCAAACATCCATTCCGATACGTGTTCAACCATATAAAAATTATCAAATTCCGATATCGAATTCCCCTTCAAGTCTTCATTTTATATTTTTGGAAGATTTTACAAAAATCAAATTTTTTTCCCATTAAATTCATGGATTCATAATTTAAATAAATGGAGAATCATGAAATATAATCAATATTGGATAAGGAGCACTTATCCAGTTCAAACTTATGAAAAATCCCTTTGAAATTACTCAAATCTGAAACTTAAAACTCAAAAACGAACTTAAAATGTCAAGTTCCGAATTTATGGACTCTATCAAGGATTTTCGCATTTGCGGACTCAAGTTCCGCATAGGCTCGCATCTGCGATGCCAGGCTGCCAGGTGAAAATACATCTGCGGATGTTCAAGTTGCATTTGTGATTTTGCAGAGGCGTTGGTGAAGACGCATAAGCGAGAAGTTCCACGTTTGCGATCGTCCCTTGCAGATGTTGTCGTGCGAAGCAACAAGCCAAGGCCTAAGTCGCAGAAGCTGTCGCGTACATGCGGTTAACATTTCGTAGGTGCAATTAGATCAGGTTCTTCTAACTTCATTCAACATGCTCTAAACGAGTCTGAAACTTACCGAGTCATTCAGGACCTCGTCCAATTATACCAACAAGTCCGTAACATAACGAAGACCTGCGCAAATTCTTATTTCACCTCAATCAACGTTGAAAATACAAATGACAATTTGATTCGGACTTATGAGTTTATGAAATTTTCAATTCTATAACTTGTGCGGAAATATGTCAAATCAATCCGGAATAACCTCAAATTTTACAGATAAGTCCCAAATGACACAATAGAACTATTCCAGCTCCCAGAAACTCAATCTGTATCCAATATCGATAAAGTCAAATCTATGATCAAACGTCAAAAATCTTTAAGTTTTAAGATTCTAGTTTTTGTCAAATGGCGATACTTTGAGCTTGGGACATCTGAATTTGATTCCGGGCATACAATAAGTCCCAAATCACGATATGAAACCACCTGGACCGTCAAAATACCGAGCTGTTTGATCAAAATGTTGAACGAAGTCAACTTAAGTGAGTTTTAAAGTACTAATTCATATTATTATCAATTTTTCACATAAAAGCTCTCCAATATATATATATATATATATATATATATATATATATATATATGTATGAAAGCGCATACAAGTCGAGAAATATAGAGTGGTTCTACTCGAGGTCTCGGAGCACATAATTGAATGTTAAATTGAAAGATGACCGTTGATCCAAAACCCCGCTTAATATACAATTTATAATAACTAAAATCTTTTTAATATTATTAATAATGTTTGAATTTTTGTAAACAGGGATTTTCATCAGCTGTTTCGTTCTTTGGGCAAGCTTGGTGTATTTCACGTAGAGGACCATTATTTTCTGCTATGTTCAATCCTCTATGCACAGTTATAGTAACAATCATTGCCTCAGCATTTATGCAAGAAGAGATGTACACTGGAAGGTAAATTACTAAAATCATCTTCACTCACTTTATTGGTTCAATCCTTTTTTCTTAACTATTTCTTGCAAAACCCAGATTATGAAATTCAAATTTTGAATTATTTGGCTTTAAAAAAGATATTCAGTAGCCTTATCATAGAAGTATTTATCTAAATTACTATTTCATTTATCTCCTTAGCTCTCTCACTTAATTAACACTATGCATTCAAGACTAAGGATGACTTCTTCATTTTCTAAAACGTCAAATATTTTGGAATAAATTCAAGTTGCAGAATGACAAATAATATGGATCAGAGGTAGCACGATGCATTTTTTTTTTTTTGGCAATATTTGAGAATTTTTATATTTTTTAAAAAAGTATGATAAGATTGTTTAAACTTTTTTAATTAAATTTCAGCTTGGTGGGATCACTTGCTGTGATTTTCGGACTATATGTGGTATTATGGGGAAAGGCAAAGGATAAAAAAGAAGACAATATTATAGAGGAAGAGCCAGTGAAGAAGCAACAATTCAATATTCAAGAAACAACAATTACAATTCAAGAATTTCCAGATTTCACAAGTTGTAAAGTTGACTTAGAGGAACCACTTTTGACTAACAAATCAATAACCAATATTGTAGATGACCATAACTAGTAGTATAAAAGTAAAACATAAAAATAAAGAAGTCATTTGTAGTCATAATTTATCCTCAATTTATGAGCATTATTTATTGTGTTGTACGTAGTTAGTGTTTTCTTTTTCTCTTCTCTGTATAATTTGTTGAGGAATTTTGTTAGTACTAATTTCTCTCTCTATAAATAAAAAGTGATGCATATTTTCCATCTTTGGAAGTTTTAGAACTATATTTTCTTC
Organism: Nicotiana noctiflora; assembly: GCA_032618575.1. NCBI lineage: Eukaryota > Viridiplantae > Streptophyta > Magnoliopsida > Solanales > Solanaceae > Nicotiana > Nicotiana noctiflora. The sequence goes on from JASVEL010003555.1 coordinate 19,573, forward strand.
TGGATATTGTTGTTTTTTTATTGTACTTGATTTGATTTGTGAGCCAAAAATTGCATAAGTAATGTTGTCAGCTCACATGTCTATATACCAGAGATACCTGACGCAAACCTTATATTTATATTATAAATTTTAATAAATATGTATTCGTCATTATAAAATTCAAATAATAAATCTACCTCTAACGACAAATAAACATACGTGCATGTCAATACAAAATAGTGAAGACTATAGTTTTTAAAGTTTTTGATCTAATGCAAAGTTGTAATATTTTTCAACAAGTAGCTAAAATTCAAATTTGGATATATAAAAACTACACGAAAAGTACTACTATAAGTTATAATTTTTCCTTTGTTAATATAATAATAAAATATATTATAAAATATTGGCCAAACTTTACGTAGTATAACTTTTGACAAACGAAATATGTCATTTAAATTGAAATGAAGGAAGCAGCTAACAATATGCGACATGAAAACATGCATCTTTATCAACGTATTCAGCATCAACTTACTTTACGTCATAACACAATTGTAATGATAATAGGTGAAAACTAAGTAGTTTAGCCATTATTTATGCGTCCATTTAATTATGATCCAATCACATAATTTATGAATTTGATAAGATATAAGCTATTAATTTGTAATTTGTACAATGTGCAGAAAAAGGAGCTTATATCTACCATTGGAAATGTTATGGCACAATTTTGGAGCAAAAATAATCCTTCGGACTTGAGTCTTTACGATCAAGAAACAAGCTTGAATGAGAAATTCTCCCAGGTGCGCGAAGTGGTCACTTCGCGCACCATTTCGCGCAGATGAAGAAGTTATTGGGCTACAGATGCGCGAAGTGCCCACTTCGCGCACCACTTTGCGCACGCACTTCGCGCAGAGTAGTCCGGTTACAGTAATTTAACTAAGGTTGAAAATGAAGAGACACACAATTCCAATCAAAGTTAATTAATGCAATCTTATATCATGGAGAAGATCAGATTTTTAGCATTATTGGAGTAGAGTGGAATTGTACTATTCATCTTAGAGAGAAGATTTTGAGAGAAAATTTATTGAGAGTGTTCTTGAAGCCAAGGAAGGAGTTGAAGATCAAGTTTTGAAGTGCAACAAATTAAAGAGTTCATCTAAACCTTCATGTTGTATTTTTCTTTGTAGTATTTTAGACATCAATATTATTGATTTTAGTATGAACATGAGTAGCTAAACTCTATAGTATTCTAGGGTCATGGATGTTAGTTGATCTTGTTATTTGAAGCTTGGATTGATTTTATTGAAGTTATTGATATGGGTTATTTATTTGATTTTGATCTTAATTATTTTACTGCGTAGCTAACAGTGAAATATTATCTACGAACTTTGAATTAAACTTGACAAAGGAAATTCTTGGTTGCATATAAAATCAAATAGAACAAGATTTGAATCTCGGGCATCGAGTGAAGGATTTGCAATTAAGATAGATATATACTTAATTGTCTTGTTTGGTTAAATAATAAGAGTTTGAAATGCATTCTTGTTAAGATTAATATCATAGAAATATAGATATTGATTTAACTTGGATAGATTCATAAGAATTCGAAAGATTCTTATGAATATTATTAACCTTATAATCAATAATCCAGATAATTAAATAAATCGATTCTAAGTAGAAAAATAGCATGATTACTAGCAAGTCCATGACCCTGGAATATATTTATCCAAATTTTTATAAACATAAATTGTAATGGGTGTAGTAATTTTGCCTTGAATTATTGTTCTATTATTAAGAAGTTTTTTATATATTTTGTGATAGTCTAGCTTGAATTGATAATTAATTTAGTCTAAATCAGTCAATAAGTTAATCAAAATTCCTCGTGGGAACGATACTTTACTTACTACTGTATTACTTGTCGATCGCGTACACTTGCGTGGGTGTTTTGGTCGCAACAAGTTTTTGGTGCCGTTGCCGGGGAATTTGAAATTAGCTCCTTGACTGTTTTACTATTTTGTAGTTGTTAATAGAAAATATAAAAAGAAATTTTCATCTATTTGTTTGTGTTATACAGGTTCTTCTCTTGAATGCGGAGAAGCAGAAGCACAAACAATCTCTTCCCATTTAATCCTGAAATTGAAAGAACAATTCATAGAACAATGAGAGAGTGGGAAGCTCAATATAAAACAGAAGGAGAGTTGAACATTCAAATTCAACCATAGCCAACAGTGATAGCAGAAAATGAGGAACGAGCGGTGATTGAAGCCGCAAGACCCAGTCTGGCTAATATGACTCAGGCTATTGTGAAGCCTGATATTAATGGGCACTTTGAGTTGAAACAATATATGGTGCAGCTGATTCAGTCTACAGGGAAATTTGTGGGTCTACCTCATGAAGATCCACAAAGACATATTCAGAATTTTTTGGAAATTACGGATACTTACAATTATCCAAATGTTTCCAAGGATTATGTACGGCTGACACTTTTTCCCTTTTCTCTGCTTGGGGAAGCTAAAGAGTGGTTAAACAAGGAACCATCAAATTCAATCCGCACATGGGATGATCTAGCAAGGAAGTTCTTAATCAAGTTCTTTCCTACTAAAAAGACAAAGATGTTGAGGAGTCAAATTCTTGGGTTTGAACAACGTTCTGGTGAAACACTTCGTCAAGCTTGGGAAAGGTACAAAAAACTACTCAGGGACTGCCCTCATCATTGTCAAACAGACGAGGTGTTAGGTCATACGTTTGTTGATGGGTTAGATGAAGCTTCAAAAATGAATCATGATTCCGCTTGTGGAGAAAGTTGCATGACAAAATCGTACACGGAAATCCAACTCTTGTTAAATACATTCACTTCAAATGATAATAACTGGCAAGGTGATGGAGATTACAGAAAGGCAATGAAACAAAAATCAGCAGGGGTGCTTGAGCAGGATGATGTATCGGCAATAAGAGCTGAAATTGCAAGACTATCCAACCAGATGACAAGGATGACAATGCAACAACCTCAACTCATGCAACAGGTACAACAAATGGCTATTTGCTGTGAAATGTGTCGTGATAGCCATACAAGTGATATGTGCCCAACGAATCCAGAATCTATTTATTATGTGGGACAACAAAACAGAGGCCCAGCAAATCAGCACGCACGGTATGGAAATTCCTACAATCCAAATTGGAGGAATCATCCTAACTTCTCATGGGGGGGAAATCAGCAAAATCCAAATCAGTACAGACCGCAAGGGGGTTTTAATCAACCTCAGAGACCACCTCAGCAGGTGGAAGAAAGTACAAATGATTTGCTAAAAAAGTTGTTGATCGACAATCAGCAGCTCAGAACTGATGTTAGGAATCTAGAAAGGCAGATGGGGCAGATAGCAACGAACTAGAACACTAGACCTACAGGAGCTCTCCCCAGTGACACAGAAAAGAACCCACAGGTAAGTGCTATAACACTTAGAAGCGGGAGAGAACTTGAAGAAATCTCAAAGAAAAAGAAAGAGAAATTTGTGCCTGGGGGAGAATTGATCCCTAAATTGATAAATGATCCAAAGAAGACTACTGAAAGTCTTGAACCCGTGGAAGTTCCAAGGCCACCCCCACCTTTTCCCCAAAGACTACAAAAGAAGAACGATGATCGACTGTTCAGTAAATTTCTGTCCATGTTGAGCCAAGTTCAATTAAACATTCCACTTGTTGATGTACTTCGAGAAATCCCTAAATATGCTAAGTACATCAAAGATATAGTGGCTCATAAAAGAAGATTGACTGAATATGAAACAGTCGCACTTACTGAAGAGTGCACTGCCAAGGTACAAAACAAGCTTCCACAAAAGCTTAAAGATCCCGGTAGTTTTACAATTCCTGTGCGTATTGGTGATATCGATGTAGGCCGGGCTCTTTGTGATTTGGGGGCGAGCATAAATTTAATGCCCTTGTCATTGTTAAAAAAATTGGGTCTTGGAGCTCCTAGACCAACCACTGTGATGTTGCAGTTAGCAGACAGGTCCATAGCACACCCTGAAGGGGTGATAGAAGATGTATTGCTGCAGATTGGAAAATTCATCTTTCCTGCGGATTTCATTATTCTTGATTATGAAGCAGATGAATTAGTGCCAATCATTCTAGGGCGACCTCTGCTGGCTACTAGTGATGCGATCATTAAAGTGAAAGAAGGGAAGATGATTCTAAGGGTTGATGATGAGGAAGCGGTATTTAACGTATACAAAGCAATTCAACTTCCTTGCCAATATGAAGAACTTTCTATGATATCAGTGATTGAGAATGATGAACAAAATTGTGATTCAAGTGTGTATCTCAATGATTCATTAGAGAAAGCACTTACAATATTTGATAATTTGGCAACTAATGAAGAGGTTGAAGAGATTATGTACATCCTTGATACATCTTGTGCATACTTGCAAGGAACATATCCTTTTGAACAGGCCACATGGACCTCCTCCAAAGCCATCAATTGAGGAAGCTCCGAAATTGGAGCGTAAACCACTACCATCTCACTTGCATTACGCTTATTTGGGTAGTTCTGATACATTGCCTGTTATCATTTCTTCTGATTTATCTGAATTGCGGGAGGAAAAATTGTTGAGAGTATTGAGAGAGCACAAGAGAGTCATTGGGTGGACAATGTCAGACACAAAAGGTATTAGTCCTGCGCTTTGCATGCATAAAATCCTAATGGAGGAAGGATACAAACCAAGTATAGAACACCAACGTCACCTCAATCCTAACATGAAAGAAGTGGTAAGGAAAGAGGTGATCAAATGGCTTGATGCAAGTATTGTATTTCCGATCTCTGATAGTAAATGGGTGAGTCCAGTTCAGTGTGTTCCTAAGAAGGGAGGTATAACTGTGATAGTTAATGATAATAACGATTTAATACCAACAAGAACAGTCACAGGGTGGAGTATTTGTATTGATTACAGAAAACTGAATAATACCACCAGGAAGGACCACTTTCCTCTTCCTTTCATGGATCAAATGCTTGATCGATTGGCCGGCCGGGAGTATTACTGCTTCCTGGATGGTTACTCTGGGTATAATCAAATTACTATAGCCCCAGAGGACTAAGAGAAGACCACTTTTACGTGTCCTTATGGCATGTATGCGTTCAAAAGAATGCCCTTTGGTCTTTGCAATGCACCTGCGACATTTCAAAGGTGTATGATGGCCATTTTCACTGATATGGTCGAAAGGTTTGTAGAAGTATTTATGGATGATTTCTCTATTTTTGGATGCTCTTTTGATAAATGTTTAACTAACCTCGATAAAGTGCTACCCAGATGTGAAGAGACCAACTTGGTCCTAAACTGGGAAAAACGCCATTTCATGGTAAGAGAAGGTATTGTCCTAGGACACAAAGTGTCCAAGAACGGATTGCAAGTAGACAAGGCAAAAGTGGAAGCAATTGAAAAATTGCCCCCACCCATATCTGTTAAGGGCATACGCAGTTTTCTAGGCCATGCAAGATTTTATCGAAGATTCATTAAAGATTTCTCAAAAATTTCATCTCCTCTTTGCAGGCTCCTTGTGAAAGATACACCATTCAAGTTTGATGATGCTTGTCTAAAAGCATTTGAAGAGCTTAAAAGAAGATTGGTCACTGCACCAATCATTGTTGCTCCGGATTGGGAATTGCCTTTCGAATTAATGTGTGATGCAAGTGACATAGCCAATGGTGTTGTGTTGAGACAGAGGAAGGAGAAAATTTTTTACTCCATTCATTATGCGAGTAGAACTCTAAATCCCGCTCAAATGAATTACACTGTCACAGAGAAAGAATTACTTGCAAAAGTATGGGAATTTGACAAGTTTATATCCTACCTAGTAGGAACTAAAGTCATAGTCTATACTGACCACTCGGCTATCAAGTATCTATTTGCAAAGAAAGATGCAAAGCCAAGACTAATCCGATGGGTTCTTCTTTTGCAGGAATTTGACCTGGAGATACGTGATAGAAAAGGTACTGAGAATCAAGTGGCAGATCATTTGTCCAGCTTGGAAAACAGAAGTCATATGATTGAAGGAGACTCAATAAAAGAAACGTTCCCAGATGAACATCCGTTAGCCATCACATCTAATGAAACTCCATGGTATGCTGACTTTGTAAATTATATTGCAAGTGGAGTGATGCCATCAGAAATCACAGCGGATCAAAGGAGAAAATTCTTCCATGTCACGACCCTAGTTCACCAATCGTGAACATGTCGTGATGGCACCCAGTCCCCACGACTTGGTAAGCCTAACACGTTGCGGAATATACTAGTTTATGAGTATTTAATAAGAATTAGCGGAAAATAAGATGAAAGGAATGCAATCCGTGCCGCTCGGCACATACACCAGTCAAATACACTGTTTTAAAACACTACCAAGACCCGGAATCCCACGGGTAACACAGACTAAAAGAGATCATACAATTGTAGCTCTATGTAAAAGGAGTATCTAACAACGGAATAAAGGAAAGACATCTACTAGCACTAGAATAGAAGGAAGGCCTCCGGATCCGCGGACGTAGCGGATCATACCTCGAGGTCTCCCAAAGCGCTGCTCAATCACCTGGTATGAGCCTGTCCTTAGATCTGCACAACAAAAGTGTGCGGAAGAGTAGTATGAGTACACCACGGCGGTACTCGGTAAGTGCCAAGCCTAAGATGGAGTAGTGACGAGGAAGGTCGGGGCCCTACCGAGAAACAATAATACAATGGTAATAACAATAATAAGCGAGTTTAAAAGAATAATAATTTCCGAAATAACAACAATAAGATGATTACCGCAATCGTCTACAATTTAAGCTAACAACAAATAACCGACTCAATAAAACAAGTCCAGGACCTATGGGAATCGAACCC
>JASVEL010003556.1:0-30433 GCA_032618575.1 Nicotiana noctiflora
CAAAGAGGGGCAGCTGTGAGCACGTGATTTTTGCCTTACCTGAGAAGTACTCCCAGAAAACTCAAAATAAAAATAGTTTCGTGTCGGGCATGATTTTTGTGATTTTGTGTTATTTTATCTTTTTGTGTGCACGTTTATTTATTTAAATTAAAAATACAAAAAATATATGCTAGGTTTTGCATTTTTAGTGTTTGATATCGAAGTCATGTGATTTACATTTTTAGGTGATATGTAATTATGTACGTTAATTGTAGTAAAAAATAGTGGTGTTATAGGTTAGTATATATACATATGTGTGTATATATATATATATATATGTATATATACATATATATATATATATATATACACATACACATATAGTACATCATGAAGATCCGATCTGGGCCAAAACTTAGTCTAAAAACCAGGCCCAAACGAATTTCCTCTAATCCAGCCCAAATACCCGCCCAAGCCTCAGCCTGTGTAACGCTTGATCTGGACCGTTGGATTTTATTATCCAACGGCCCAGATTAATCCTTTAATTCTAATATACACTCAGACTATGACTTAACCAAACGACACCGTTTGGTTTAAGTGAGGGGATCCTGATCGTTGATCGTAAATGATCCAACGATCATGATTCAATCTCATATCTCGTATATAAGGCTCATTCTCATACCCCGCCCCCCCAAGCCAGACCCCCCCCTCTCCCTTCCCTCAGAAGCTCTCAAAGACCCAGCGTAACCCAGCGTAACGCCGCCGTGCCCCGCCTGCCGGAAATCGCCTCACGGCGGTTCCGGTAGGCCAATCAAACCCAAACCAACGCCAAAATCTTCCCCTCACCTCCCCCATTACGAACCCAGCCTCCGCTAACCTCGAATCATGCCGGAGCTCCTCGAATCTTCATTTGAAGATTCGAGTCAAACTCGAACCAATGCCAAATCACCCCAAACTCACCCCAAACCCTCACATGGCCTCCCTCGTACCCCCCGCCGGCTTTCGTTTGCCTCGAATCTAACCGAAATGCAAAAGCCCCAAATCCGAGCCCAAGAACCCTAGTTTTTGAAGAAACCCAATTCGAGCCGGGTTAGCCGTAATTGAAGTCCAAGGGACTTTAGTCTAGGTGTTCTCAATCGAGAACATCTCGATTAAAGCCCGTTTGGCTTCAATAATTCCAAATCTTAGTTCGAAGCTTGGGTCGGCAGATTTCTTACGAGGTATTCATTTCTTCTTTGGTCGATTTAATTCGATTGTGTGAATATGTGTGTTTGTTTTATTCATTGTTTCAGTTCTCATCTATCATGCTTTTAATTTCTCATAACAGTCGATCTGTTCTCCTCCTTTGAGGCCCTTTATTTGGCCAATTCCCTCCGTTTTTAGTAGTTAAAATGAATCATAGGTTCAATGTGATTAAGGTCGTCAAGCAATTAATTCATATTTGATTAGTTCCTTGATCCCTGCCCGAATTATTAGGAATCAAACTGTAGGTCGATCATTTGTTGTCGATTATGTGTGTTGTCATCGACTAATCAATGTGGTCGATTAGCTTCGTAGGTCTCGTGCATTAGCATTTTTATGGCAGAAACTGATTACACACACAGAATCACTGTTGGATTGTGCTTGTTTGTGATTAAGTGATAATTGGTTATAGCTGATTGGTATCGATGCTGGATTCTGAGTTAATGAGGGTGTTTGGATATAGTGTGTGATTGATGTAGGTTTGAATGGTGTAATTGAAAGAGGTAAGGCATCAAGACTGCTGGTGGAACCTGCTGTACAGCAGAGTGCACCACCAGCTGTCTCCTGTTATTAATTAACTAAAGCCCATGCTTAAGCACAACTTAGTGGTTGAAACAGAGGCATTAAGACTGACAGGCATGGTCTGGCAGAGATAGGTGTGGGCAGGACAATAGTTAATTGATAGTAGGCCTTCAGGAGGGGTTGGGGTTTCTTGCTATAAAGGGAGCATCAAACTAAAACAGTAGGGGAGACATTTAGAGAGCACACTGGAGAGTAATAGCTGAAGAGAAAAATAGGCAGCAGAGACATTTTTGATATACACATACAAAGTCACAGATAGAGAGAAAAAGGATAGAGAAGTCACTGTTTTCATTGATTTTTTGGCTACTGTTTCGTGTGCTTTGATTCAATAGCTGAGTGTTTTGGCCATTTGGTTGCTTGTTGTTCTTGTGTTGGTGGTGCCGTGCCATTGTTGTAGCTGGTTCAGTGGTTGAGGGCTGTGGTAGTTCCAGTGATTGTGGCTGCTGTTAGTCATTGTGTTGTTGTTGTGTGTTGTTATTGCTTGGTCAAATATTGTTGCTGGTTCAGTATTGTTGAGGCTGGTCCAGTTTGCTACTGGTGCATTATTGTTTGTTGCTGCCTGGTTGTTTATTGCTGCTTGGTTCAAGTTTTAGTCACTAATTCAGTGATTGATAAAGTTCGATTACTGTTGGTTGTTGGGTTGTAGCTGGTTCACTGGTTGTTGTTGCTGTTGGTTTACTGTGTTACTGTTCCTGTTACTGTTGCCGCATTGCCATTGCTCACTCTTCCTTGTTCTTCCGCATTCCAGGTACACACCTCTGTTATTGTAGTTCCTTGGTTCGAAAAGAATGAAGTTCGAAGCTTATGCATAAAGTCTATTGAAACATGTAGTCGTCTAAAGTTCTTATGTTTAATTACATTCTGTTATTCTCCAATTAAGTTTGTATTGCTAGTCTTGGTTATGGAAAAGTGTAGCTAGACCAAAGATACACTGTCATTAGATAAGCACGTAAACCTGAATTAGTCTGTTGTATCTCTATTCAATCTTCTCTGCTCGTGTGTGCAATCTCCAAATCTGTTAACGTTAGACCTTATGCTAAAAGCAAGATTAGCTAGGGAGTTGTTACTCAACTGAATGACGTAATTAGATTAAAAGAGTCGGGGCGCATTTCATGTGACCCGACCCCAATTTTGGGCAAGAGTAAACAAAGCATGTCAGGAACCACAGGCGCATTTCATGTGGTGTGGTTCGTAGCAAGTTTTAAATAATTTGGAATCAACTCTTAGGTAAAATACAGTGGGATGTAGTTAGCTTTAGATTTGAATCAAAGGTGCGCCTCGCCCAATAGTTACACTAATCGCACAACCTTCATAAATGTACATATAAAATACTTAGATTTTGAGATGCGTCGTTTCTTAACGAATATCACGCCCTTCTCAACAGTGTAAATAAGTAGTCGATCCGGGCGCATATTTTAGTTCTACCTTCTTAAATACGGGTGTGCATTTCATGCGACCCGAATCCAAACCCCGAAATGTTGAATAAGAATATGTCGAGGATCCGGGTGCATTTCATGTGACGTGATTCGAAAGCATATTTTTAAGCAACTTTCTCCTTCGTAAATCATAACCAATAATAAAAGCGGTAAAGGGATATTAACTTGCACTAAGTACATAATTGTAAAAAGCAGATAGATAAGCCAAACACGACAGTTGAGCGACCGTGCTAGAACCACGGAATTCGGGAATGCCTAATACCTTCTCCCGGGTTAATAGAATTTCTTATCCGGGTTTCTGGCTCGCGGACTGTTAAATAGAGTCATTCTTTTCCTCGATTCGGGATTTAACCGGTGACTTGGGACACCATAAATCTCCCAAGTGGCGACTCTGAAATAATTAAAATAAATCCCATCTCGATTGTCCTTTAATTGGAAGAACTCTTTGCATCCTCGCGGGTGCGCAAAAAAGAGGTGTGACAGCTCTGGCGACTCTGCTGGGGACATCTTTAGAATTCGAGCTCGGAATAACTGTTGTATTTGGCACATTTTATTATCTGATTCTTTTACATGTTGGCATCAATGTGCAAATGTTGTTTTTACTGCTTTGATATTTTGTGAACTGTACATATAAATTGTGCCGGAACCAATCTCCTCTCCGAGTCTTCTAAATCATGAAGAAGGGTGCACTTCGTGTGACTTCTTTTCTCTATAGTGTCTAATTCCCATTTTAGAACGAGGTTTGGATAAGTTGCAAAACCGGTGAAGCTTCTGTATTCCCGGGTTGCTGCCTCCTCCTCGGCTCGAGCTGTCCGCTCGGGTAAGCCAAGTCTAGAACAGATAAACCCAGGTTTTTAGACCTAGAATAACAAAGCTTCATGCCGGATCCCTAGTAGGAAACGTTTATTTGCATCATGTCGCATTTTGGCTTAGGGGACTCAACACAGGGGTTGGGTCCGTCTAGGACAGGTGACCTGAAATGAACAGACTATCCTGCTGCATCCTGTTTGTCTTGCGCATTTATCTGTTATAGACTTGCATGCCGACCGGCTTTAGAGATTAAAAAAAAAAAAAAAAAAAAAAAGAGAAAAAAAAAATGTGTTTTGTTCTTAAGATAGAAATAGCTTATTTGTTTTCCTTTAGTAAAATGAATAAATAAATAATGTCGTTTGTTTCGCCAAAACCGAACTACGTGGGTTTGATTCTCATTGGATGTGAGATACGTAGGCAACCTCCATCAGGTCCAACTTCACCTTTTGAAAAATGGCCGAAAAATCAAAACTAACTTTCGTACTAAATAAGTCGGTGACGCTGTTTTTAGAAATAGCCGAATGTTCCCGAAAGGGACGCCGGAAGGCTAATTTCGTATAAACGGCCACCTTTGGGTCAATTTTGATTTCGATCAATTTACCCCACAGCCTTAAAAGCCTTCGTCCCCGAGACGTTGAAAGGCCGTGATTGAAAACTGATTTCTTTTATTTTTAGCAAAACAAAGTTGTTTTTCTTATTTAAATCACCTTAATAAATGTGCAGGATGAGCACGAATCGGAATAAATCATTTTCAATCTTTAGCGAGGTCCCTCAGCAGCTCCATATATGGTGGAACGATTTGGAAGACAGTAGCAAAAAGGTAGTAGGGAGAATTTTGGGAGGTTTGGTTGATCTGTTGAATATCGAGCCAAGGGAAGACATTATCAAGGCACTGGTATCTTTCTGGGATCCGACCCGCAATGTGTTCCGTTTTGTTGACTTTGAACTGACGCCCACATTAGAGGAAATTGCGGGCTATGCAGGACTAAATGGGAAATTAAGAGGACAATACCTGCTCTCTCCAAGACCGGTGTCTCCACATGGGTTTCTGGATTTGCTGAGCATTAGTCGGAAGGTGAAAAATGATGATCTGCTGAAAGGGTGTTGCGATCTCCAATTCTTATATCAACGGTACGGCGCTCCTCGGGGTTTTGAAGAGTCAAACCTTGGACTAACTCACGCAGGGAATAGAACCAAGTGGGAGGCCAGACGAATTCTAGCATTCATAACGACATTCTTGGGGATTGTGATTTGCCCGCGCGAAGATAAGAAAATAGAAATAAGTCTGGTAGGAATAGCCGATGTTGCAATCAAAAAGGCTACCAGCACGGTGGTCCCTTTGGTTTTGTCCGAAATCTATCGAGCCTTGACTGTATGCCGAGAAGGGGGCAATTTCTTCCAAGGTTGCAATCTGTTACTCCAATTATGGATACAAGAACACCTCCATCACCGAACACAATACATGAACCATGGGTTGACCGGAAAGAACTGTATCAGGGGTTTCGAAGAACGGATGATGGGTGCCGTATTCCCTGAAGGCGTCGAGGCATGGCTTGCACGACTGAGCTCAATAGAAGCCGATCGGATTGAATGGGCATTCGGGTGGTTACCCGATACTGAAGTAATATATATGGCAGCCGAGGAGTGTTATATCCTTCTGATGGGGATTCGCAGTGTCCAACCATATGTCCCTCACCGTGTATTACGTCAACTAGGAAGGTTTCAGGTTATTCCTACCGATCAAGACCTAAGGAAGTACGCCATTGAGTTGAGCCCGGGAGTTGTCTTCCCCGAAGAGAAGGTTAGAAGGCCGTGGCACGAATGTCGGTTCCTTGAGCCTAAAACCATGGTCCGGGAACTATCTAAGGGAGAGGTGGACCCAAAGTATAACGTGTGGTTCGGGAAAAGATTTCAGATTCGTCGGAAATGTTCTAAAAGAGCCCATGTCCAACAATTCACGGAAGATTCACGGGAACAATGGGATTGGTTAGCAAAGGAGGAGGGGTACAGGACGAAGATTGGCAGGATAGAACACAGGTCCGGGACCTCCAATTCGAGAAGAACATGCAAGCTGCCACCGACGAAGGAGACAAAAAGAAGTTGGCACAAGAAAATAACTTCTTGAGAGCTCAAATCCAGCAAATGAAAAGAGATGCTGACAGACAGTTGAGGAGTCGGGCCGACGAAAAATTGATAAAGGGTCCGAAAAGCCAAGTCACCGATATCCAAAGAGAATTGGACGAGTCAAAAGCCCAGACAACGAGGATCCGGGCTAGCTGGAGGAAGGAGGCACATCAACATGCACTTCACCTAAAGCGAGTGGAAGAAGATTACACTGAGATCATCACTAGCCCGAGGGAAGCAAATGTTGTCCTCAGGGAGCGGGTTTTCAAGCAAGCCCAAGATGCCAGAGCGGACCTCGACCGTTGCCACAATTTGATGGCCCGACTGCAAGGACAAGTGGATAGGCTCCTAGACCAAGTCACCAACAATGCTCGAAGATTGGGGACGAAGAACCAGCAAATAGAGCGGCTACTCGGAGAAAGGGACATGATCAAGGACAGAATTGGAGAAATCGGGCACTATGTCACCATGAAGTGCCTAGCTTGTGAACGAATGCCCCGCGCCGACCTTTTCGCTTCAATTATGGGATATGTTCATCGGATCATGGAAGAGTTGAGGGAACTGCACAAGGACCTCACACCAAGGCCCGCGGCAAGGCCGAATGATGCCTCGCGGGCCCCCAGGAGTTTTAGGGCATTAGATTTTTGATTGAAAATGTATTTTTGAAATGTTGAGTCAAGCTAGTTGGCATTTTCATCCTTACCTTCCCAAGTCAAGCATTTTCTTTTGTTTTGTTGATTGTTGTAAGACGTGTTTTGTAACTACACGGTTTTATTTGATATAAAAGTTACTGAATTTTGCCACAATCTTGTTGCCAGAACTACGCTCGGTCTGATTCACGCGGGGTCGTGATACGTAGGCAATCCACATAAGATTCGACCACCACTAAAAAAGAAAGGAATCCATAGGTTAAATAACAATAAAGGCTTGCAAAGATAGTCGAAAAAGAAAAAAAAAAAAAAAAAAAGAGAAGAAAAAGAAAGAAAAAGAAAAAGGGCCGGAATGACGCATGTTAAAGAGTACACGTAGAAACGGTTATTTGGTTAGGTGCATTGCATCCAACGTGCTATAACATATCTGTCAAACTCGGTGAGCTAACAAGTTTGTTGCGTATTCCAGAAAGTTTAGCAGTTGGTTTGACAGAATATACTGGCCAGCCATCACTACCGTACTAGATCCAAAGGACCAGTTACAGTAAGCATGTCGAGTTCTCGCAAGAGTCTCGAGGAAGAAAAGTCCGAGCTACAAATCATGAAGGAAGAAGTAGACCGGTTAAAACAACAGATAACAGAGATGCACCTGGCCTGGGCCAGGGAACAGTCTTCACCAAACCGCCCTACTCTCGCCTCAGCTCCCGAACATCCGCCCATCGATCCTTCAACAAGCGCCCCAAGCTATCCATACTTTCAGGGGGAAAACCCATATGCCACCCACATTCCACCAGCCAAACCAAATCCTCCTCCAGTCACCCCTGTTTTTGTGGCACCTCCACCTGTTCCTCTGCAAAGGCCGGCCAGCGAGCCATATGTTCAGATCCATGACAACTCTTACTATCCTCCAGAGCCTACCTTCAGGGCTCCTGAACCACAATCACATACACCCCACTGGGATAATCCGGCAGAACCGGAAAAACACTTCCAAAGTTCGGAACACGAGGAAGTTGTCAGAAAAGTCAAAAGCCTGGAGCAGTCCTTCAAGAACATGCACGGTTTGGGCAACCAGGTCAGCGTCGCCTATAAAGATCTATGTCCATTTCCGGACGTCCAGTTGCCAGCAGGGTTCAAAATGCCCAAATTCGACCTATACGAGGGGCATGGCGACCCGGTAGCCCACCTCCGAGGGTTCTGCAGTAAAATGAGAGGGGCCGGAGGACGGGACGAGCTTCTGATAGCTTACTTCGGCCAGAGTCTGGGAGGATCTGCGCTGGAGTGGTACACTAGACAGGATCCCAGTAGATGGTTTACGTGGGATGATTTGGCTCAAGCTTTTATCGGCCAGTTCCAATACAATCTCGAGATAATCCCCGACCGCCTATCATTGCTAAAATTAGAGAAGAAGCCTGCTGAAAGCTTCAGGGAATTTGGTTTCCGATGGAGGGAACAGGCGGCCAGGGTAGATCCGCCGATGAGAGAAAGCGAGATGGTGGACTACTTCTTGCAGACATTAGAGCCCACCTACTTCGGACATCTGGTAACGTCCGTAGGCAAATCATTCACTGAGGTGATAAAAATGGGGGGTATGATCGAGGAAGGTTTGAAGGCCAACAAGATCATGAGTTACTCAACACTGAAAGCCACCACTCAGGCTATCCAAAGTGGTACTGGAGGAGTACCGGGGAAAAAGAGGAGAGAGGAAGTTGCGGCCGTCGAGTCCGGGGCATGGTTCAGAAATAGAGGCCCCGCACCCCAATATAGCCCACCCCAACCTCACCACCAAAACTACTCTCACAACCCATATAGCCACCCGCAACATTACTATCCCGCACCTGATCCCCATTTTACTGTCCACCATGCACAGTCCTATTCTGCACCTCCCGTTCATGCACCGTGGCGTGCACCAAACCCCCAAAACAATCATCCACCCCCAAGAGCTTACAGAAACCCCTCGGGCGCGAGTTTCCGTCCGAACCAGGCATTCAGGGGCGACAGGGCGCCGAGGCCAAAGACTTTCACTCCCTTAGGAGAGTCTTACACTAGTCTGTTCCACCGGTTAAAGCAGGTAGGGTTGCTGAATCCGGTTGAAGCTAAGCCTGCCAAACCCTCTTCCGAAGAACCTGGACCATTCAGTAAATTGTGCCTACTGCTCGGGATGTCCGGGACATGATACAGAAAAGTGTTGGAGGCTGAAGACGGCCATCCAGGAGCTCATTGACACCCGCAGGATCGAGGTCCAGACTCCAACGGAGCCCAACATCAACCAAAACCCGCTTCCAACTCATCATGAGACCAATATGATCGAGTTGGTACGGGCGGAGGAAGGAAAGGAGAAAGCCTCTCAGACTGTAATGATGATTAAGTCTAGCGGGGCAGGAACGAGAAAAGGGCCAAGCTGTGATGAGTCGCCCAGTTGCAAGAAAGACATACCAGGAGAGTCGGAAGCAAGAAAGGAAAGTGTGAACGAAGTACCGGTGAAGCCGGCCAAGATAGTTGTACCAGGGGCAGCAATCAAGCCCATCTTGACAGTAGCAGGCGTTCGAATGGATCCTTTCATCATCCAGCCGGCAACACAGTTGCCAGTAACTGATAGCCGGGCTGTCCCATGGAATTATGCTCGGATTACAACGACCTGCAGAGGAAAGGAGGTGAAAGAGGAAGTTTGTGAAGCCCAAGGGTTGACCCGCTCGGGGAGATGTTTTGCCCCTGCGGAATTGAGGAAGACCACTCCGGCAGTATTGAAAAAGCCGGTCACCGATGAAGAAGCGGAAGAATTCTTGAAAAAGATGAAGCTGCACGACTACTCCGTCTTAGAGCAGTTGAAGAAGACTCCGGCGCAAATATCATTGCTATCCTTGCTGATACATTCGGAAGAACATCGGCAAGCATTGATGAAAGTCCCGAATGAGGCACATGTACCGGATAAAATCTCAGTGAGCCATTTGGAGAAGATCACCAATCGGATCTTCGAAGCAAATCGGATCACCTTCACCGATGACGAGTTGCCTGAGGAAGGCACCGAGCACAACATGGCTTTATATCTTACGGTGAAGTGTGAAGAGGCGGTGGTTACCAAAGTCCTTGTCGATAATGGGTCCAGTGCTAACATTTGTCCTCTCTCTACACACTGGGCAAATTAAAAGTAGACATCGGCAGGGTACGCAAGAACAGCGTATGTGTTCGAGGGTTTGACGGAGGAGGCAAAGCGTCGGTTGGTGACATAGTGCTAATCTTGACAATTGGGCCAGTGGAGTTCACCATGGAATTCCAGGTGCTGGACATGGTGGTGTCATATAACCTCCTAATAGGGCGACCATGGATTCATGCCGCAAGAGCAGTTCCATCCAGCTTGCACCAACTCGTCAAGTTCGAGTGGGACCAACAGGAGATCGTCGTCCATGGAGAGAACGATCCACAATCAGGCACCATCATTCCCTTTGTTGAAACCGAAGAAGATGTTGGGCCGTGGGTATATCAGGTCTGCGATGTGGTGTCCGCCAACCGAGTTCCGGAAGGGGAATGCATTCCCGGCAACAGAACAATTACTGCGGATGTCATGGTGGCGCATGAAATGTTGAGACATGGTTTCATACCCGGTAAAGGTCTAGGTGCATCTCTGCAAGGAATCATACAACCGGTATCGGTGGTCGAAAACTTGGGAACCTTCGGCTTGGGATTCCAGCCAACCTCAGAGGACATCCGGCGAGCAAAGAGGAGTAAGCAGAAGACATGGGTGCTCCCAAAGCCTGTTCCACGCCTTTCCCAATCTTTTGTCAGGTCCGGAGCAAGAGGACATCCAGCGACAAAGATTCCCGGTCCTACGATCAGGCCGGATGAAGAGTTCTTCAGGAAGTTCGAAGACCTATTCACAGATGTATGTATGCTCGAGGATGGTGAAGGATCCAGTCACGCCGAGATACAGTTTGTGGGACCAAAGGCAAAACTGAATAACTGGAAGGCTACTCCTCTCCCCGTCCGGAAGGAGTCTTGGTAGTTTGTCTTGGATTGTTTTTCTTTCGAAATGTTGTGTTGGGGGTTTGTCCCCGGAGTAAAATCCCGTTGTTTTGTTCATTTTTTATTTAAGTTTGCAGTTTGTTTTCCCTTTGTACAACTCCCATCAATGAAATTTGGTTCCTTCGTGTCTAATTTTGTTTATCTTTTCTTCTTTTTACTTTTCTGAACAGCTTTCTTGCAACTGATCTTAATGATATGGCGTGCTTAAAGATTAATCAACCCAGTCTAGAAAGTCAATCGGGTTTGGAAATAATAACGCATGAAATAAGAAGTGACGAGAGTGAGTCAGAGTACGGCGATGATGAAGCCGTAGAAGAAATCGGTGAAGAATTAAGTCACTTCGAGGAAAAACCCAAACCGAATTTAAATGATACCGAGGCCGTTAATCTAGGGAATGCGGATGACGTCAAAGAAACCCGGATAAGTGTCCATATTGAACCCAATCCGAGAGAAGAATTGATCAAAACACTCATGGAGTTTAAAGATATTTTCGCATGGTCGTACGACGACATGCCAGGACTCAGCACTGATCTAGTGGTTCATAGATTACCCACTGATCCGGCATATCCTCCCGTCAAGCAAAAACTGCGAAAATTCAAGACGGAGATGAGTGTGAAGATCAAGGAGGAGGTAACCAAGCAGCTGCAGGCGAAAGTCATTCGTGTCACTCGATACCCGGAATGGTTGGCTAACGTAGTACCGGTGCCAAAGAAAGACGGAAAGATCAGGGTATGCGTGGACTATCGCAATCTCAACAAGGCAAGTCCTAAGGATAATTTCCCACTTCCCAATATCCATATCCTGATTGATAATTGCGCCGGACGCGAAATTGGATCCTTTGTGGACTGTTATGCGGGATATCATCCAGATTTTGATGGATGAAGAGGACGCAGAAAAGACGGCTTTTATCACACCGTGGGGGACTTATTGCTACCGAGTGATGCCGTTTGGTTTGAAGAATGCAGGAGCAACATATATGAGGGCGATGACTACGGTATTCCATGACATGATACACAAGGAAATTGAGGTGTACGTGGATGATGTGATCATAAAATCTAGGCGTCAAGAAGACCATGTTGCCGACCTCGGGAAGTTCTTTCAAAGACTTCGAAGGTACGACATCAAGCTCAATCCGGCCAAATGCGCATTCGGAGTTCCGTCAGGAAAGTTGCTAGGATTCATCGTCAGCCGACGGGGCATTGAGCTGGACCCATCCAAAATCAAGTCCATTCAGGAGTTATCCCCGCCGAAGAATAAAACAGAGGTAATGAGTCTGTTGGGAAGGTTGAATTACATCAGTAGGTTTATTGCCCAGCTTACGGCAACATGTGAACCCATATTCCGCCTATTGAAGAAAGACGCTGCGATAGAATGGACGGCAGAATGTCAGGAAGCGTTTGACCGGATCAAAGGGTATCTGTCGAATCCACCCGTACTAGTTCCGCCTGAGCCAGGTAGACCCCTGATTCTTTATCTGACGGTCTTGGAGAATTCGTTTGGCTGCGTACTGGGGCAGCATGATCTTACCGGCAGGAAGGAACGGGCCATTTACTACCTCAGTAAGAAATTTACAGTCCACGAGGTCAAGTACACTCATCTAGAAAAGACATGTTGCGCCCCTGACTTGGGTAGCCCAAAAGCTGAAACACTACTTGTCTTCTTACACCACTTACCTCATTTCGCGTCTGGATCCGTTGAAGTATATTTTCCAGAAACCTATGCCTACAGGGAGGCTAGCAAAATGGCAAATATTACTTACGGAGTTCGACATCATATACGTGACAAGGACGGCTATGAAAGCTCAAGCCCCTGGCCGATCACTTAGCTGAAAATCCCGTTGATGACGAATACGAACCTTTGAGGACGTATTTTCCAGATGAGGAAGTATTGCAGATTGAGGGGTTGGAACTAACCAAGGATCCGGGATGGAAGCTCTTCTTCGATGGAGCGGCAAACGCAAAAGGAGTCGGAGTAGGGGCTGTGCTTATATCTGAAACAGGACATCATTATCCCGTTACTGCTCAACTGCGTTTTCACTGTACCAATAATATGGCCGAGTACGAGGCATGTATCTTGGGGTTGCGATTAGCGGTGGACATGGATGTACGGGACGTCTTGGTCTTGGGGGACTCGGACCTTCTAGTACATCAGATTCAGGGAGAATGGGAAACCAGAGATTTAAAGCTTATCCCATATCGTCAGTGTTTGCATGATTTGACCAAACGCTTTCGATCGGTAGAATTCAGGCACATCCCGAGGATGCATAATGAGGTTGCCGACGCGTTGGCTACTTTAGCGTCAATGCTACATCACCCGGACAAGGTTCGCGTCGATCCGTTACATATCCATGTCCGGGATCAACATGCTTATTGTAATGTGATAGAGGAAGAGGTGGATGGTGAGCCATGGTTTCATGATGTCAAGGAATACCTCAGGTTAGGAGTATACCCAGAGCAAGCAACTGGAGACCAAAAGCGAGCTATTCGGCGGTTGGCGAACGGATTTTTCCTTAGTGGAGGGGTGCTGTATAAAAGAACCCCGGATTTGGGATTGTTGAGATGTATAGATGCAAGTCAAGCAACAACAGTGATGACGGATATACACTCGGGAGTTTGCGGACCACACATGAGCGGATACGTATTGGCAAAGAAGATTCTTCGAGCGGGATATTATTGGCTCACTATGGAGCGGGATTGTATAAGTTTCGTGCGAAGATGCCATCGGTGTCAGATACACGGAGATTTGATTCATTCTCCGCCGACTGAATTGCATACAATGTCCGCACCATGGCCGTTTGTCGCATGGGGTATGGATGTTATTGGACCTATTGAGCCTGCGGCTTCCAATGGCCATAGGTTCATCCTGGTAACGATCGATTATTTTACCAAGTGGGTGGAGGCCAAAACATTCAAATCGGTGACCAAGAAGGCGGTGGTGGACTTCGTACACTCCCACATCATTTGTAGGTTTGGAATTCCAAATATAATCATTACGGATAACGGTGCAAATCTTAACAGTGGATTGATGAAAGAGGTATGTCAACAGTTCAAGATTACACACCGAAATTCCACACCGTATCGCCCAAAAGCAAACGGTGCGGTCGAGGCAGCAAACAAGAACATAAAGAAGATATTGAGGAAGATGATAGAAGGGTCTAGGCAATGGCATGAAAAGTTACCATTTGCGCTGTTGGGTTATCGCACTACCGTCCGGACTTCGGTAGGTGCAACTCCTTACTTGTTGGTATACGGGACTGAAGCAGTAATACCAGCAGAAGTTGAAATCCCATCCCTCCGAATTGTCGCCGAAGTCGAGATTGATGACGACGAGTGGGTCAAAACCCGATTAGAGCAATTGAGCTTGATCGATGAAAAGAGATTGACAGCAGTATGTCACGGCCAATTGTATCAAAAGAGAATGGCGAGAGCATATAACAAGAAGGTACGTCCCGGGAGATTTGAAGTGGGACAGCATGTGCTGAAGAGAGTTCTACCACATCAGGCCGAGGCGAAAGGCAAGTTCGCTCCAAATTGGCGGGGACCATTTGTGGTGACTAGAGTATTATCCAACGGCGCTCTATGTTTGACTGATGTCGAGGGAAGATGCACCGATATGGCTATCAATTCTGATGCAGTTAAGAGATATTATGTGTAATTCTTTAATGCATTTGTCAACGTTTGGTTTCGTTTGTGTGTATTTGGCATTTTTCGGAGAATGAAATGACAGAGGCAATTTTTCTACTACCCAAACACTTTAACCTTTGCTTCCCCATTTGAGCCTTAACTATTCTTTCATATACCCTCTTTCGGAATCATCAAGAAAGATGCGTAACAGAACAGAAAAGAAACAAAGAAGTAATACAAGAAAAAGTGAACTACGTTCGACCTGATTCCTCAAGAAGGATACGTAGGCGCCACACGGCTCGGTCATAATAAAATAAAAATCAAAAATTCCCCAAGCAACAAAACTGGGGGCAGAAGTCATTGTTTCGTTGGAAAGATAGTGTGGATTCCGAAAGTTGTAATAAGCTAACCGTTGAGGCTAAACCCCTTTCTTCAGCCTCACGCGCGGAAACCATATCAAGAACCAGAAAGACCTCTCGATCAGTATTTGAGAAGTGCCAAGTCATGTGAATGAAAGCCAAGAGTGACATCCCGACCCTCGATTGAATTCAGGATGCACAAGCCGAAAGGGGATAACGCTCTAGAGGGAATCTCAGGGGTGATACCCCGCCGCAGGGAAAGAAAGCATAAATGAGAGAGTCTTAACGGTGAAAACCCTCGCGGGCACCTTAAGGCGAAGGAAGTCGAGAGAAATAAAATGAGAGAGTCTTACGGTGAAAACCTTTACGGGCACCTTAAGGCGACGGGAGATAGAGAGAAATGAGAGAATCTCATTAGTGAAAACCCTTCGAAGGGCACTGTGAGGTGACAGGATGAGATGGGTACAAGATGTCGGCATGAGACAAGGTTGGGACACCCGTTTACCTCTAGCAGGACGCGGTATCGGAAAGTGATTGACATGAATAGACTGGGTAGTTTAATCTCAAAGGCGCGGCATAACATTGGATCAGGCGCACATTCAGATAAGTTTTCCTATTTTTGAGTTCGGAAAAGGTTTTCTCTTCTTTTGTCATTTGCGGTCAGTATTCTTTTCTTTTCTTTCATTTTCGGAAGTTGATTTTTCAAAGCTTACTACCGAGTCTCCCAAAGCCGTATATTGAAAGTGAATAGGCGTGGAACGAGGCAATAAGACAGAAGTCGTTGCGATAGTAAGATTGGGATGACAGGCTGAGTGGAAGGTTCGCAAGAATTATGAAGTGTGATGGACACATGTGGCATGTCCGAAAGATGATTTCACGCAACAGATCACCGGCTAAAAAGAGTCGGATCAAACCAAAGATGGGAATAAAAGGAAAGATGAGAGGTCTTTCGTGGAAAGAGCACCGTCCCCAGCAAGCGTCAACGTCGCCTTCAAAGTTCGAGAGAGGCCAAGCAGCTGAAAGAGAAAAGAAAATGGCCTCAACAAGAGTGGCACGCCCACTCGCGGCATTTCGAAACTAACAATTTTTCTTTGATTTAAAGCAGGAAAAGAGGGTCCGACGGCAGAAAAGCATACCGTCCAGAAGTTTATCACACTGGGGCAGAAAATTTTCTCCTGTTGCGAAAATTTTCTGGGAAGCAAGACTCAGAGGATAAGTGTAGAAAGCAACACAAGACGGAATGATCTTGGAGCCTGGTACCATCCCCAGCAGTTATTGGAAAAAGAAAAAATGGCTTCGAGATTCCTCCAGCGGTATTACATTCCATAATTGGTTCGAGGAAGCAAAAGCGCGAGTCCCATAGGAGGTATGGGAAGACGGAAGAGCATGAGGGGTGAAGGAAACAAAGAATACTTCCTCAGCAGCATCATCCCCAGCAGGCGAGTAAACAATTCCAAAATATCCCCAGCAGCCAGAAGAAAAGTAATACGACCCAGGGGAAGGAAATTCCAAGACGGGATAATTCAGAAGAGAAGGTGGTCCGAGAGGCAATGCGGGAAGAAGAAAATGGTACAAGAGGCAAAGGAAGGTAATCAAGATAGGATGAAATCAGTGAGTTGTAATTGAAGTCAGGGAGCCCGCCCGGAGAATGGAGTGGCGATTTAATTTTGAAGTAATAGTTGAAGTCAGGGAGCCCGCCTGGAGAATGGAGTGGCGATTTAATTTTGAAGTAGTAGTTGAAGTCAGGGAGCCCGCCCGGAGAATGGAGTGGCGATTTAATTTTGAAGTAATAGTTGAAGTCGGGGAGCCCGCCCTGGAGAATGGAGTGGCGATTTAATTTTGAAGTAGTAGTTGAAGTCGGGGAGCCCGCCCTGGAGAATGGAGTGGCGATTTAATTTTGAAGTAGTAGTTGAAGTCGGGGAGCCCGCCCGGAGAATGGAGTGGCGATTTAATTTTGAAGTAGTAGTTGAAGTCGGGGAGCCCGCCTGGAGAATGGAGTGGCGATTTTATGTGGAAGTAGTAGTTGAAGTCAGGGAGCCCGCCCGGAGAATGGAGTGGCGATTTAATTTTGAAGTAGTAGTTGAAGTCGGGGAGCCCGCCCGGAGAATGGAGTGGCGATTTAATTTTGAAGTAGTAGTTGAAGTCGGGGAGCCCGCCCTGGAGAATGGAGTGGCGATTTAATTTTGAAGTAGTAGTTGAAGTCGGGGAGCCCGCCTGGAGAATGGAGTGGCGATTTTATGTGGAAGTAGTAGTTGAAGTCAGGGAGCCCGCCCGGAGAATGGAGTGGCGATTTAATTTTGAAGTAATAGTTGAAGTCGGGGAGCCCGCCCGGAGAATGGAGTGGCGATTTAATTTTGAAGTAATAGTTGAAGTCGGGGAGCCCGCCCGGAGAATGGAGTGGCGATTTAATTTTGAAGTAATAGTTGAAGTCGGGGAGCCCGCCCGGAGAATGGAGTGGCGATTTAATTTTGAAGTAGTAGTTGAAGTCGGGGAGCCCGCCCGGAGAATGGAGTGGCGATTTAATTTTGAAGTAGTAGTTGAAGTCGGGGAGCCCGCCTGGAGAATGGAGTGGCGATTTTATGTGGAAGTAGTAGTTGAAGTCAGGGAGCCCGCCCGGAGAATGGAGTGGCGATTTAATTTTGAAGTAATAGTTGAAGTCAGGGAGCCCGCCCGGAGAATGGAGTGGCGATTTAATTTTGAAGTAGTAGTTGAAGTCAGGGAGCCCGCCTGGAGAATGGAGTGGCGATTTAATTTTGAAGTAGTAGTTGAAGTCGGGGAGCCCGCCTGGAGAATGGAGTGGCGATTTAATTTTGAAGTAGTAGTTGAAGTCAGGGAGCCCGCCTGGAGAATGGAGTGGCGATTTAATTTTGAAGTTGTAGTCGAAGTCAGGAAGCCCGCCCGGAGAATGGAGTGGCGATCTGTTTTAATTTGGTAGAGGAAAGCGGTAGAATGTAACAGAAATCTTCGGCATGAATCCAAGTTCGTAAGAAGAGACGAAGCATCGGAAGGAACGCCAAGTCAGACAAGATGGCAAGGAGCGCGACAAGATCAAGTTAAAAAGGATAGATAAGAACTTGTAGTACTGTAACTTAGTCTAGCTTCTTGTTTTTGTTGCTTAGCGCGGTGTAACAAGGAAATCAGTCAAGCAGTGGTAACAGCAACAACAGCAGTAACAGCGAGATCGCAACAGTCATGGTAGTCCCAGCTACCAGAACTTCCCGAACTACATTGACCCGATTCCCTTTTAGCCAGGGATATGTAGGAGACCTTTGAAGCAAGGTTCGGTCAAAACTTTTCCAAAATGCTTCATACGGAGTACTCGAATGGGCAAAATCGCTTATATCCGCTCACTTATCTTTGCACGAAAACTCTGCGTGTTTACGCGCAAAGAGGGGCAGTTGTGAGCACGTGATTTTTGCCTTACTTGAGAAGTACTCCCAGAAAATGCAAAAATAAAAATAGTTTCGTGTTGGGCATGATTTTTGTGATTTTGTGTTATTTTATCTTTTTGTGTGCACGTTTATTTATTTAAATTAAAAATACAAAAAATATGCTAGGTTTTGCATTTTTAGTGTTTGATATCGAAGCCATGTGATTTACATTTTTTAGGTGATATGTAATTATGTACGTTAATTGTAGTAAAAAATAGTGGTGTTATAGGTTAGCATATATACATATGTGTGTATATATATATATATATGTATATATACATATATATATATATATACACATACACATATAGTACATCATGAAGATCCGATCTGGGCCAAAACTTAGTCTAAAAACCAGGCCCAAACGAATTTCCTCTAATCCAGCCCAAATACCCGTCCAAGCTTCAGCCTGGGTAACGCTTGATCCGGACCGTTGGATTTTATTATCCAACGGCCCAGATTAATCCTTTAATTCCAACATACACTCAGCCTATGACTTAACCAAACGACGTCGTTTGGTTTAAGTGAGGGGATCCTGATCGTTGATCGTAAATGATCCAACGATCAGGATTCAATCTCATATCTCGTATATAAGGCTCATTCCATACCCCGCCCCCCCAAGCCAGACCCCCCCTCTCCCTTCATCTCCCTCAGGAGCTCTCAAAGACCCAGCGTAACGCCGCCGTGCCCCGCCTGCCGGAAATCGCCTCACGGCGGTTCCGGTAGGCCAATGGCCACCAAACCAATGCCAAAATCTTCCCATCACCTCCCCCATCACGAATCTGGCCTCCGCTAACCTCGAATCACTCCGGAGCTCCTCGAATCTTCATTTGAAGATTCGAGTCAAACTCGAACCAATGCCAAATCACCCCAAACTCACCCCAAACCCTCACATGGCCTCCCTCGTACCCCCGCCGGCTTTCGTTTGCCTCGAATCTAACCAGAAATGCAAAAGCCCCAAATCCGAGCCCAAGAACCCTAGTTTTTGAAGAAACCCAATTCGAGCCGGGTTAGCCATAATTGAAGTCCAAGGGACTTTAGTCTAGGTGTTCTCAATCGAGAACATCTTGATTAAAGCCCGTTTGGCTTCAATAATTCCAAATCTTAGTTCGAAGCTTGGGTCGGCAGATTTCTTACGAGGTATTCATTTCTTCTTTGGTCGATTTAATTCGATTTTGTGAATATGTGTGTTTGTTTTATTCATTGTTTCAGTTCTCATCTATCATGCTTTTAATTTCTCATAACAGTCGATCTGTTCTCCTCCTTTGAGGCCCTTTATTTGGCCAATTCCCTCCGTTTTTAGTAGTTAAAATGAATCATAGGTTCAATGTGATTAAGGTCGTCAAGCAATTAATTCATATTTGATTAGTTCCTTGATCCCTGCCTGAATTATTAGGAATCAAACTGTAGGTCGATCATTTGTTGTCGATTATGTGTGTTGTCATCGACTAATCAATGTGGTCGATTAGCTTCGTAGGTCTCGTGCATTAGCATTTTTATGGCAGAAACTGATTACACACACAGAATCACTGTTGGATTGTACTTGTTTGTGATTAAGTGATGATTGGTTATAGCTGATTGGTATCGATGCTGGATTCTGAGTTAATGAGGGTGTTTGGATATAGTGTGTGATTGATGTAGGTTTGAATGGTGTAATTGAAAGAGGTAAGGCATCAAGACTGCTGGTGGAACCTGCTGTACAGCAGAGTGCACCACCAGCTGTCTCCTGTTATTAATTAACTAAAGCCCATGTTTAAGCACAACTTAGTGGCTGAAACAGAGGCATTAAGACTGACAGGCAGGGTCTGGCAGAGAGAGGTGTGGGCAGGACAATAGTTAATTGGTAGTAGGCCTTCAGGAGGGGTTGGGGTTTCTTGCTATAAAGGGAGCATCAAACTAAAACAGTAGGGGAGACATTTAGAGAGCACACTGGAGAGTAATAGCTGAAGAGAAAAATAGGCAGCAGAGACATTTTTGATATACACATACAAAGTCACAGATAGAGAGAAAAAGGATAGAGAAGTCACTGTTTTCATTGATTTTTTGGCTACTGTTTCGTGTGCTTTGATTCAATAGCTGAGTGTTTTGGCCATTTGGTTGCTTGTTGTTCTTGTGTTGGTGGTGCTGTGCCATTGTTGTAGCTGGTTCAGTGGTTGAGGGCTGTGGTGGTTCCAGTGATTGTTGTTGGCCGTGTGTATTGTTATTGCTGTTTGTGTCTGGGTTGCTGTTGGTCCAGTGTTGTGGCTCCTGGGTGATTGTGGCTGCTGTTAGTCATTGTTGTTGTTGCTGTGTGGTGTTGCTGCTGGCTGAATCATTGGATATTGTTTGTTTGCTGTTGGTTTCAAGTTAACCACTGGTTCATTAATTGTGGTTGCTGTTAGTTTGTTTGATTGCTGCCACTGTTTGTTGTTGTTGGTTGGTATATTGAGTTGCTATTGGTTCACTGGTTGTTACTGGTTTACTGTTGCTGTTACTGTTCTTGTTGCTATTGCTGCATTGCCACTGCTCACTCTTCCTTGTTCTTCCGCATTCCAGGTACACACCTCTGTTATTTTAGTTCCTTGGTTCGAAAAGAATGAAGTTTGAAGCTTATGCATAAAGTCTATTGAAACATGTAGTCGTCTAAAGTTCTTATGTTTAACTACATTCTGTTATTCTCCAATTAAGCTTGTATTGCTAGTCTTGGTTATGGAAAAGTGTAGCTAGGCCAAAGATACACTGTCGTTAGATAAGCACGTAAACCTGAATTAGTCTGTTGTATCTCTATTCAATCTTCTCTGCTCGTGTGTGTAATCTCCAAATCTGTTAACGTTAGACCTTATGCTAAAAGCAAGATTAGCTAGGGAGTTGTTACTCAACGGAATGACGTAATTAGATTAAAAAGAGTCGGGGGCGCATTTCATGTGACCCGACCCCAATTTTGGGCAAGAGTAAACAAAGCGTGTCGGGAACCACAGGCGCATTTCATGTGGTGTGGTTCGTAGCAAGTTTTAAATAATTTGGAATCAACTCTTAAGTAAAATACAGTGGGATGTAGTTCGCTTTAGATTGGAATCAAAGGTGCGCCTCGCCCAATAGTTACACTAATCGCACAACCTTCATAAATGTACATATAAAATACTTAGATTTTGAGATGCGTCGTTTCTTAACGAATATCACGCCCTTCTCAACAGTGTAAATAAGTAGTCGATCCGGGCGCATATTTTAGTTCTATCTTCTTAAATACAGGTGTGCATTTCATGCGACCCGAATCCAAACCCCGAAATGTTGAATAAGAATATGTCGAGGATCCGGGTGCATTTCATGTGACGTGATTCGAAAGCATATTTTTAAGCAACTTTCTCTTTCGTAAATCATAACCAATAATAAAAGCGGTAAAGGGATATTAACTTGCACTAAGTACATAATTGTAAAAAGCGGATAGATAAGCCAAACACGACAGTTGAGCGACCGTGCTAGAACCACGGAATTCGGGAATGCCTAATACCTTCTCCCGGGTTAATAGAATTCCTTATCCGGATTTATGGTTCGCGGACTGTTAAATAGAGTCATTCTTTTCCTCGATTCGGGATTTAACCGGTGACTTGGGACACCATAAATCTCCCAAGTGGCGACTCTGAAATAATTAAAATAAATCCCATCTCGATTGTCCTTTAATTGGAAGAACTCTTTGCATCCTCGCGGGTGCGCAAAAAAGAGGTGTGACAAGTAGTGCCTCCAAATCTTCAAAGCATGAACTATAGCAGCCAACTCCAAATCATGTACAGGGTAGTTCGTCTCGTGGGGCTTCAACTGACGAGAATCATATACAATAACTCTACCCTCCTACATCAACACACATCCGATCCCAACTCTCGAAGCATCAGAATATACCGTGTAACAACCTGAAGTTGATGGCAACACTAACACTGGAGTCGTCATCAAGGTTGTCTTGAGCTTCTGAAAGCTCTCCTCACACTCATCCGACCACACAAATGGAGCACCATTCTGAGTCAACTTGGTCAAGGGCTATGCAATAGAGGAAAATCCCTTAACAAACTGGCGATAATACCATTCCAACCCAAGGAAACTATGAATCTCTGTGGCTGAGGTCAGTCTAAGACAACACTACACCGCCTCTATCTTCTTCTGGTCGATCTGAATACCCTCGCTAGGCACCACGTGTCCCAAGAAAGCCACATACCCAAGCCAAAACTCACACTTGGAGTACACCAATATATTATCAATAAAAACAATCACGAACGAATCCAGATATGGCCGAAATACATTGTTCATCAAATGCATAAATACGGCTGGGGCACTGGTCATCCTAAAGGACATAACAAGAAACTCATAATGCCCACATCTAGTCCTAAAAGCACTCTTCATAATATTTGAATCCTTGATCTTCAACTTGTGATAGCCTGAACGGAAATCAATCTTGGAGAATACCCTTGCCCACTAAAACTGGTCAAATAAATCATCAATGCGAGGTAGGGGATACTTGTTCTTTACTGTCACTTTGTTCAATTGCCTGTAGTCAATGTATATTCTCAATGTGCAATCCTTCTTTTTTACAAATAGAACCAGTGCACCCTACAATGACACACTAGTCCGAATGAATCCCTTATCTAGGAGTTCCTGAAGCTGATCTTTAAGTTCTTTCAACACTACTGGTTCCATCTAATATAGAGGAATGGAAATGAGCTGAGTGCCCAGCACCAGGTCAATACCAAAATCAATGTCCTTGTCCGGTGGCATGCCCGGCAGGTCTGCAGGAAACACATCGGAAAACTCCCTCACAACTGGGATCTATTCAATGCTAGGAGTCTCACCTCCAACGTCCCTCACAAAAGCCAAATATGATAGACACCCTTTCCCAACCATACACTGGGCCTTTAGGAAGGAAATTACTGTGCTAGGTACATAGTCAGTCATGCCATGCCACGCCACGCCACTCAATCCTCGGAACACCCGGTATAACCAACATGATTGTCTTAGCATTATAGTCCAGGATAGCATGACACGGAGATAACCAGTCCATGCCTAGAATAACATCAAAATCCACCATGCTCAATAGTAATAGATCAACTCAGGTCTCCAGACCCCCAATAGTCACTAAACACGATCGATATATATGGTCTACAATAATAGTATCGCCCACTGTGGTATATACATGAAACGGAAAAGCAAGACACCCCCGGGTCATACCCAAGTAATAAGCAAAATATGAAGACACATAGGAATAGGTGGAACCAGGATCAAATAAAACTGAGGCATCCCTATGGTAGACTGAAATAATACCTGTGATAACAAATATCCATAGCAATAACATCTGAATTGCCTTTAAGAGCATAGACGCGGGCCTGACCACCACCCGATCGGCCTCTCCCTCTTGGGAGACCCCTGACCTGCCTGACCTCACCCCTAGTTGGTGGGGCAGGTACTGAAGAAACTGGGCTAGAAGATAAGGGCTGACCCCTCTGCTGATATGATCTAGCACCATGATGAGGACACTCCCTCTGCATATGCCCTAACTTACCACACTCACAACAACTCCCGAGTGCTGGGAGATGGAAATGAAGGGAACCCCTCGCGCTAGAGTGGCTAGCTGATGCACTCGGCCTGGAAGAACCCTTAACAGATTGAGCATGAGATGATGCTGGAAGAGCGCTGAGAGATGGCTAACTCTACTAAGAGCCCTAATAACCACGACCAATATATCCACCACAAAACTCAGGTCTAGCTGACTGAACGGTCCTGAAAGAACGTCCCTGACCCTACTCAAACTGGCCGCTCAAAGGAGTTCTACCTTGACTACCAGAACCTCGGGGCCTCTTGGCCTCCCTCTCATCATGGTAATAGCGGCAAAGTGACTCAATTTCTCTAGCTATAGCCACCACCTCCTCAAAAGTAGCACCAAGCACTCTCTCTTTAGTCATCAAAATACGGAGAGGGTAATGGAGACCATCAACAAACCTCCAGATACGCTCACAGTCCATCCAGACCAACCAAGCTGCATGCCGAGACAACTTAGAAAATCTCATCTCATACTTTTTAGCTGACATATCTCCCTGCTCTAGTCCCTCAAACTGTCTGCGCAGCTCCTCTCTGCGGGAATGCGGTACATACTTCTCCAGGAAGAGAGCTTATTAGTCTAACTTCAGAACAACATGTCCTAAACTTTTTGGCTTGTAACATGAAGCTTAGGACTAACTGTCCTTAACTTATGACCTTGGTAGTCTATATTAAGGACTACATGTCCTTAACTTCTGTTAACCTTCTGTTATATTGTATTTTCAGGTTTCTTTATATGTTTTATGCATATGTATCATCAATAACTGGTGAATCGTTGTAGATTAGTGATTTTTGTTAATGAAACTTTTTAAAGTCAAAATTTTATGGTGTTTTAATGATTTCAGTTTCAAAGGATGCAAATAACCAAATTTTCCCACTAGCCTTTGCAATTGCAGAATCTAAAAATTACAATTCCTATGAGTGGTACTTTAGTGAGCTTCGCAATGCAATTGGGAGTCGTGAGAATTTATTTATTTTATCAGACAAGCATCAATCTATTGTATATGGCATTGCAGAGGTATATCCTAAAAGCCACAATGGGATATGTATCTATCATTTGGAGTAGAACCTAAAGCGAAGGAAAGTGAAAAGTGAGGTCATAAAACTTTTCCAAAGTGCTACTAGAGTATACAAATGCAAAGAATTTGATCTATACAGGTCAGATATAGCAAAAGTAGATAAGAAGACTTATGATTACTTGATGGAAGAACTACCGAAAAGGTGGGCACGTTCTTGTAGTTCACGACGAAGATATGACATGCTCACAACAAACATAGTTGAGTCAATGAATTATGTGCTATTAAAAGGAAGGGATCTTCCTATATAATGAATGATGGATTTCATCCAAATAGATATACAACGTTGGTTTTATGAAAGAGGAAATGAAGCCGAAGGAACTTTTTATGACATTTCTTGTTGGGTAGAAAAGGAATTGAAGAAAAAGATAGGTTTAGCATTTACTTTGAATATAAGTATTATGTTCTTTGATTATCTTAATATTTTAATGATAATTTAACATAATATACTAACTTATAATTTTTCAACATTGAAGGTGTTCCCTGTTGATTCATGACGTTCTAGAGTTAAGGAAGAAGGAATTACTTTCTTGGTGAACTTAAATAAAAGGACATGTGATTGCTTTCAGTTTCAATTTGATGAATTACCATGCATACATGCAATTGCAGCTATTGAGAAGAGAAATATCAAGAAGTCCAACTTTTGCTCGCACTGGTACTTAAAGGAATCTTAGCTGAAAAGATACGAAAGACAAATACATCATGTAGGACATACTGATTCTTAGATTGTATTAGAGAATGTTAAGTCACAAATTATTAATCCACAAAATTTGAAAGTGCCACCAGGTAGAAGGCAGAAGAAAAGGCATATTCCAGATACCGAGTCATCCAAAATAACTTTCAAACATAGCCGTTACAGAAGAATTAGCCATAATAGAACAGCTTGTATATATTCTCCGACGGTACATCCTTTTTCCTGGAAGCATAGAAAATATTAGATATATCCAGTTATGTTTATCTACTCTTTTAATTTTTTTCTATAAATTTAATTCATTTAGATTGTTTTTATTTGACCAGATGTCCTGAATTTTCAAAGTTTCTTTACGCTTACATGCTTTTTGTTTCTTTTAAGTTACAAGTTCAAAAGTTAAGGACACGTAGTCCTGAAGTTTGAGTTCCAAGTTCAAATTTAAGGAAACTTGGTCCTTAACTTTGAATTCCATGTTCAAAAGTTAAGGACACTTGGTCCTTAACTTTGAATTCCAAGTTCAAAAGTTAAGGATATTCAGAGTTTAAAATTTAAGGACACTTGGTCTGAAGTTTGAGTTTCAAGTACAAAAGTTAAGTACACTTGGTCCTTAACTTTGAATTTCAAGTTCAAAAGTTAAGGACATTCAGAGTTTTAAATTTAAGGACACTTGGTCTGAAGTTTGAGTTTCAAGTACAAAAGTTAAGTACACTTGGTCCTGAAGTTTGAATTACATGTTCAAAAGTTAAGGACACTTGGTCCTTAACTTTGAATTCCAAGTTCAAAAGTTAAGGACACTTGGTTCAACTTTGAATTCCAAGTTAAAAAGTTAAAGACACTTGGTCCTTAACTTTGATTTACACGTTCAAAAGTTAAGGACATTTGGTCCTGAAGGTTGAGTTCCAAGTTTAAAAGTTAAGTACACTTGGTCCTGAAGTTTGATTACTGAACTTTGAACTCCAAGTTCAAAAGTTAAGGACACTTGAACCTGAATATTAATTTCCAAGTTCAAAAGTTAAGGACATTTTGTCCTTAACTTTTCATTCCAAGTTCAAAAGTTACGGACACTTGGTCCTGAACTTTGAATTCCAAGTTAAAAAGTTAAGGACACGTGGTCCTTAACTTTGAATTCAAAGTTAAAAAGTAAAGGAAACTTGGTCCTAAACTTTGAATTCCAAATTCAAAAGTTAAGGACACGTGGTCCTTAACTATGAATTCCAAGATCAAAAGTTAAGGAAACGTGGTCCTTAACTTTGAATTCCAAGTTCAAAAGTTAAGGACATATGATCCAAAACTTAGACTTACAAGTTGGAAAGTTAAGGACATATGGTCCTTAACTAATACTTACAAGCTCAATACACATAATTTAGGGATTGCAAATGGACAAATCAATACTTCACAAAAACAAAGGAAATTAATAACATGATGTCTTCATATTACTTCTGAAACTGTAATTCGGCATAGCTGTGACCAAAAATTATACTATGCAAACAAAATAAAAGTGCCTAATTTACAAGATATTTCCGAATTTATATGGGTTCTTTATAATAATTTTATAGAAAAAATCAACTACACATAACTTTCTTTACAACTAAACTACAGCCCCATTGAGCAGGAAGTTTTATTTTCACTATCATAGTCGTCGCCAACATTTTCTTGTCGTGTATCATAACCAGAATTTCATTTCTACTCTCCATGTGCCCAAAGATTTTCTGCAAGTTCTTTTCTAAATTTTGTTATGTCTTCAAGTTGAAATTTTCTCGACATCCTTTCGTAACATCAACAACTCCACATACTTGATAAGGAATGCACCATAATCAGTCCTAAGAAAAATGTAAGATTTGGAATTAATTAATTAATATCTTTAATAAAATAAATTTAAAGTACATATAAATTATATAACAAATGACAACACGTACGATCCAATTTGGTGTGGTGATCTTTGTCACTAGATATCAAATTTGTTTAATGCATTACCAAAAGACTTGTGATTTTCACAAACTGTGAGAACATTAGCAAGTGGGGGATCATGCACGCATACATTTCAATGTAATTCATTCTTGCCTCATATGGATCACTATATTTGGTATCGTACACATTAATCTTTTTCTCATTCAAGTCCAATACCCCAAAAGAAAATGTATCACAACATCATTATCATTTTAAGGAAGCCGACATGAAAAAAATATTTTGTCAACCTCTGTCCAAGAAATTTCACATCTACGATTGTCACCTCACACATATGGTTTT
The DNA here is from genome assembly GCA_032618575.1 of Nicotiana noctiflora. Lineage (NCBI taxonomy): Eukaryota > Viridiplantae > Streptophyta > Magnoliopsida > Solanales > Solanaceae > Nicotiana > Nicotiana noctiflora. The sequence continues at coordinate 27,824 of JASVEL010003556.1, forward strand.
AGAAATAATTGATTATCACCACAACAAAACTCATATGTAGCATCTTTAGTGAAATCCTTACATACATGTACCATACAGAATTATCGAAAAGTATATATGTAGTTGCGCAACGAAAAGAATGGGAGCGAGGGTGGTAGCATTCCTTCTTTCTCAAATAATACATGGCAATGTCAATATGCTTCATTAAAATCCAAAAAAATAAAACAAATCCATCAGTCATAAATAACTAAAGAACAATAAATTAAGAATAAAGAAAATAAATGCCTTGCGAATTATCAAAACTTATCATCAAGTATGACGCCAATATCTGAAAGCTCAAGGAGGAACATTTTGCTACTAATTTTTTGATAGTACAATTTGTAAAGATTCTTTCTCACACCATTATCTTCATTTTGCTACTAATTTTTTGATAGTACAATTTGTAAAGATTCTTCTCACACCATTATCTTCAACATATATATACATATATATCAATTTTTCCCCTAAAAATTTTAAAACTATCAAAGTTAGAAATTAGTCCTTATTTCCTAATTAAGGACATCTAGTCCTGAACTTAGGCTAAGAAGCTAAAAAGTTAAGGACAATAGGTCCTTAAGAAGCTCAAAAGTTTAGGATAGGCAGTCCTTAACTTACAGTTACAAGTTCAAAGGTTAAGGACACTTGGTCTTGAAGTTTTAGTTACAAGTTCAAAAGTTAAGGACACTTGATCCTTAACTTGAAATTCAAAAGTTAAGGACACTTGGTCCTTAACTTTGAATTTCAAGTTCAAAAGTTAAGGACACATGGTCCTGAACTTCAAGTTTCAAGTACTTAAGGACACATGGTCATGAACTTAGACTTACAAGTTTAAAAGTTAAGGACACTTGGTCCTGAACATTAAGTTCGAAGTTCAAAATTTAAAGATATTTGGTCCTGAAATTTGAGTTGCAACTTCAAAACTTAAGGACATTTGGTCATGAACTTACAGTTACAAGTTCAAGTGTTAAGGACAAAAGGTCCTGAACTTAGACTTACAGGTTCAAAAGTTAAGGACACTTAGTCCTTCATTTTGAGTTCTAAATTCAATAATTAAGGGCACATGGTCCTGAACTTACATTTACAAGTTTAAAAGTTAAGAACACATAGTCCTGAACTTAGACTTGCAATCTCAAAAGATAAGGACAATTAACAAATAATGAAATACATTTAGAGACTTACGTTTTTTTCCGACCTTTCCTTTTCTCCTTTCCCAACCACCCAATAAATTTCTTCAATATGTTTGCATCATCTTTGGCATAATAACAAATATATTTATGAGTATTTTGATTTTATCCAGCCCCTATTCTTGGGAATATTTTCGTTGTGCACCATTGATATTCTTGTTTTTCTTTCCTGTTCAGAAGGAGATTTCAATTGCCAACTAAGATTCTTATTTCTTTTCCCTCGACCAAGATCTTCTTCAACATATCCTTCAACCTCCATAGAGAAACCCTCAACAATGCTACTTTGTGTAGTTGGAGGAGTAGGAGTAAGAATAGAAAATGATGGACCATCAAAATTATCTCTCTTCCTTTTCCTAATATATTGGTTACGGGCTTCATTTTTGTTTTGCTATGCAGATAACACTACATACACATAAGTCTGCTGCAAGTCATAAATTTTACAACGACTTGTCAAATGAAGAGACAAAAACTATCACGACCTGGATTTTTCCCCGTCATCGGGATTGTGATGGCGCCTACTCGTGGTAGCTAGGCAAGCCAATTCATTCTGCCCCTACCACGGCCTCTGATACGGCCTCGGCCCCTGCCCCTCACAGGAGCTGCCTGGGGCTCAGGCTGCTGATCAGCGGATGAAGAAGCGCATCTCCTCACCATCTGCGAAAGGACGGAGTAGAAATTCAATTAGTATTTGAGGAAACAAATCACACGACAAGAAGGAACAAATGAGATACTCTTTCATAACTCAATAGACTTTGGAGGACAAGTACAGACGTCTTCGTACCTACCCCTCAAACTCTACTAAGCTTGTACCTGAGTGGTGAGACCTATGTAACCTAGAGCTCGGATACCAACTTGTTACGACCCGGATTTTCCCCCGTCATCGGGATCGTGATGGTGCCTACTCGTGGTAGCTAGGCAAGCCAATTCATTCAACATTATCCTGTTCACATCATTATTTTTCATAAACTCATACTTACTAACAAGAGAAATAATTATTCAATTTAATAAACGCGGAAGAATTTCAACATAGAGATAAATAATACTAAGGTAAAACACTGATGAAATCCTCTACCCAAGACGTGGAGTCACCAACTCACGAACTACTAATAAATACTACACATAATGGTCTGAAAGAAAATGATAAATATTTGTCTGTCCCGGAACAATGAGACCACAACAAATAGTATAAGTAAATAGAAGAGACGCCGGGCCTGCGGACGTCTGCAAGCTACCTCAGTCTCGGAATGCTCAACTCACATGAATACTCTACTACTGCTGTTGCTCCTGCTCGAAACCTGGACCTATGCAAAAATCTACAGAAGTGCAGTATCAGCACAATCTGACCTCATGTGCTGGTAAGTGCCTGACCTATCCCGGCGAAGTAGTGACAAGCCTAGGACCAGACACC
>JASVEL010003557.1:0-301612 GCA_032618575.1 Nicotiana noctiflora
CATGTGCCATGGTGTATGCTATTTGCTGATGACATAGTCTTTGATAGACGAGACAAGGGTTGATGTTAACAAGAGGTTAGAGGTCTGGAGACAAACTCTTGAGTCTAAAGGTTTCAAACTAAGCAGGTCTAAGACAGAATACCTGGAGTGCAAGTTTAGTGCCGAGTCGAGCGAAGAAGAAGTAGGTAGGGACGTAAAGCTAGGATCTCAGGTCATCGCCAAGAGGGACCATTTCAGATATCTTGGGTCGGTGATTCAGGGGGACGGAGAGATCGACAGAGATGTCACTCACCGTATAAGGGCAGGGCGGTCGAAATGGAGTCTTGCATCTGGAGTATTGTGTGACAAAAAAGTGCCACAGAAACTCAAGCGGAAATTTTATAGAGTTGTGGTTAAACTTGTCATGTTGTATGGGCGGAGTGCTGGCCGGTGAAAGAACTCTCATGTTCAGAGAATGAAGGTTGTAGAGATGAGGATGCTTAGGTGGATGTGCGGGCTCACCGGGTTAGATAAGATCAAGAATGAAGTTATTCGGGAGAAGGTGGGGTGGCCCCAGTGGATGAGAAGCTGCGGGAAGCAAGACTTAGGTGGTTCGGGCATGTGCAGAGGAGAAGCCCCGATGCCCCGGTGAGGAATTGTGAGTGGCTAGCGGTTGTTGGCGAGTCGAGGCAGGGGAAGGCCAAAGAGGTATTGGGGAGAGGTGATTAGGCAGGACAAGGCTAAAATGCGAATTACCGAGGGCATGACCCTTGATAGGAAAGTCTGGAGTCTAGTATCAGGGTGGTAGGATATGGGCTTCTGGAATTTTTCGCTCTTCTCGACCTGGGCGGGGTTGGGTGGGCATTGCTATTGCATGTCATTTTATTTACGGTTTATGGTCATATAATTATTTATTTGCCCCCTTTGTTTTTGTTTTTGTTTTTGTTTTTATTTTTGTTTATCTTTTTCGTCTGCTTGTCATATTATTTATGGTTTATGTTTACATAATTATTTATGTGATTTAAGATGGGTTTACTAATGCTTTTCTTTTTCTTTTCTTTTCGTTGTCCTGAGCCGATGATTGATTGGAAGCAGCCTCCCTGACCTTTCGGGCGGGTTAAGGCCTGCGTATTTATTACTTTCTCATATTCCATTTTGTGGGACTATACTGGGTAGTAGTTTTTGTTATATAGCCAGATGAAACTTTCCCCACAAATAAGTTCTTCCATTATATTTAAAAAAAGAAAATCACATTACGCCTCTCATCCAAAGTTCTCAACTTTAAATCATACAGCCATGCAAAGAAATGCTTCAATAAATCAACCAAAATCTTTGAAAAACACATTTTCTAGTTATACCAAAAACTCAAACTTTTGGAAACTCCGGTTGGCCTACTAACAAGAACAACACCAAAATTCATAAATTATCCTAAACCAAATCCAAATTTAGCAAAATCTGTATACACATACACGTAAATTAGAAAAGCGGGAAATGAATTGTAAAAGAAAAGCTGTAATTGGAAATGAAGAGAAGAAAAAAAAAATGTACTAAGGATAGAATACCTTGTAGATGTGATATTAGAGGTGGAGGAGAAGAAAGAGACGGAGGCCCAATCATGCTTCGATCGAATCTGATATTCTCTCAGCTGCTCCGCCAAATTCGATCTCGTTATCATGATTCCGCCTCCCTTCCTTCTTTCTCTCCTCCCCCCTGCCTTTCTAGCTTCTCCTTTTGAATCTAACAAATGCAAATGTGTAATTCTCTAGTTTGTGGCGGAGATTTCGAACCACCGTTCCTTTCCGGCGACGGGATTACGGCCGCCGGCGGAAGGAATTTTGAATTACTAGAAGATAGAATCCAACACCAGTATCTCACCTTCCGTTGGGTTATTGACTTATTGTTAATTTCCTATTTTCACTTTTATCCCACAAAACATTTTTTTTTATTTATATATAACTAATCTATATCTATTTATATTTATATTATATTAATAGCACGAAGAGATTTGTTCTATTTATACCTGGAAGTTCATACACATGTGCGTCAATCTTCACAATATGTATGGTGTGACTTTTCGTGTGGTGGAGTTCCAGCATAATATTCTGAAAGTTCATACACAAGTGCACTAATGTCACGATCCGGATTTCCCACCATCGTGAGTCATGATGGCGCCTACTAGTAGAAGCTAGGAAAACCAAATATTACTTACGTTTCCATTAGTTACCAAACTCTTAGTAAGACTTTAAAATTAAGAATATATAAATTACAGCGGAATAATTAAATTTAGCGGAATACTTAGTCAATCTTATCAAATATGATAAAGAAATCCAAACATGGTACGCTATCCAAGACTGGTGTCACAATACTCACGAACTTCTAAGAATAATACACACAATTGTCCGAAAGAAATATAAGCTGTTTATCTCGAATACATGAGATAACAGAATGAAATACATAGATAGAAGAGACAACGGGTCATGCGGACCCTTGCAAGGCTACCTCGTAGTCTCAGTAGTCGGAATATCCACAATCGTGCTACTGCCGCTGCTGCTGTCTGTAACCTGTATCTGTGCAAAAGAGCGTAGAGTGTAGTATCAGCACAACTGACCCCATGTGCTGGTAAGTGCCTGGCCTATCCCAGCGAAATAGTGACGAGACTAAGGCCAGTCACCCACATAAACATGTACAGTTGCAATATATATATATATATATATATATATATACAAAACATTTATAAGGAAATACTCTATTCTGATATAACAGTCAATAACTCATAATATCTAGAGTAATCTAGTCAACAGGATAAATCTTACTTTCATGTCTCAATTCCTTTTTCATTTCATATCTTGTGGCAGGCGTACTACCCGCTCCCAACTGTAACAGTAAATCATATCTTGTGGTAGGCGTACCACCCGCTCCCAATTGTACTAATAAGTTATATCTTGTGGTAGGCGTACCACCCGCTCCCAATTGTATCAATAAATTATACCTTGTGGTAGGCGTACCACCCGCTCCCAAATATATCAATAGGCTACCGGCAACTATGGCCAATGCCAAGATTTTAAATCACTTTGTGGTCGGTGTGCCACACGATCCCATTTCTTATCATATAAGTGGTCGGCACGCCACACGATCCAAATTCATAAATATATATATTACCGGCATTTAACCAATAATTTATGCATCAACAATATTTATAATTATCGCTTTTGAACCAATAATTGATAATAATTCAACAATTTATCTCCGTTACCGGTGTGACACCAATAACTCTTAATAAACAATTAATACACAACTAAATTCATATTCCTTCAAGCTAGGATAGAACAAACACTTACCTCAAATGTTTACGAATAACTCAATCCGTAGCAATGCCTTTTCCTTTCCGATTTGACTCCAATCCAATCGTATCTATACACAATTGACTTAATATCATCAATTCTACTTAACCATCTAGTTCACATGGCTGAATATAAGTTTTTCAACATTCTGCCCGGAATAGTAAAAATCAACCCCGGGCCCACATGATCGAAACCCGAGTTTCGAACCAAAATAAATTCACCCAATCATCCATGAGTTCAAATATATAATTTGTCCTCAAATCGGACCTCAAATTAAGGTCAAAATCCCAATTTTTATGAAAACCTAAGTTCTACCCAAATCCCCCATTTTTACCCATGAAAAATCTTAAATTGAAGATGAAAACATGATAGATGATGTTAAAGTTTGAAGAAATTGAGTAAAAGTTGACTTACCAATGATTTGGAGAAGAGGGAGTTCATGAAAAATCGTCAATGGATGTTTTGGGTTGTGAAATGTGAAAAATGAAGCTGGAAATCGTGATTTACAGGTCTCTGTGTTCGCATTTGCGAACATGGGTTCACAATTGCGAACCCCGACCAATTTCCGGAGTTTGAAAAATAAGCTAAGGATGGGAAGTTCGCATTTGCGAACTTTTGTTCGCATTTGCGAAGCCAAGGCAATCACTGGGGTTGTCGCAATTGCGACCATAAGTTCGCATTTGCGAACATGGGTTGATCATTGTCAACTTCGCAATTGCGAAGTATTGTTCGCATTTGCGAACCTATGCGCAACCCTGCCCACTTCGCATTTGCGAAGTGTGGTTCGCATTTGCGAACCAGGGCCAGCCTGGGACCTCTCGCAATTGCGAGAAAATCTTCGCAATTGCGAAGACAACAGCTGGGTGAAAAACCAGCAGTGCAAAAATTCAGAAATTGATCCGACGGCCTACCAAATCTTTACCCGAGCCCCCGGGCTCCAAACCAAACATGTACACAACATCAAAAACACATTACGAACTTGTTCGTGCGATCACATCGCCAATCTCACATCGTTTTCATCAAATCAAGCCTCAAGTTCATGATTTTCATACTTTTGGTTTTCAAAACTTTCAAACTTGGAACTCAAGGTCCAAAACATATCAAACGACATCCGAATGTCACCAAACTTTGCATAAAGCACATATATAATATTTAAGACTTGTACCGAGCGTCGGAACCAAAATACGAGCCCGATACCAAGGTCAATTAATTCATTTTCCTTTAACAATTACATCAAAAACAATTTCACAGAAAAATTCATAACTTGGGCTCTAGGCCTCAGAATTCGACTCCGGACGCATGTCCACGTCCCATATTTTCCTACCGAAGTCAACCATATCAATATTAATATCATTTTTCTCCAAATTTCTCATAGAATTCATATTTTCTATCGCAAAAACTTTTCGGCCACATGCCCGGATCGTGCACATAAATCGAGGCAACATAGAATGAGGTTTTCTAGGCCTCAGAAGCTCGACATGATTAATAAAATAAGTGATGACCCTTTTGGTCGTCACATTCTCCACCTCTAAAACAATCGTTCGTCCTCGAACGGACAAAAGAAAGAAGTACCTGAGTCGGGAAACATATGTGGGTAGCGGCTCCGCATATCAGACTCTGACTTTCAGGTCGATGCCTCAGGAGGCTGACCTCTCCACTGAGCACGTACAGAAGGATAACTCTTCGACCTCAACTGTCGAACCTGCCGATCTAGGATAGCTACCGGTTCCTCCTCATAGGACAGATCATTGTCCAATTGGATAGTGCTGAAATCTAACACGTGCGACGGATCGCCGTGATATTTTCGAAGCATGGACACATAAAACACTGGATGTACAACTGATAAGCTAGGTGGCAAGGCAAGTTTATATGCCACCTCTCCCACACGATCAAGAATCTCGAATGGTCCAATAAACCTAGGGCTAAGTTTGCCCTTCTTTTCAAATCTCATCACGCCCTTCATAGGCGATACTTGGAGCAATACTCGCTCCCCTACCATGAAAGCTATATCTCTAACCTTGCGATCTGCATAGCTCTTTTGCCTAGACTGAGCTGTTCGAAGCCTTTCTTGAATAATCTTGACTTTATGTAAGGCCTCCTGAACTAAATCCGTACCCAATAACCGAGCTTCTCCCGGTTCAAACCATCCAACCGGAGAACGACATCGCCTACCATACAATGCTTCATAAGGAGCCATCTGGATGCTCGATTGATAACTATTATTATAAGCAAACTTTGCCAACGGCAGGAATTGATCCCACGAACCTCCAAAATCAATAACACACGCCGTAGCATATCTTCCAGTATCTGAATAGTCCTCTCGGACTGACCATCCGTCTAGGGATGAAAGGCTGTACTTAGCTGAACTTGTGTGCCTAACTCTCGTTGAACCGTCTTCCAGAAATGTGAGGCAAACTGTGCACCTCGATCTGAAATAATAGAGATTGGCACGCCATGAAGGCGAACGATCTCCCTGATATAAATCCCAACTAACCTCTCGGATGAATAGGTAGTGGCAATAGGAACAAAATGAGCTGACTTGGTCAGCCTATCAACAATCGCCCAAACAGCATCAAACTTCTTCCGAGTCTTCGGAAGTCCCGAAACGAAATCCATCATGATTCGCTCCCACTTCCATTCAGGAAGTTCAATTCTCTGAAATAAACCGCCAGGTCTCTGATGTTCATACTTAACCTGCTGACAATTAAGGCACCGTGCCACATATGCCACAATATCCTTTTTCATTCTGCGCCACCAATAATGTTGACGCAAATCTCGATACATTTTCCCTGCGCCTGGATGAATAGAATACCGCGAACTGTGAGCTTCTTCAAGAATCAATTCTGTAAGCCCATCAACATTTGGCACACAAATGCGCCCTTGCATTCTTAGGATCCCATCAGCACCTAAAGTGACCTGTTTAGCACCTCCTCGCTGCACCGTATCTATAAGGTCACATAAATAAGAATCATAATATTTTTTGATCGCGGATACGCTCCAATAATGAAGAGCGAGCGATCGTGCAAGCTAATACTCGACTAGGCTCAGAAATATTCAACCTCACAAATCGGTTGGCCAAGGACTGAAAATCCAAAGCAAGTGATCTCTGATTGACTGGAATATAAGCAAGACTGCCCATACTGGCTGACTTCCTACTCAAAGTGTCGGCCACCACGTTTGCTTTTCCCGGATGATATAAAATGGTGACATCATAATCTTTTAGCAATTCTAGCCACCTTCTCTGCCTCAAATTCAACTCTTTCTGCTTAAACAAATACCGAAGACTCTTATGATCGGTGTATACTTCACATGCTACACCATACAAATAATGCCTCCAGATCTTCAATGCGTGAATAATCGCCGCCAATTCTAGATCATGCACTGGATAGTTCTTCTCATGAATCTTTAACTGCCTCGAAGCATAGGCAATAACCTTGCCATCCCGCATTAACACTGCACCAAGCCCAATACGGGAAGCATCACAATAAACAGTATAAGGTCCCGTACCTGTGGGTAAAACCAATACCGGTGCTGTGGTCAAGGCTGTCTTGAGCTTTTGAAAGCTCGCCTCACATCCATCGGACCATTCAAATTGAACACATTTCTTTGTCAATCTGGTCAGTGGGTTGCAATAGATGAAAACCCCTCTACGAATCGGCGATAATAACCCGCTAATCCCAAGAAACTCCGAATATCTGTGGCTGATGTCGGTTTAGGCCAGTTCTTGACTGCCTCAATCTTCTTCAGATCAACCTGAATACCTGCTGCCGTCACAATATGACCTAGGAATGCAACCGAACTTAGCCAAAATTCACACTTTGAAAATTTTGCATATAGTTGGCTATCTCTCAGAGTCTGCAAGGCCACTCTGAGATGTTGCGCATGCTCTTCATGACTGCGAGAATATATTAATATGTCATCAATGAAGACTATTACAAACAAGTCTAAATAAGGTCGGAACACCCGATTCATCAATTCCATAAAAGCTGCTGGGGCATTTGTCAACCCAAAAGACATGACCAGAAATTCATAATGTCCGTACCGAGTGCGGAACGCTGTCTTAGGGACATCAGATGCCCTAATCTTCAGCTGGTGATAGCCAGATCTCAAATCTATCTTCGAAAATACCTTGGCACCCTGAAGCCGGTCAAATAAATCATCAATTCGCGGAAGTGGATATTTATTTTTGATAGTCACCTTGTTTAACTGTCGATAGTCAATGCACATTCTCATCGAACCATCTTTCTTCTTTACAAATAATACTGGTGCACCGCACGGCGAAACACTAGGTCTAATGAAACCCTTTTCCAAGTAAATCCTGCAGCTGCTCCTCCAATTCTTTTAACTCTGGCGGAGCCATACGATATGGGGGAATGGAAATGGGCTGAGTGCCTGGAGCCAAATCAATGCAAAAATCAATGTCCCTATCGGGCGGCATACCTGGCAAGTCTGAAGGAAATACTTCAGGAAATTCGCGAACCACAGGCGCAGAGTCAATAGAAGGAACCTCAGCACTGGAATCCCGGACATAGGCCTAATAAGCCAAGCATCCTTTCCAACCATACGCTGAGCCTTAACGTAAGAAATAACATTGCGACTAGTATAGCCTGAAATTCCTTTCCACTCTATACGAGGCAAATTCGGCAGAGCTAAAGTCACGATCTTGGCATGGCAATCTAAAATAGCATGATATGGAGATAGCCAGTCCATGCCCAATATAATATCAATGTCCACCATATTTAGGAACAATAAATCAGCACGGGTCTCGAGACCCTCAATTACTATAATACATGACCGATGAACTCGATCAACCACAATATAATTGCCTACTGGTGTAGACATGTGAACAGGAACACCCAGTGCATCACTAGGCCGAATCAAGTACGGTGCAAAATAGGAGGACACGTACGAATATGTAGACCCGGGTCAAATAATGCTGATGCCTTTCTATCACAAACCAAAATAATACCTGTAATGACGGTATCAAAAGACTCAGCCTCTGGTCTGGCGGGAAGTGCATAACATCGGGGTTGTGCCCCACCACCCTGAACAGTATCTCTAGGACGATCAGTTGATGGCTGGTCTCTACCTCTATCGGTCTGAGCTCCACCTCTATGACCTCTACCTCCACCTCTATGTCCTCTACCTCCGCCTCTAGCTGGCTGGGCAGGATGTGGGGGAACTGGGGCCTGAACTATGGCACGAGAACCCTGCTGCTGAGATCTGTCAGAAGCTCGAAGGCAATACTTTGCAATGTGCCTAAGATCACCACACGTAATACAAGCCCTCGGCTGCTGAAAATAGCGAAGTGGTGGTGCACTGATAGGCTGCTGATCAGAGTAGCGTGGCTGAGAATTACGATCACCAGAAGCATCATAAGAAACCTGAAGAGCTGACTGATAAGGCCTAGGAGGATAACCTCTATCATGAGAATCTCCACATTCCGACGAGGTGCCACTGAATCTACCCGAATTATGGGGCCTCTTATCCGATCCACGACCTGCTCCCTGCGACAGAGCCATCTCGATCCGGCGGGCTGCATTAGCCGCCTCCTGAAAAGTGATTTCAGTTCCTGCCCCCAAAGCCATCTGTAGTCGAATTGGCCGATTCAAGCCATCAATAAACCTTCTCACCCTTTCCCGATCTGTGGGAAGTATAATAGTATCATGACGAGCCAGGTCCACGAACCTAGTCTCGTAATGTGTGACAGACATAGAACCCTGATGAAGAAGCTCAAATTGTCTGCGCAGAGCCTCCCGCTGAGTTGCTGGAAGGAACTTTTCCAAGAATAATTCTGCAAATTGCCCCCAAGTCAAAGATGATGATCCCGCTGGCCTGGATAGACAATAATCCCTCCACCAAGTCTTGGCAGAACCAGATAATCGAAAAGTAGCAAAGTCCACACCATTAGTCTCCACAATGCCCACAGTACGGAGAACCTTGTGGCAGCTATATAGGAAATCCTGTGGATCCTCTGAAGGAGTGCCACTGAATGTGGTAGTGAACAACTTGGTAAACTCGTCCAATCTCCATAACACGTCAGCGGACATAGCTGCACCATCATTAGACGGTGTCACAATAACAGGCTGAGCTGCTTCAACTGGCTGAATCACAGGAACCTGAGCTTGGGGAATTACTGGCTCTGGAGTGCGCGTAGCAGGAGTCTGATTACCTCCTCCAGCCTGAGAAGTGGCTGGTGCTACTGGTAATAAACCTTCTCTGGTGATATTGTCCATAAAACCTGTTATCCGGACCAAAGCATCCTGAAGATCCGGTGAAAACATAACTCCTCCTGGGACCTGAGCTGGGCCTACTGGAGCTGCTGGGACTGGAACCTCCTCCTCGATATGAGCCTGAGGTTCTGTCACTTGTGCTGCTGCTCGGGGCTGAGCTCTACCCCTACCTTGGCCTCTAGGACGACCTCGACCTCGGCCTCTGCCCCTAGCGGGAGCTGCCGCTGCTGGGACCTCGGGCTGCTGGTCGGTAGATGAGGATGCACGTGTTCTTACCATCTGCGGAAGAACATAGTAGAAATTCAATTAACATTTGAAAGATCAAGTCGCACGACTGGAAAGAATAAAGGGAATATTTTCCTAACTCTGTAGCCTCTGGAGGATAAATACAGACATCTCTGTACCGATCCTTCGGACTCTACTAAGGTTGTTCGTGAGTTGTGAGACCTATGCAACCTAGTGCTCTGATACCAACTTGTCACGACCCGGATTTCTCACCATCGGGAGTCATGATGGCGCCTACTAGTGGAAGCTAAGCAAGCCAACTATTACTTATATTTTCATTAGTTCCAAACTCTTCTTAAGACTTAAATTAAAAACATATAATTACAGCGGAATAATTAAACTTAGCGGAAGACTTAGTCAATTTTATCAAATATGATACAGAAACCCAAACATGATACACTACCCAAGACTGGTGTCACAGAAATAGTTATGTAAACATAAGAATTATACATAAAATGGCATGCAATAATATCAAACAGTAGCTACCATAAATAACTACCATAAGAGGGACACAATCCAATGCACGAATCATCTATGAGTCGCCATGACAAGCCTCACCCAACCCCAGGAAAGGAGTACAAAAAAATTCTAGGAGCCCCTATCCTACAACCCTGATACTAGACCTCCAAACTTTTGGAAGCTAGGCAAGCCAAATATTACTTACGTTTCCATTAGTTACCAAACTCTTATTAAGATTTTAAAATTAAGAATATATAAATTATAGCGGAATAATTAAACTTAGCGGAAGACTTAGTCAATCTTATCAAATATGATAAAGAAACCCAAACATGGTACACTACCCAAGACTGGTGTCACAATACTCACGAACTTCTAAGAATAATACACACAATTGTCTGAAAGAAATATAAGTTGTTTATCTCGAATACATGAGATAACAGAATGAAATACATAGATAGAAGAGACAACGGGTCCTGCGGACGCCTGCAAGGCTACCTCGTAGTCTCAGTAGCTGGAATATCCACAATCGCTACTGCCGCTGCTGTTGTCCGTAACTCGTATCTGCGCAAAAAGAGCGCGAGTGTAGTATCGGCACAATCGACCCCATGTGCCGGTAAGTGCCTGCCTATCCCGACGAAATAGTGACGAGACTAAGGCCGGTCACCCACATAAACCTGTACAAATTGCAATATATATATATATATATATATATATATATATATATATATATATATATAGGAAAGACTCTGTTCTGATATAACAATCAATAAATCATAATATCCAGAGTAATCTAGTCAACAGGATAAATCTTACTTTCACGTCTCAATTCCTTTTTGATTCATATCTCGTGGTAGGCGTACTACTCGCTCCCAACTGTAACCGTAAATCATATCTTGTGGTAGGCGTACCACCCGCTCCCAATTGTATCAATAAGTTATATCTTGTGGTAGGCGTACCACCCGCTCCCAATTGTATCAATAAATTATACCTTGTGGTAGGCGTACCACCCGCTCCCAAATATATGAATAGGATACCGGCAACTATGGCCAATGCCAAGATTTTAAATCACTTTGTAGTCGGCGTGCCACACGATCCCATTTCTTATCATATAAGTGGTCGGCGCGCCACACGATCTCAATTCATAAATATATATTACCGGCATTTAACCAATAATTTCTGCATCAATAATATTTATAATTATCGGTTTTGAACCAATAATTGATAATAATTCAACAATTTATCTCCGTTACCGGTGTGACACCAATAACTCTTAATCAAAAATTCATACACAACTAAATTCCTAGTCCTTCAAGCTATGATAGAACAAACACTTACCTCAAATGTTTACGAATAACTCAATCCGTAGCAATGCCTTTTACTTTCCGATTTGACTCCAATCCAATTATATCTATACACAATTGACTTAATATCATCAATTCTACTTAACCATCTAGTTCACATGGCTGAATATAAGTTTTTCAACATTCTGCCCGGAATAGTAAAAATCAACCCCGGACCCACATGATCGAAACCCGAGTTTCGAACCAAAATAAATTCACCCAATCATCCATGAGTTCAAATATATAATTTGTCTTCAAATCGGACCTCAAATTAAGGTCAAAATCCCAATTTTTATGAAAACCTAAGTTCTACCCAAATCCCCCATTTTTACCCATGAAAAACCTTAAATTGAAGATGAAAACATGATAGATGATGTTAAAGTTTGAAGAAATTGAGTAAAAGTTGACTTACCAATGATTTGGAGAAGAGGAAGTTCGTGAAAAATCGCCAATGGATGTTTTGGGTTGTGAAATATGAAAAATGAAGCTGGAAATCGTGATTTACAGGTCTCTGTGTTCCCATTTGCGAACATGGGTTCGCAATTGCGAACCCCGACCAATTTCTGGAGTTTAAAAAATAAGCTAAGGATGGGAAGTTCGCATTTCTGAAGCCAAGGCAATTGCTGGGATGTTCGCATTTGCGAACATGGTTGGATCACTGGGGTTGTCGCAATTGCGACCATAAGTTCGCATTTGCGAACTTGGGTTGATCACTGTCAACTTCGCAATTGCGAAATATTGTTCGCATTTGCGAACCTATGCCCAACCCTGCCCACTTCGCATTTGTGAAGTATGGTTCGCATTTGCGAACCAGGGCCAGCCTGGGACCTTTCGCAATTGCTAGAAAATCTTCGCAATTGCGAAGACAACAACTGGGTGAAACACCAGCAGTGCAGAAATTCAGAAATTGATCCAACGGCCTACCAAATCTTTGTCCGAGCCCCCCGGGCTCCAAACCAAACATGTACACAACATCAAAAATACATTACGAACTTGTTCGTGCGATCACATCGCCAATCTCACATCGTTTTCATCAAATGAAGCCTCAAGTTTATGATTTTCATACTTTTGGTTTGCAAAACTTTCAAACTTGGAACTGAAGGTCCAAAACATATCAAACGACATCTGAATGTCACCAAACTTTGCATAAAGCACATATATAATATTTAAGACTTGTACCGGGCGTCGGAACCAAAATACGAGCCCGATACCAAGGTCAATTAATTCATTTTCCTTTAACAATTACATCAAAAACAATTTCACAGAAAAATTCATAACTTGGGCTCTAGGCCTCGGAATTCGACTCCGGACGCATGTCCAAGTCCCATATTTTCCTACGGACCCTTTCGGGACCATCCAATCTCGGGTCCGGGTCCGTTTACAAAAAATATTGACCGAAGTCAACCATATCAATATTAACATTATTTTTCTCCAAATTTCTCATAGAATTCATATTTTCTATCACAAAAACTTTTCGGCCACATGCCCTGATCGTGTACGTAAATCGAGGCAACATAGAATGAGGTTTTCAAGGCCTCAGAAGCTCACGTAAATCGAGGCAACATAGAATGAGGTTTTCAAGGCCTCAGAAGCTCGAAATGATTAATAAAATAAGTGATAACCCTTTGGGTTGTCACAACTAATCTCTAGTATATTATGCTGGAACTCTCCGTATTGCAGCAAAATAGTGACTATTTTCTGGTGACTTTGCAAACACTAATTATTTTCAGTTACTAGACCGAAAACTGGCTAGCCCGTGCTATTTTCATGACTGTCGTCCGAGCCATAACCTATGGATAAGCGGACTCAATTGAAGTACAAATAGCCTCAAAGTGGATGATTTGAAATTTCTATTCCTACTTTTTCTATGCCCGAAAATTAAGTTTAGTAAGTGTTGCTTCTCACTTGCCCTATTGATAGTATTTTTAACTTTTGACCTTAAAGTTCTGCTCATGTGACATTCAAGGGGTCAAAAGTTAAAGACCACCTCCAAATGTGTCATATTTTCGCAATCTTTTGGGCATACCTCTCCTTTTATGTATTTTCTTGTTGAGAAACTTTCAGAAACCACTATGTTTTAGTGGTTATTAGTTAGTTGTAGCTACCATTTACTATATTACATCCTATAGCTATGTTTTCGGATTTTTTAGAGTGTATGCAATGTATTTAAGCTACTATATTCATGAATACAGTAACATTTCTAGGCGTAAAACAGGGGATTACATCAAGACAAATTTTTGTATTCGAGTGTATTCGGTTTTATTCATGACGTGAAACATAGGATTACAACTGGATAGAATATTGTATTTGGCTATATTCACAGCGTGAAACATGGGATTACACTATTTTTAAACAGAAAGTGAATCAATTAACATAATAGGCTCCTAATATAAATCAATAAACTCAATTATAACACACAAAAATTGTATTTCCAATTATAAAAAAGATTCTCAACCGAAAAAATACCCAAAAAATATAGCAATCTTCAAAGAAATTATATAGTACATCTAATACATAAATTATATTAATTAAATATATATATAAATACATTCATGAAATACAACGAGATAGTGAATATAATGAAATACATGGAATATAGCGAGATATATTGAAATACAATGAAAGAAAGACAATGAATACAATGAAATAAATAAAAATATAGCGAGATACATTGAAATATATTAACTTCAAGTTTCTCAGCCCCAAACTCTGTTGTCTTTGTTCCTTCTTTTTTGCCGATGATGTTCGTTCCCTTTTCTTGGGGTTGCGACTGGAGGTTGTTAATGGAGTGGGCTTCTATTAGCTTGATTTTTGGAATTCAAATATGATGATCCTATCTTAGGAAGGTGGATGAACATGTTTGTGAGGGGTAGAGTGCTGGGCTTTCTTGGATAAGGGGAACGGGAAGGATGGCTGCTACTTTCTCAAGATGGAGGAGATCCATCCTCCATTAAAGAGAATGAGAACGAGATGGTGATACTGGTGGGTGAGAGATTGTGGGTGAGCTGCTTTTTTGGGGGTCCTCTGCTGAAGCTTTTGGTTGGGATAAGAGAAATTTGAATGAAGAGAGAAAATTAATAAAAAACTTATTTTATGACTTAAGGGTAGGAGGTAACTATAAATAGATATTTGGTTATAAAAAATTAAAATGTAGCTATGAAATATAATTTTTTAAAAGTATATTTATTTAAAATAAATAGGTATCAACCTTTGCTATAAGAGATAAGTAATCATTTCTTGCCCTTGTAATAGCTTGTTTGGCCAAGTATTTTTTGGGGCTAAAAGTATTTTTGGCCAAAAAATGAGGTGTTTGCCCAAGCTTTTAGAAGAAGAAAAAGTGCTTTTGAGGAGAAGTAGAAGCAGTTTGGAAGAAACAGAAAAAAGTAGCTTCTCTCCAAAAATACTTTTATGATAAGCACTTTACACTTAGAAGCAATTTTGAAAAGCTTGGCCAAACACTAATTACTGCTCAAAAGTACTTTTCAAATTAATTAGCCAAATACAAATTGCTTCTCACCAAAAGCACTTTTTTAAAAATTACTTTTGAGAAAAGCACTTCTCAAAATAAGCTAATTTTAGAAGCTTGACCAAACGAGCTATAAGTTGTAATCTTTTTATATAATAGAGTGGGTTAGTGAGTAATAAAGCTAGTCATTGTGATCTCTGTTTTAAAAGGAAGAATTGGGACTCGCTCGGGGCTCGCCCTAGGGCGGGGCACTCGTAAAATGCCCCCGGGCTTATGTGTGGGGCTTAGTTCCACGAGACTTACCCCTCGGCTTAATTTTGGTAAGTTCCTCCGCTCTTCTTGCATTTTTCTTTCTCTCACTGTTTCATTATCCCGTACCTCCCCTTTTCTTTATTTGGTTGAATTTCATTTAGACTTTCTGAGTTCAAGTTGTGTTTCGTCCTCTGTTTTATTTTCCTTTTCTTCTTTGTTTTTTTTTTAATGGAAGCCTGATCCCCTAACTTCTTTAGTCCATTAAGTTTAGTTAATTTTCTGGTTTGTTTTCAGTTTAATCATCTAGCTAATAAAATTAGGCCCATGACCTAGTTAGTGTTCCAAGTTATTTTTTTTGGGGAATTTTGGGTCAGCTCTAACTTGGGGATCCCTGATTGTTTTTAATTGATTTCTAAAAATCAATAAGCCCAGATGGGAATTTAATTTGGATATGCAGACCCATGACCCATTGAAGGTTCATGTGGTAATAATAGAGTCATGGGGGGGGGGGGGTTATTTGGGTAGTTTAACCTAAGGGAATCTTAGTAACTAACCTAGGAAGCTTCTAGGAAGATGCGGAATGGATTATTTTGGGAATTCTGAAATTGAATTAGGGGTATCTAAGCAAAAACGAAAAGATCCCTTAGGCAGCCCTAATACCTTGCCAATAGAGGCACCTTACCTTGCATTTCCAGGCAGAAAGTAAGAGATATAATTCTGAGAAAAAAACAAAGACGGCGGAGATTTCTTGAGAATTCTGAAAAACTACCCAAACTCTGCTCATTTTTTGTGTTCTGCTTTCATTTTGTTGAACAAAGCTTATGAAAAATCATAGCTTCTCATTATGGGATTTGAAATGGATTGAATTTGGGTCTTGGAAAGAGTTTTGGTTTAAGTTTTACTGGGTGGACACTGTTCCATTGGTTCTTTCTGGGCTGATTTCATTGTTCGGACTAATTGAATATGACTGTATTCTGCTACTGTTTTATTGATGATCCTTCACTTCTTTTCCTTTGTAATTTCCATGTATTCCTTTGAAACTATCATGGAATTGAAGTCTGACTGAATGTGTATAGAGATTTGTGAACATGAATCAAAATTAAATGAAAAGACATTAGTTTCTGTTATGATTACTGTGTAACTCTGCCTTGTATTATTCATGTTTAGTTTATCCTATTGCAGAGATTTCATTTCATGATATACAGGTTGTTTTTAGATCTAGACTTTGTTTGAGTATGAGAGATTCATGTTTTAGACTGGGTAAAACATGTAATTGTTATGGACTGTGATTTGTAGTTTAGCTAGTTGAAACTGTTTGTTTTTTTGGTTTGTGATTTCATAGCTATAGGCTTAAACACATGTCAACCCCAAATCATGAGCTTACTGAACTTGGTTTAAGCCAATGATCATGTTTAAATATTCATCTGTATAGCTTAGAATTTGGATTAATAAAGTTCATAATTTCTCATTAGTTCTGCTTTCCGGAGTGTATTGAGCCTTTTGGAAATAATGGAATATCAAATGGAAGTCGAATTTGTTTGTTTGTCTTTGGAGAATTTCTCAAAGTTAGCCTGGTTCATCACATGGTTTTTCTAAAGCTTGAATCATATGATTTTGTTCTGAGTGTGTTGAGACAGGATCCAACATGAATTGTAATCCTCGATTTCTTTTGATGTTAAGTGATGAATGTTTGTGTAAGGCTTGTTATGGTATTAAGGGATCTAGTATAGCATAATATGTGGATTGATGTTCAAGCTTTATTGCGTTTGCATTTTAAATTGGTTCAAACGTCAAAATTGCGCATAACGATATACTCCCTCCGTTTCAATTTATGTGAACCCATTTGACTGGGCACGGAGTTTAAGAAAAGAGAGAAGACTTTTGATCTTGTGGTGTAAAATGAGGCACCTTTATTTTGTGTGGCTATAAATCGTTGCATAAAGGTAAATTGTTTCCAAATAAGGAAAGAGGTCATTCTTTTTGGCACAGACTAAAAAGGAAATAGGTTCATATAAATTGAAACGGAGGGAGTAACTTGTTTTAAATGTTGATGTTTTAATTTTGAATCGAGCTGCCAGCACTAGTCCATTCGTGCCTAGCTTCCCCTTTTCAACTGGCAGATACTCCCGATGAATTTCACCGATCAACTCAGCTATGTCCTAAGCCCATTCCTACGTATGGCAATCAGTCTTTGGGCCTATAGCCTGTTTGGTTAGGCGATGTGCACATATAGCCACTATCAGCTTATGTCTTTATTTTAAAGCCAGCGTTTTAAATGTCTTTAGTCTTTAGCTACTGGTTTAATAAACTTTAACTGTTCGGACGAAAATACCCTTCTGCTCATGTCCTAAACTTCAGGACTATATGTCCTTAACTTTTGAACTTGAAACTCTAAGTTCAGGACTTCACGACTACATGTCCTTAACTTTTGAACTTGGAACTCTAAGTTTAGGACTTCAAGGTTACATGTCCTTAACTTTTGAACTTGGAACTCAAACTTCAAGACCAAGCGTCCTTAACTTTTGAACTTGTAAGTCAAAGTTAATGATCTATTGTCCTTAACTTTTGAACTTGTAACTGTAAGTCAAGTACTTCTTGTCCTTAACTTTTGAACGTGTAACTATATGTTAAGGATTGTCTGTCCTTAACTTTTGAACTTTAAACTTAAAGTTAAGGACTGCATGTCCTTAAGTTTTGAACTTGAAACAATAACTTAAGGACTGCATGTCCTTAACTTTTGAAACTGAAACTCAAAGTTAAGGACAAAAAGTCCGTAAGTTTTGAACTTGAAACAATAACTTAAATACTGACTGTCCTTAAGTTTTGAACTTGAAACTATAAGTTAAGTACTGTCCGTCCTTATCTTTTGAACCTGCATGTCAAATTTATGGAATGCATGTCCCTAACTTTTAAACTTGCATGTCAAACTTAAAGACTTATGTCCTTAACTTTTAATATTTGAACTCAACAGAAACAAAATAAGGTAAGAAGAATGAAATTACTGTACGTGTACGTAATTGAGACATCTGCCCAAAAATTCAGAACTTGAAAATTTTGATGATGCAAAAAGAACTACTATACGTATTGGTAAAAGAAATAGTGAAGCAAAATTAGAAGGATCTCGTGATGGACTTGATTATGTCCTAGTAATTGGGGTCACTAATAGACCTGATGCTATTGACCAAGCATGGAAGAGGCCGACCGTGAAATCGCCTTGTGTATTCCAGATGAAAATGCAACATGAAAGAGATGAAGAAAGGGTAAAATTATCTTTTTTCTATTCGTAATGGCTATTTTGACTGAGCGTTATAATTAGTGGATAAAAATTAAAGACATCCCTTAATTAGTGGCTACTACACGCTATTTTTACCTATCTTGTTGCTTTAATGATCATTAGCTTAATTTGAACTTTAGTCTGAAATAACTTTCAATCTCTTTAAACAATCTGTGATTAGTCAATTGGGTTTTTAAATAGTAAAGTTGGGAGGTGAGCCATATTAAATAACACAAATAGTTTGTGGCCTTCCAAAATTTAGTTTAAATTCCCTTTTAAAAATGGAATTGAGGTGTGCCGCGCCAAAAAAAATCTTAAATGTGTGTCCCTCATTTAATTATTTCTTTTAAAATCTTTAGAATTCAGCAAATTTTTTCATGGCTCTCGGAAAGTTGAAAACGCGTAATTACTTTAGGTGAAACTTTATGACAATATCATGCAGTTTCACTCGTGAAATTCGAAATTGCACGACAATAGCTATTATTCAATTACGTTAACTAAATAGTAGTTATTTGTGGATTTTATCCTAATTTTTCATAATCTATCTGCTATAGAATATGTTTTTATTATATTATCTTTGTATATGTATCTACGTAATTCAACTTGTAACGTTAGGACTTTGATTGTGACCTTTTGGACACCAATTTATTCTCACGACTATTGCTAGTCAAATCATACAACATTTGAGAATGTAGATGGAATACTTGGACGAATACATCTTTTTCGGGTATTATAGTCTTTAACATATTCCCCATGAGAGAAGATAGAGGAAAAAAAGGCTAACATGCAGACTGAATAATTGGATACGAATCATTTGGTTGAATTAGTACACTAGTGGGCAGTGGCAAACATGAAAGACCTCATCAACATCAACAACCAAAAATCCACTGTAATTACACAAAGTAAAAATGAAAGACGACCTCATCGAAGTCTTTTTTACTTATTTATTTATTTATTTATTTTTGCGTTCTAAAAGTACTGATTAGTAGAACGGCTAGAGTTGAGGTTACGGATTCGATCTTTATTATAATTTTTTTTATTAAATATATAAATTATTATTTCGAATATAATATAAACTTTAAATTATAATTTCGCCTCTAAACCGATCAGATGAAAGAGGAATAGTATTTTACTCAAAGACGATTTTTCATATATGAGAGTGATTGATTCTGCTCATAAAATGGACACACTTGTACGAAATGGCAAAGCGACAATCAAAGATGCCAAGTATCAATATCTTGATAGCGAAGTTTTTGAGGCGTCGACAACATTCCTAGTGAAAACTTATTTGAGTCATTAACAATTTTTTGTATTTACCCACGCGTATTTATTTCTTGTCGTTTAATATCTGTCTCTTTTTTTTCTTTATTAAATAAGAAAATAGTGAAATGAAGAAGAGAATTACAAGGTGACTATCAATCCAATTCTTATTAATAAGGGGAAAGTTGTAATTAAGTTAAGAGTGTATAATTTGGGGCGAAGGAAGAAAAAAAACAAGAGAAAGGTAAATTAAACATGACTTTAAATTGTAGGGGTACATCCACTGGCGAAGCCAGGAAATTCAATAAGGGTGTTCAAACATTTGTTATTGGACTATGTAAGGGTGTTCAAAATCTATTTTTAATCAATAACAAGTAATATTTTACCTTATACGGAGTATAATTTTTCGGCGAAGGGTGGTCAGTTGACCACCCTTAAATGAACGTAGCTTCGCCCCTGGGTACATCTTGTCATAAATTTGCTTACGTGGTTCACATATGAATGAAGGTGAAAGTAAAGTGGGTTTGTTAACAGGTAAAAGTAAAATAAAGAAAAGGGAGGTAAAATTCAAGCGACAAATTGCAAAGAAACCGACCAAAGTTTTTCTCTTTTAAAAAAAATCGTACGCATGAATCGCAACAAGTTTAATATATATATATATATATATATATATATATATATATATATATATATATATATATATATATATATATATAAGAACTTTCTTTTGTCTTACAAAATTATGAGCCCGAATTTTACATTTTTGAGTTCATAAAATTTGAAATTTATAAGACAAACGGTTAATTAACACAACTAGTATAAGTTATAATATGAAACACAAAATGAAATTTTCCATGAATTGCATTAAACTCCCGGAAAAGTGAAGAGTATTTGACATTTGCTCAACAAATAACTTGATCATACTATCTTCATTACTACGAAATAGAAACGCCAGCCATGATTAGTACAAAAGATATGCTTTCGCATTTAATGTATATAATAAATTACACAATTTAACCTTATACATTATAAAGTAAAGTAAAATTATGCATCACAATTATAATTAAGTAACAAAAAATTAAATGCGAGATATTTGCTTTGTATTTATCAACTTGATAAAAAAACTTAGGGTGAATAAGTTTTACGTTATTACATAATTCTAGTTCCACCAAAGATTCTCCTTTTAATCTTCTCACAAAATATACACGGTTTTACCCTACAACCAGCGGCGGATTTAGGGGGACGCAAGGGTGTTCACCCGAACACCCTTCGTCGAAAAATTACACTGTATATATAAGGTAAAATTTATTTTTTACCTCTATATATTAAGTTTTGAACACCCTTAACACTATCCACTAGTTACAAATTTTTTTTTTAACACCCTCTGGCTCCGCCACTGCCTACAACAAATTGTTTAAAAAAAAATTAAAGGACAGGAAAAGGAAAAGTAAGAAAAAAAAGAAGGACAAAGCTATTAGTATTAATTACCTGAAAGCGTTACCGAAAGCAAAATAAAGGCAAATCAAACAGCACACCCTACCATACTTGAATAAATACGTTTCATCTCAAAATTCAAAAAGTTTTTTTGTAACATTCGTTCGTTTCAAAGAGAAATACCAAACGTCAAACCGACCACTTGTCCTTTTTCTGGTCCACCTAAATTAAATATTTTTGCTATATTTTCTTATTTTAGTACAACTTAAAATTAAACTCCATAGGGAAAGGGACAAGGATCCGTGAATGGAGATCGGAGCCCACATGAAATGATGACATTAATTCATGCACTTAAAAATATCTAAATTTTTTTCGGGGCTTAAAAATATCTAGTTCAGTCGACATTTGTCATTGAAGTCGGTAACTATGGAATATCAAGTTCAAAATTTAGCGAACACAATTTAGCTGATTTTTATATCTATTTAAATTTTGACCGATAGAGATATTATTCGATATTTTGTTACATATTTTAATTGATCTTGTCTTCTTTTTTATGATCTACAATATTTAAATTTTCAGAGTCTAATAGAAATTGATTTTTTATTTTCAAAATTATTCTTGTAATAAAGAGTCTCAATATATATATTAAAGATGTAGTAAAGATTAATATAATAAATTTTATTATTAGCTATATTAAAATGTGAATTCTTTAGTGTATGAAAATAGCTAGAAAACACATTAAAATGGAGTACGGTGCTAATAGCATAAAATATGACAAGTATTTCATAGAATTATTTTAGGTGTGCAATTACTCTCTTCTAACTCAATTTTGGGATCTCGAAGTTGCCTTGGCCCCTATCATTTGGCCACGTGTCTGTTTGTGTACCCCACACAAATACCGACACCCTTGTTCTAAAAAGTTATCCAAACGAGGCCGACACTATCTGGTCCCACAAGTACAACCTCACACGTTGTCATCCTACGTGTATTGATATTATTGGTAACCTTCGCCGTCACAATACAGCTTGTTTCTCTCTACACATTTCTTCTTCATTATTTAATCCAACTCCAAGAATACGAGCTGAAGATGTGTCAAATGAGCAGTTGCGTACGTTATTTAGATTGATTAAAACCAATTGACATCAATAAAACATAATTTGCTCGATATTTGCTTGAGTTGAATGGGATAAGTTAATTTGAGCCTAACAATTGGCTATAATAAGGTTTTATTTAATAGATATGCTTATGGCTTTAACCTGGAAAAGATAGAATCCTACTCAGTAAAATATGTAAATATAATAAGGTTTTATTTAATAGATATGCTTATGGCTTTAACCTGGAAAAGATAGAATCCTACTCAATGAAATATGTAAATATTTATGGCAAAACGAGTCAATTTGATTTTTTACAATCAAGCGATAGATGAAGCTGTTATGAGTATACTTTATATAAGTAAATTGTCTAATATAAGCTTCATTCCTTCGATTTATTATTTGCGTCAACTTGTAGGTTTTCTATTGTATTTTTTAAATTGAGAAAATACTTAAGCTTAGACGGTAGTCCCTTTAACTCATTTGCACAACTCAACATCATTTTAATTTATTTATTCTTATTTGAAAATTCTAAATTGCTAAATCGTACTAACAAATTTTCTAATTTATAATAACTATATAAATTAAATTAAATAATTATGAGTGAATTTGAGGACATAGGCAGCTCCTATTGGTCCAAACTTATCGAGTGGTTAATAAACTTTCGAATCTAGACGGGTTTACGGAATATATATATTTTTTCACCGGCTAAATTTGAATACCCACTAAATCTATTTTGCCACGTCACTATAATAAGGTAAATTTAAATTAATATACTCTCGGAGTTACGAAACAGTACATAATTTGGAGACAGAACAAAAGAGGCCACGTCACGTCGGTTACACTTGGTGTACTTGATTGGTATTTACTGAATATTATGAGTCCTTTGGACTACTTTTCTTAGTACTATTATTTATTATTTATAATTTATAATTTATTTATAATTATAATTATCTTATCTCAATCGCGTAACGTCCGCGTTATGATTGCTATAAAAGGCGCACTAAGTCTCTAGTTTCTAACACTTCCAATTCAATATATTCTGGAGTTTCCAACTTTTACTTTATCTCAAAGAGTGATCATTCTTTGCTTTGTTCTCAGCAACAAGTTTTTCTTTGTTTTTTGATTGAAAAAAAAAATGGCCGATCAATATGAAAAGAAGGTTGAAGAGGGTAGCGCAAACGTGGAGACTACAGATCGAGGTTTATTTGATTTCCTAGGGAAAAAGGAAGAGGAAAAGCCAACTCATGTTCAAGAGGAACAGGCGGAAAAGCCAACTCATGTTCAAGAGGAACAGGCTATTTCCTCTGAGTTTGTTGAAAAAGTAAAGGTATCTGAAGAAGTTGCAGAATACAAGGAGGAAGAGAAGAAAGAAGAGGAGCATAAGAAAGAAGAGAAGAAACTCCATCGATCAACTAGCAGCTCTAGCAGCTCTGTAAGTATTTTCGATCATGCGTAAATACAAAATAACTATGTTTGATAGACGTATTTTTTTACTTAATTGTACGTATTCTTACTTTATTTTACAGTAACTATTAAGACTATATTGTTGAGGTTTCAAAATTTACTTGTAGTGTAAAAAATATATTACACCGATGCTATATAAATATATGTGAACTCTTATTTTGATCATGTACATGAATAGCCTCATTATATTTCGCTATCTAAAAGGATAGCCCGATACACAAGATATTTAGTGTGTACGGTCCATGAAAGGATCACGTCCCAAGAAATGTGAAGTAGACGTAATCACACTATTCTGATGAAATTATTACTTATTGCTTTCCCGGCTCGAACTTGTGAGCTTACTGTACATGTACATCAATAATTCTTTTTGTAGTTGGACGAAGCTTATGTTAATTGTGATGATTTTGCAGAGTGATGAGGAGGAAGAAATAGGAGAGGACGGACAGAAAATCAAGAAGAAGAAAAAGAAGGGATTGAAGGAAAAGATCAAGGAGAAAATATCTGGAGAACACAAGGAAGAAGAGAAGGTAGAGGACACGGCTGTTCCAGTGGAGAAATACGAGGAAACAGAGGAGAAAAAAGGATTCCTAGACAAGATTAAGGAGAAGTTGCCAGGTAGCGGGCAAAAGAAGACAGTGGAGGAAGTGGCCCCTCCACCACCACCGGCTGCGGTGGAGCACGAGGCTGAGGGAAAAGAGAAGAAGGGATTTTTGGACAAGATTAAGGAGAAATTACCAGGATACCACTCAAAGACTGAAGAAGAAAAGGAAAAAGAGAAAGAAACTGCATCTCACTAAATTATTACAGCATGCAAATGAAATGTTTTTATTTTTGTCGCTTTTTTGTATTGTTTTTGTGGATGTCATGATTGTGCTACTGCTGTTTGGTTAAGCTTTCATTTCCTTCACTTTTTTGGGGTATTGAAGGGTAATACAGTATTGTATTCATATATGTAAGTGCATATAGTATGTGCTTATGTATGAAGTTTGATGTGGATCTTTCTTTTGTAAAATGCAGTTGCTTTTGCTTTTCACCTTATCTTTTGTTTTTTCCCCCCTTAATTATTATATAAATTCACCTTAATTACCTTTGTTATATACATTAAAGCATTAGATATCATGACTTGCCTTCGAACAGGCTTCACCTTCGAACGAGAAATTAATCGATCTGTGAATGGAGAGTGTTGAATAAAAACATTGAGATCATTGTACTTCAGTTACTACCTAACATAATCTTTGATTCACCTTTGCAACTATATTGAAATCCATGTATTCCTCTAGCATTTTGTTCTAATTTATTGGCTACGTACGTGATGTCCATTTTGTGTTATTGTTGGTTGTTTAGGATTCATGTCTACCAATTTATATTGATCTTGTCGGCCCTTATAGACAATAAGAAAGGTTAGATAAAATGTGGGTCTGTGCTCGGCAGGTATGGCCCTGGTGCCAGTCATGGCCTTCTAGTTTGAGTCATGACAGAAACCACCTAAATGACGAGGCCTCTTATCATACCCCTACCATCTCTCATGTGAAAAAACCATCTCGATCCGTCTGGCGATATTAGTAGTCGTATGAAAAGAAATCTCACCTGCAGTCTCCTTGGCTATCTGTAGCCTGATAGGGTGAGTGAGTCCATCAATAAACCTCCTCACCCTCTCTCTCTATCTCTCAGTAAGAAGTAGAAGAAGTGCATGACATGATAGATCCATAAAAAGGGTCTCATACTGAGTGACTAAAGTACTACCTTGCTGGAGACGTTCAAACTGCTTGCGGTATCCCTCCCTCAGTGTGATAGAAAGGACATTCTCAAGAAATAGTTGAGAGAACTGGTTCCGAGTAAGAGCAGGCGACTCTGGTCTGGTCGATACATAATCCTTCAACCATATCTTGGCAGAACCTGTCATCTAAAACATAGCAAAATCGACCCTATTGGTCTTAACTATACCCATTTTGTAGCACCTCGTGGTAGCGGTCAAGATAATTATACGGGTCCTTAAAAGGTGCACCACTACAGTGAACTGCAAAGAGCTTGGTAAACTTGTCCAATCTCAATAAGTCCTAAGAAAATATGACATACCCGTCACCGGTATCCGGTGTTTGATACTGGGGAGCCATCTACTCCGGAGTGTGAGTAGCGGGATTATGTGCTCCCCCAGCCTGAGAGACAACTGGTGATATAGTAAATTTACCGACCTGGGCCACACTCTCCTAAAGAACTAGGTGGCGATGAACCCCTCTAGGACCTGAGCAGGTTCGACAAGTACAGTCTGAGGTGGAACCTCTTCATCAAAATCTACACGAGGCTCCACTGTAGGTGTTGCGTCGAGCTCTAGGCTAAGCTCCGCCTCTGCCTCGGCCTTGGGCGTGACCTCGTCCTTGATTTCAACCCGTCGTAGGAGCTGCTACTAGGGGCACCAACTGCTGTCCAGTTGAGGATGCAGTAGATGTTCTCGCCATCTGTGAGAGAACACGAATAGAAGAGTTCAATCATCAATGATAGAATAAAATCGCACGACAGAGAAGGATAAAAGTGAAATTGTTCCTAAGCTCCATGGCCTCCAGAAGATAAGTACAGACGTCTCCGTACCAATCCTTCATACTCTACTAATCTTGCTCGTGACTCATGACACCTAAGTAACCTAGTGTTCTGATACCAACTTGTAAAGACTCAAAATTCCCACCTTCAGGCTTGTGATGACGCATAATATTTCACTTGCGAGGAAAGCCAATATTAGAACAAGTTATCTATTTTTCACAGTTTAAATTAAATGATAAGAAAGAAACTGAAATAGCTATAATAATCCAAAGCAAAATATGACAGCCATAACAACTGAAATATCTTATACAACCTTGGACCTGGTGTCACCAGTGCACGAGCTACTAGAATAGTATAAGTAAAGGTCTGAATAAAATATAAAACCGTCTGAGGCAAAAATACAAAGCTAATAAAAAAGGAAACGAGACTTTAGGAGGCACGGACGCTGAGAAGTTGTACCTCAAGTCTCCACAAGCTAGCCAACTCGAGCACGCTAATAACTGTCATTGAGATCGATCCAAAATTTGCATAAGCCGACCCCATGTACTCTATAAGTACCGAGCCTAACCTCGACAAAGTAGTGACGAGGTTAAGGCAAGTCACTTACACTATAAGCTGTATGCAGTATATAATAAAGATGGGAAAGGAAAATACAAAATGAAATAAAGTAATTAATTGAAGATAATGGCTAAATTCTCGAAGAAAAGGCAGTAAAAATCAGAATTACCAATCCCTAGAGTTTCGTATGAAAATACCCAAGGTTTTTGTGGCACGCAACCCGATCCCACCATATAGCACAATCCTCCCTTATCCCATCTTAATAATATCAACAATTATAAATAAATATATGCTGTGGCGCACAACCCGATCCTCCATATAATAAAATTAGTATCGTAGTTCGCCCTTATTTTACCGTATGTGTTCACCCTTATTCCACATATTGCGGCATGCAACCCGATCTGAAAATATGAGTCACCCTTATTCCACTATATCAATCTAGCCTTATTTTACTTATTGCGGCGTGCAACCCAATCCTACCATATCAGTATCAAATAGTCAAGAGTACAATCAAATCAATAACACAAATCATAAGAACCTCTACGAGTGATGAATATGAAGCCGAATCAGAAAAGAAACCTCGTACAAATTTTGGGAATTCACATATGTAGTATTACATGGCAAAACAAGTCCAACAGATGGCAGTTAAAGGTGAAAGTAAGTCAAATAGGAGCGAGTCATGAAAGTATGAAAAGGTCCATCATTTTTAACGCGAAAAATAATGATTATCAAGTAGCAATTCAGCATGGGAGGCATTTGAAGCACATAAAAAAATTAAGGCATGAAAGGAAATAATTAAGGAAAAGTGAAAATCAGAGGAAACAAGTAATTCGTCAGCGTATAAGCATTCGTCACCTCGCATATATGCTACAACACATGAATTTCACACTACACATAGTCTGAGGGTTCCTAATTCCTCAAATTAAGGTTAAACCCAATACTTACCTCGCTCCAAAACATACTCAAAGCTTAACCACAACCTTGACTTTCGAACAAGCCTCCGAACCAACCAAATCTAGCAAATTAACAATCAAACGATTCAAAATAAGCCTTAGGAACTACCCATGAATGAAAGAGATTCAATTTAGGTCTTTATTAAAAACGTCAGAAATAGTCAACTCCCGGGCCTGATTGGTCCAAACCTATAATTAGGATCAAAATCCGATTACCCATTCACCTCCGAGCTCGATTATGTTATTTGTTTCAAATTCAACCTCAATTTGAGGTGTAAATTCTAATTCTGCAAAAATCCCTAATTCTACCCAAATCCCCAATTTCTACCATGGAAGAACAAAGGTTAGGGCTAGAAATTTATGAGTGATGTTAGAAATGAAAGAAAATGAGTTAAAATGCACAAAACTATGAATTAGTGTTGAGTTTTCTCTTCAAAACTGTCTCTAGGCCGAGCTCTAATGGAATATTTATGAAAAATGTGAGAAATCCCGTTCATGGAATGTTTTAAATGACTAGTGCCATGTGCTAATCGCGTTCGCGAAGAGCATGGCCTAACTGGCCTTGTGATCGCGAGTAACTCCACGTGTTCGCGAAGGTATAGCCCGCCGCTCCTCTGCGTTTGCGAGAGTGGTCTCGCATTGCGTATAGTTAACATCAACTCCCAGCTCAGTCCATCCCATCCAATACTACGCGTTTGCGTTGGTATAGATGCGTTTGCGAAGGCCAGTCCCCCCCACTGCTCTGCTTTTGCGTTAAATTCCTCGCGTCATACAGCATATTTCTCCTCCAGTCCTAACTTACCTTTCGCGATCGCGGTTGTATATTCACGATCTCGAAAAAACTTTTATTAGACACCAGTAAAAATGAAAACCAACAAATTTTCCTAAGTTCAAAAGGTCTGTAGGCTATCCGAAACTCACCGAGCCCTTGGGGCTCCAAACTAAATATGCACACTAGTCCAAGAATATTATACAAACTCGCTCAGATAATCAAAACGCCAAAATATCACCTAGAACTATGAATCAAACACCGAATCAAATGAAATTTTCAGTAAAACTTTAGAACTTCTATATTAACAACTCGACGTCCGAATCACGTCAAACTAACTTCATTTCTCACCAAATTATGCAGACAAGTCATAAATATTGTAATGGACCTATATCGAGTTCTGAAACCAAAATACAAACCTGTTTCAACAAAGTCAACTATTGGTCAAGTCTTTAAATTCATTAAACCTTTTAACTTCAAATTTTCGATAAAAATGATAACTCAAGCGGGACCTCCGAATTCGATTCCAGGCATATGCACATGTCCCAGATCACGATACGGACCCACCTGACCGTCAAAGTATGGATCCTGATCCATTTTCTCAAAACATTGATCGATGTCAACTCAAATGGATTTTTAAGGCACAATCACTACAAGAATTTAAATTTTTAGTGGCAACATATAGTGGCGACCGTACAAGTTGCTGCAATATTGATAGAATTAGTAGCGACATTAAAGGTCGCCACTGAATTTAAATATTTAGCAGCGACTTGTCTAAGATCGCCTCTAATGTGGCTGAAATTTTCACTCCCGCTAAGAATAAAAATTCGGCTCCAAATATTTTGTGGCGACATTTAGTATATTGTGGCTAAATATATATTGTAGCGACAGGGTCGTTACTATACCCTGAAAATTTTAATTTAAAATAATAAAATAAAATTTTAAAAAGCTGATTCTTTCTAATTAATTTGGACAAACCCTTCACATAGACACAGACGCACAAAATCACTTCTTTCCCCCTCTCTCTATAATCACTTCTCTGCAAAAATTTCATGACCCAACTCTAAATCTCTCTAATCAAACAATGAATCTTATTTACCAGGTATGTGTTCAAATCCCTATTCTTTTCCTTTTTCTTGTTGGAACAAAAATCTCACAGCTGATGTTCAAATCCATATCGATTTTCGGGTTGAAGAATTGCACAACTTATTTCTCTCATATAGCTGCTAGTGACCATAATCCTTTCTTTTTTCTCTATACCCACACTAGTTTATATATAAATTTCTGTTTGAATTTTTTTATAAGGATTATTTAAGGCAAAATTTTCAACATGCAGTTAGGGTTTATTGTTATTTCGGTAATTTTGTATTGGTATTCTTAGATTTTAACTCGAATTTCTCTGAACCATTTGATAATCTACAGGAATACAAAAAAAAAGCTACATAGAAAGACTCATTTGAGGCGCATTTGGTGTTGTTGTTGTTGATTTTCAGTCTTGACAAATTATAGTTTGGGTAAGTTACAAACTTCTTGTTGAGCGACCTATTGCATGTTGGTATTTCATTCTTAGTTTGGGCAAAATAAGCTTAGCTTGTTATTGCTACTCTCATTGCTTGTTCTTGAAATGGTAGTAATATTTTTTATACTATCACTACAAGAAAAGAGATCTATGACCACATTTAATCAGTGACATGTGGTAAAAATCTCAGAAAAAGAATCATTGAGAGGGGAAGCAACCAGGTTGGTCTTAGATTGTTCTAAAACTCTAAATATGATAGATACTACTACTACTACTTCTCAGACTTTTGATTGAGGTTATTAAGGCGCGTTAAGTATTTTCTTTTTGTGATTTTTGTCGTATTATGTTCACTAGATTGTATTTCCAGCCTTTAAAATGGTTGCCTTTTCGTTTATTATGATATACTCAAGTTTGTTGTGCTTGGGAAGTGGTAGATGGGTTTATTTATGAATTTAACAGTTCCATGTTTATGTTCAAGATACATGTCTATTGTGGAGTGATGACATTGAATCATTCTGGGGATAAAGCTTTAGTATATGCACTTTTTTCTTTTAATGTCTTTGTATATTTGCAGTTTTTATTTTATTTGAGTGGCTGATTCTTTCTTTTACTGGATTTTGTCTATTCTTACAACTTTAATATGAATGTTTTGCTGTCATGTTGTTATAGTTCATCCTTGTTACGCTCCTTAATCCATGTAAATTATTTAATTAGTTGATTAGGTTTATAGGTGCTAATAGAGGCAAGATGAGTGTAAAAAGGTACTTGCAGGTCCAAATTATAAAAATCTTTCTTGATTATGTTTCTTGTGACATTTATGTGACTCAAAATGACATTTAAAAAATGTCATCGTAAGTCTATTTTCTTGTAGTGTATGAAAATTATTTTACGAAAATAGTATTGCAAGATTTATTACGTGCCCAAGGGCATATTGATGTTGGCATGTGTTCTTATCACAAGCATACGAAACGACCGAGTTTTGGATTTTCTGGTGAAAATGAACTTACTGCAATAAAGTTGTTTATATAGTCTATGACTAGTATTTCAAGGTAAGATATGATGTGTTTGAGGTCATTTGTATACCATTGGACTCTAACCAATGGTAATCTAAGTATTGGTTCTTTTCTTAGGAAAGGTCTTGAATTTTATTGGAATTTAAAGAAAGATCGAGAAAATGTTAAATTTGATAGATGGAGTAGAAAATCACTTTTTCAGAAGGAATTTTTGCTATGTTTGAGAATATACATAGGCAGCATTCATCAGCTGGTGACTTAGGAACTTTAGATTTTAATGGAGAAAGTCAGTTTTTCAGATTCTAGTTCAAAATTCTTTCTGTTTCTTTATTTTTTCTGAAGTTTGTATAGTTAGTTTTACCACTAATATGTTCAATCTTTTCTTTTTATTCTTTTCTTTGTTGAATACTTAAAGCTTCTTATTTCATAGTATCTGTTATATTTCATAGTATCTGTTATATATAGTCTCATTTTCATCAACAATATGTAGTCTCATGCTCACAGAAGGTATAGTCTCATGCTCACAAAAGCACTACAGGTTAAAACGATTGAATTAAACTAAAAGTAAGATTCATGACACTTTGAGTCTAGTTGGGTAAGATATGTTACATCTGTTTATCCAAGCTTGGACGTTTTTATCTAGTTATTTTGACATAGAGAATTTTACAGAAGTGATATCATTTGTGAACCTGGATTGCACTTGGCTGTACCAATGTTAACTTTTTCTCAATTCTGCATCACCATTTGATTTCTTTGGTAGTTAGTTATTATAGATATTTTGATTATTATAATCCTTCCACTTTTAATTAGGTAATTCATTTATTTATTTTTTGATATAGGTATGATGGATAAAAGTTGGTTGAATATTAGGAATAGAGTCGACCAAAGGTATAGAGATGGAGTAGACAACTTTCTTAATTGGGCATTCAGTCAACCAACTGTGAACACTTGTTTATTAGGTGAATATTAGGTGAATACTTGTGACTATAGGTTAGAACTGTATGATGCATTATAAAGTTCTCTAAAATCCTGTTCTTGTTTATTCTATGTTGGATGATTGATTGTATGCACTGATGCAATGGCCGCAGTTGTATAAACTCGTTCCATTTGTTTGTTAAATTCAAGCACTGAAACAGGTTCGTGAAACCGTAAAGCCTGAAGCCTGCTTGTTCGATCATTTTCGTTGGTTTAGCTGAAGTTTGAGCACTAAGTAACTTATGTGCTTTGTTCATTCTTAAATTAGTGAGTCGACGTGCGTTTAGCTTCACGAACTAGCACTTCGTTCAATAACTGCCAAAGTGCTGACCATGAATGCATTCTGGTATCAGAAAAGTCAGTAGCTTTTAGTAGCTTTTCTCTGTTAGTAGCTGTTAGTAGCTATATTGTTGTTAGTAGCTGTTAGTAGCTTTTCTCTGTTAGTAGCTTAGTAGCTTTTCTCTGATGGTTGGCCAAGCAATATAGCTTGACTAAAAAACTTTTCTCTGTTTGGTTGAAAACCTGTTAATAGCTTGTTTAACTCTTATATATGAAAAATGATATCACAATCATATCGGCAGCACTTGCACAACTGCAGATTCAGGTCTGTTTGTGTTCTTGTTTATATCTCAAGAAATTCTTTCTCCTATCAACAAATAATCATGTAATAGTAGTTCTCTGTTCTAATGGTTGGCCAAGCAATATAGCTTGTTTACAACCTGTTAGTAGCTTTTCTCTGAAAAGGTCAGTAGTTTTTACTAGCTTTTCTCTGTTAGTAGCTGTTAGTAGCTATATTGCTGTTAGTACCTGTTAGTAGCTCTTAGTAGCTTTTCTCTGTTAGTAGCTTAGTAGCTTTTCTCTGATGGTTGGCCAAGCAATATAGCTTGACTGAAAAACTTCTCTGTTTGGTTGAAAACCTGTTAGTAGCTTGTTTAACTCTTATCGACAGCACTTGCATATCGGCAGCACTTGCACATCTGTTGGTTTCCTCTTTGTCAGTGGCAGTAAAGAAATCCTTATTGTTAGCAAAGTTTATTGTCTGGTCACTAACAACTTGGTTTTGATTTAAATGATTTTGCATAAACGTAGGCTCAACTCCAGGAAGTTGTCGCTCAGCAACAATCTGAGGAGATCGAGCATCCCATGACTAGAGATGAGATTTTATCTTCCGTTGTTGGTGAGAGAACAGGCTATGTTCATGGAAAAGGATACGGAAAGAAGCCTCCTAAAAAGAGTAACATTCAGCAGGCAAACATAGAGGCCAACGTGTCTTCTGCTATTGATATTGTGCGTCAGGAGATGCAAGTCGAGATGGATAGGAAGTTGCAAGAAGAACGTGAACAAATGGCTGCTGAGTTGCGAAGAAATATGGAAATTGAGTTGGAAAGGAAGTTGGCAGAGGAGCGTGAACACGCAAATGCAGATACAAACAAGAGGATCTCTTCAGAAGTGGACAAGAAGATGCAAGAACAATTTGCTAGTTTCTTGATCAGAATGCAACAACAACAGGTACTTACTCCGCTCCTTCTTAACAATTCTTTAGTAGTAACTCACAAGTTGGTATTCCTGTCATTGAGAGGCAAAGAAGTGCAACATAAGTTTTGAGTTGTTTAGCTCTGCCTGTGGTCCTCCCTTTCCTGCAAAATAGTACAATGAGAAGCTAGCGCTCGTCCTCAGAATAGTACGATGAGTAGTTAGCGTTCGTCCTCATAATAGTACGATGCTGTGGTACCCCATTTTTTTGGAGAACAAATATGGTCAATAAGCTGGAGATTGTTGGAAAACTGACTTCTTCATTGTCTCTGTTGAAATTCCCAGACAGTCTAATGTGTTATCGGAGTAGCATCAAAATTGCTTCAAACTTTAGAATATTTAAATAAAAACTATGTTGAATATATAATTTCTCTGTGTAATTCTCAGTACATGGATCATAACCCGAGAGCTTTCGATGAATAATCGTGTTCTTGACCCAAACATATTTCTGAGTTTCATTCTTCTCTACCTTGCAAGATGGTGTATAAATGCTGTACCGATCAATTTGACCAAATTCATGGCTCACAGCATGAGTTACAGCATTATCACATTGCTTTGAGGAATTTTCTGATGTGAAATTACAAAAATGCATGATTTTTTTGTAAGTATTGGCTGAAATCATAGAATGGCTCCACCAGTATGTAACTGTTCCAATTCCATCATATTTGTTATCAGTAATAGCATTTCCTACCTGTGTAAATTTCAAGTTTTCAGTATGTAAGCATATCCCACGCGACACAACAAACATTTAAACTGTATAATCATTCGTACCTATAATTTTCATAGCCTATACTTTCAATGAATTTATTATTCTTAGCTATATATATTTGAATTTTATAGCAAATCCATGAAGCAAGAAATTAATTAAATAAACTGTATAATCATTCGTACCTATAATTTTCATAGCCTATACTTTCAATGAATTTATTTTTGTTTTTTTATTTGTTCCTTATATATCCTTTTGTCTAGCAGGGACAAGGCACTCAAACAGTGGTTCAAGCATGATGTCGAGAAAGGAGCAGTTACAAGGCACTTAATATTTTGTCTTTTTTTGGGATATGTATATGCTTACAATTACAATGCACAATGAAGTGTCGGGTAGTATATATGTAATTGACATTTTAGTAATGATAATATTTGTAATATTCGGCTAGAGAAATTATTTTGGTATTTGTCAAGCATTATTGGTTGATATGAATTTTGAGAGAATTAGATTCTTACAGGTATGGAAATATATATAATTTTGGTCGTTATAATTGTTGAGAAAATAACTTTTAGTGGAGATATAGTTTTGTTAAAAATTTAGTAATAGCAAGGTTAATCTCTTTTGCAGCAGGTTCAGTCGCTACAGAAAACAATGTGTCGCTCGTGGTTAAACCATTTGTGGCCACTTTAGTTGCTACTGAAAGACATTTATAGTGGCGACATAATTTTGCCACTGAACATAAAATAATATATGTTACAATTTTAGTCGCTACTAAACAATGTCGACCAAATATTTAGTAGCGAGTTCAGTCGCTACAGAAAATAATGTATCGTTCATGGTTAAATTTTTTGTGGCAACTTTAGTCGCTACTGAAAGACTTTATATAGTCTTGCCACTGGGGCATAAAATTTTTTGTTGCAATTTTAGTCGCCACTATAAATTATTTATAGTGGCGACAAAGCTTGCCACTGAACACAAATATATTGTGTGGCGACAATTGTCGCTGCTAAAGGTAAATATATAGTGGCGACTTGTTCTTTTTGGAGCACTTTTTTGTAACATTTTTAACAACCTGTTGTGGCAACTTTATCGCCACAGAAGATGCACTTTTAGTGGCAACTATATATATCGCTACAAATAACCTTCAGTTACGGCTTTCTTTGTGGCAATACAAAAGTCGCCACTAATAGTATTCTGTAGCGACTTATAGGGCTGTTGTGGCGACCTATGTCGCCGCAAGAAGTGTGATTTCTTGTAGTGAATTTCATATCTAATCAATATTTAACATAAAAGTCTTCCAAAAAATAATACGAATTGCGCATGCAAATCGAGAAACGCTAAAATGAGATATTTTTGGTTTCGAAAAACAAAATTAAGGTTTAAAACTCTAGATAACATATCTGGTCATCACATAAAGGGCCGATAGGCTTGTAATTCAAGCACCACATGTCTATCCAAAAAGTCTTCAAAGAACATGGACTATGAGTTGTAAGAGTAATGATCGTTTGGTACGCTGCATAAGGTGGGATAGGAGACGACCCCGGATAAGAAATTAGGACCGTGGGTGTGTGCGCTCTAAAGTTTAAAGTGTACTATATTCTACTCAATCTTTTGAAATAAGCTGAGGTGATAAATGGCATTATGGTGGGGAAGAGGTGGAAAAGTGATAGATTGGTTAGAATGACCCATACTGTTAATACTACCTAATAAAAGCCTGCAAACAACACAAACGCCGAGCTGTAGGGGAAGAGGGAACGTGGGGGTGTGCACTCCAAATCTGTGGGGGCAACTTTACTACAGATTTAAGTTAATACTGGCCAATTTGATTCGAAATGCTACTTTGATTGACTCAACTTTCATTTGAGTGATTTCCTTCTTAATCACCACTCACATTATTTTCTCATTTTCATATGGTATAAATGTTAATATTGCACCAAATAAAATAACAATAACGGTAGTGTTTACAAAGACCTTATTATAATCTTGGGAGGACAAAAGAACTGTTTTTGATAGACCTAAAGATAAAATAAAAAGAATCAGTTGTAACAACAAGGTAATGCACCAAATAATATTTGATATGAAATAATAATTCTTCATACAACTCGCTCTATTAATGTAAGAGCTAAAAGAAAACACCAAGATTATATATAGATCCAATTGCTTTTCCCTTTTTTATTTAATTTGTTTTTCTCTCAAATTTTGAATTACCGAATTGTCAATCTTCTCTAAATGCACACTGTGATCGAACGAAACTGAAAAACAAACCGCTAAAATACGAGCCGTAAAAAGAGGTACAATTCCAACATAAACAAACAAGACAGCTTTCCCTAAATATCACGTTCGGACCTGCCCAAAGAAGCATACTGAAATTTAAAAACAAAAAGTCTAAGTTTTATGTCACTTAATCCCGACAACTCCAGCATTTCCTAGGATTTCCCAAATTTTCAATAACATAACCCTTATAAATTCTCAAAAAGCTACCCAGTAAATTTCCTTCATAGAACAAAATGAGAAGAAAAACAGAAATCTTACGTTCACCACCAAGTATTTTGGTGTTTTTAGTTTTTTGTCCAATAATTGGAAGTGTCAATGGAGAATACTTGATAGGAGTGGGAAGTTATGACATGACTGGCCCAGCTGCTCAAGTGAACATGATGAGTTACGGTAATTTTGATCAAGTTACTGGCGGTAATTTTGATCAAGTTACTGTTTAAGTTGCTGTCATGTGATCAGGAAGTCACGGGTTCAAGTCGTGAAACAGCCTCTTGCAAAAATGCAGGGTAAGACTGCATATAATAAACCCTTGTGATCTGGCCCTTCCCCGAACCCCGCGCACAACAGAAGCTTAGTGCACTCGAGCTGCCTTTTTTTTAATTACTTTGTCCCGTTTCATTTTATTTCACGATGTTTTCCTATAGTAAAGCTTTTAAAAAAAAGAAGCCGTTTGAACATACTATATTCGAATTACTTTGTAAAAAGAAATGGTATTAAATATGTCATGTCTTTTTTATATGGAAATACAAATATTTCATGAAGATGAAATGAAAAGTATAACGTTAGAATTCTCAAACATAGAAAGGTATTTTTTTTAAAGACAAAAGAAACAGGGTATCGTGTTAAATGGAGCATGAAAAGTAATTACATCCTATTTAATTTGTTTGGTACTATTTCTTATTAATCCATTCACAAAATACTAACACGTACGTGCTATAATTTGAAAAAATTAACTTTAAATTTATCGTTTTTCCTTCATAATGAAATATAGTCACAAAAAATGACATGTTTAAAGCCGCAAACTTTTAAAATTCTTCATTTAATTTCTTTCCTAAACTTGATGCCGAATCAAAATATAATACTCCCTCCGTTCATTTATAGTAGTCAACTTTTGACTTTGTATCTCCTTTAAGAAAAATAAATGAATTATATATTTTATAATTTTATCTATAATAATGATAGCATTTCAAAAAGTCTTAGGAAATGATTAGGGAATGAGTAGTTAATGATAAGGGTATAACAAAGAAAAAATGATTATGTTTATATAGATTTGTTAAATGGACAAGTAAAATTAAAAATATATTTTAATATAGCGAGACAAGTAAAAGTAAATGGAACG
This sequence comes from Nicotiana noctiflora, assembly GCA_032618575.1. Classification (NCBI taxonomy): domain Eukaryota; kingdom Viridiplantae; phylum Streptophyta; class Magnoliopsida; order Solanales; family Solanaceae; genus Nicotiana; species Nicotiana noctiflora. The sequence goes on from JASVEL010003557.1 coordinate 38,056, forward strand.
AGCAAATTGAAACAAAGGAGTATGTAATATGAAGCTATATATGTATAGATAAACATACAAATTTTCTTTTGGACTAATGTTTAGTGCATTTAAAAAGATATACACTGAGTACTCACTCCTTGCTATGTCACATTAATTCGTTACGGACACGTTAAGTAAGTATAATGAAAATTCAATGGAACATAGAATTGCTGCGTCGTACGTATCCGAATTCACTACAACTAAAGCTAAATAGCAGAAAATTTAATATCTTAAACAATTGTGTTAATAATTTGTTTGTATATATGAAGGTATGGAAATTTATACAGTGAAGAAAATATTGCAATAAGTGGGACACATACACAAGCTGGTCCAGGAGGTTACTTGCAATATGTGACCTATACCGTAACTTCACTGGGCTTTGTTCCTCAGTCATTTGAGCCCATTGTTACTTCTATTGAAATGCTTGTATATATATATATATATATATATATATATATATATATATATATATATATATATATATATATATATATATATATATACACACACATTATGATTTAAGTTATATTCGTTGATATCGTCCTATATGGATGTCATGATTCAATTTTTATTATAGATAGTGATAGCGTTCAACACCATTGTTAAACAAGCTAACCCTAGTTACTAGTGAGTTCTCATTCTTTTAAATAATCATTCTCATATTTACTTAACTTAAATTCAAAACAATCGAAAACTATAAATTATAAGACGACTGAATCGGGAAAGACTAAAAGAGGTCATAACAATATGAATACAACCCAAAAATAATAATCTACTAATGTGTGTGCCAGGAACTAGTGTCATAAGTACTAGGGCAACTAGTATAATGTACAAAAAATATAGTTACTGCTACTGCCTGAAATAGAATAGACAGTAAATGACAAAAATGAGAGACTCCGGTATGCTGCTGAAAGGCTCAGAAGGGACAACTCAATGTGAGATCTCGATCAGGTATCAGGAACGCGTACCTGACGGATAGCAGATGCATCTGCCTTAGATCCTGTACATTTAAGTACAAAAGCATAGTATGAGTAGATAAACAATATGTACCCGGTAAGAATCCAATCTAACCTCGAAGAAGTAGTGACGAGGGGTCGACTTGACACTTACTAGGGTCAATAATAATATAATTCAAGTGTTACGCTAAGCATGGATAATACAAATATAATGATAGTCCAAGAACTAGAATAGACAAAATATTGCTTCCTAACAACGTATTAATTTCAGTCATATCATGTAATAAGTTACATTCCAAAGCATTCAAGCAGTGTAAATCACAGTTCCACATAGATAACATGCGCACATTGTGCCGAGCTCGTGTGGCTCGGTTCGATATAAAAATAAATTGTGCAGTGTCAGAGGGTCGAATGCCGCAAACCATAGATGCATCTATTTACTACCGAGGCAATCATCCCGATCCACAAATAGCAATTTATTATCAAATAAGCATATATTGCCCATTTATAGTCAAATAATTCATACAAGTTCTCAAGTAAGTGAGTATAGCCGTTTATATTTATTTATAAATTTCTAGCACGGCCTAAGTGATCTTAGTAACAAGCAAGGACGTAAGCATTTGCAAGTATAAATTCGGGTCCTAAACTATCCGGACAATTAGCATAATAGTAGCTATGTACAGGCACTCGTCACCACGTGCGTACATAGCCAAGTCACATACATTTTTAATTTACCTATGAGGTTAATTCCCTCTTACAAGGTTAGAAAGGAGATTTATCTCGTCCCAAAGCTTAGCTCCAATTTCATAAATGCGCTCAAACCCTCGAATCGGAGCCGGACGATCCAAAACTATTCAAATGGGGGTAGGAACTAGTCAATATATGCTCATGAGTTCATATTCATACTATTAAACTAATTTTCCAACCCTAAATGCAAGTTTCTTAAAATTCATCCTCGGGCCTACATACCAGGATTTCGAAATTTTTTGAAGAAAGTTGTTACCCATAACCTAAGGATCAAGAATATACGGTTTCTACTACATTCCATAAGAAATTTTGTGGTTAAATCTTATTTTTGTGAGAACCATAGGTTTAACTCTAAACCCTTAATTTTTACTAATTTACATGGTGTAATCTACCCATAAACTATATATTAAAATCACATTATGAAGAAATAACTTACCTCACAATGCTAGGTTGAAATCTCCCATTTTGAAACTCCCAAATCGCCCAAGAATGGAGTGAAAATATGTAAAAAATGACACATTTCCGTATAAAATGAAGGTCACTGCCTTCTGTGATTTTCGTACCTGTGGTTAGAGGACCGCATATGTGGTCTCACTTCTATGCAAAAATGCCCGCTTCCGTGGTGTTGGGACTGTTTCTGCGGTTCCGCTTCTACAGAAAAGGGTTGCAACTGCGGAATCTGGGCTCCTCCCCTTGAGCCGCATCTGCGATGGTGGCTTGCACGTGCGCCTGGCCAACCGCAAGTACGGATATGACAGAACTAGAGTTTCAGCTCCTTCCCAAAATTTCAACTTAGCTCGAGCCTCGTCTAATTGCTGCTTAGGGCCCTCGAGGCCCTGCCCGAATATACCGACATATTTGAAATCATAAAACGGGCTTGCTCGAACCTTCAGAACGCTCGAAACAACGCTAAATATAAGAATCACACCCTAAACCTATTGAATCAAATTTATGCTACTCTAAATATAAGAATCACACCCTAAACCTATTGAATCAAATTTATGCTCCGTCTTCAATCTACTTCTAATGTACCGAAACGTACTTATACTACTCGGATTGACACCAGATTTTACGTGCAAGTCTTAAATGACAATACAGAACTATTCCTGATTTCGTAATTCCATTCAGACCTCGATATAAAAAAATTGCTCCAAACCAAATTTACAGAACTTCAAAATCCTTAAGGAATTAACTTTCACTATTAGGCGCCAAAATACTCCCGAGTCATCCAAAATTCGATCTCGACGTACGCACAAGTTCGAAATCATCATACGAACCTGTTGGAACCTTTTTCAAATCCTGATTCCAAGATCATTTACTCAAAAAATTCACCGAATTCAAACTTGATCTTTTAAGCCAACCTTAAGGAACCAAGTGTTCCGATTTTAACCCAAACTCTTCCAAATTCCGAACCAACCATCTCCGCAAGTCATAAATCAGTAAAATAAACACAAAATAATTCCACAAGTTAGGTGTGGGATCTATACGCAAAATAAACGCGTAATTAATTGATTGTAGTTGATTATTTTGCCCTCTTTACTAATCTACCCTTACAGGTACTAAAATTCCCCACCCAACCCAGCCCGGCCGACCCGTTAAACACCCATATCTGAATCCATGGCAAAAGGGGAAGAAATTCCTAAAGGACCTTCACCTCCAAATCTTTTGTCAATTCAACTTAGTCTACTACCAAATCCTACTGGTGAATCACCTCCACAAGGCATAAATTTTGGTGATATTAAACAAGACATAATTGTAACAAAATCAAGAACATTTATAAAGGGTGACAAAGCAATTGCCAAATTCTGGAGTGCAAATCCAAGATATGACTTACTTACTGAAGGCACATTTGCTGTAGTAGAAATGCTACTAGGCAAAAAGATAGATACCTGCATATGATGACGACGATTTTTGCTTGATCTTTAAATGGCAAGCGGAAAATATTACTACTATTGCTGCTGCTGCAAATGCTACTGCTAAAGTTATTAGATATGGTTATGCTATAATTGAATGGGAAGTACCAGAGGAGGCTAATCATGGCATTTATCGCTTAAGGCATTTTGGATCAACAAAGAAAACGAATGAATCACCAAACTCGTATTATACTGGTGCATCTAGTGCTTTTACTGTGTCTTAGGATAGTAAGACACAGAAAATCCAACTTAAACATGCAAGTGTAAGAACAGAACTTGGGCATTGATGATGTTTTTTATTCCAACAATAACATATATTAACTTAATGTTGGAAAAACAACTGTCTACTGTTCATCTATTACAGGAGCCCTTTTCCTTAGAGGAGTAAAGAAATAGGGAATACTTATTATGGCACAGGCTGCAGTGAAATAAATCACTTGTCCATCCAAATAACACAGCGTAGGCTCTTTCCTTGAATAAGTAAATCGAAAGCCTTGTTGATGTCTTCAAAATTCACTTCATGTGTCACAAACTTGTCCAATTGCAATTCCTAAAGCCACGAAAAAGGCGAGGACTAATGTTATTCAAATGAATCCAATTACTTTATAGCGATTGAAATGCAGCTTGCCCCTTGAAAAGAATCACAATAAACATAAGCAGAAATATTAATTACCTTATCAAGATAACGTTTAACAAGGATAGGAACGTCGGATTTTGGTTTGAGACCACCAAAGAGTGCTCCTGTGAGAGTTTTCTTACTCGAAAGAAGCTCAAAAGAGTTCAAGTTCAGCTGTGCCCCTGGCTTATCAACTCCTAAAACAACTGTTTTTCCCCAACCCTGCATTTTATATCCAACTGTGTTAGGTATGAGTTTGTTCTCATTATTTTGTTGATTAGTGTAAGAGTTATGTGGGGGAGACCTTTCGACAGCAGGCAAATGCTTCATGCACAAGTGTTGCCAGACCAACACATTCAAAACAATAGTCAGCACCTCCATTAGTCATCTCAATTATCACCTGTTTAGAAAAAGGAAAACAAATTATGAGAGTTTTAGCATACGATGAGGATTATTGCCACATAACTATAAGTTGTCAAGCTTCTACAACAATAGCAACAAACCCAGTGAGTTCCCACAAGTTTGGTCTGGGGAGGGTAGTGTGGTACGCAAACCTTACGCCTACCCTGGGAGAGCAAAAATGTTGTTTTCGCTAGACCCTCCGGCTAAAGAGACAAGGGGTAAAGCTTCTAAGTTAGTAAATTCCATATTGTAAGAATGAATGCTACAACCATGATTTATGCATTCATTCACAAATAAGCATAATCTTTTTTTCTTACCTGGCTAATAGGTTTATCCCCATAGCTGTTGGAATTGATAAAATCAGTGACTCCAAATTTCTTCCCTGTGTCAAATGAGAAAGATATAAATAAGAAAAAAAGGACAAGAGGACGATGAATATTATCTTTTTTGTTATTCTTGTTGTACATAGAAGGGCAGCCTTGGAGCAACTGTCAAGTTGTCTCCATGTGACCTATAGATCATAGGTTCGAGCTGTGGAATCAGCCACTCATACTTGTATTAGTGTAAGCTGCCCACATCACACCTCTTAGGGTGTGGCGCTTCCCTGGACCCTGCAAAAATGCAGGGATCTTTACGCATCGGGTTGCCTTGTTTTTTTTTTTTTGTACAATGAATATTTAGTGTACCTACCTATTTCAAACTTTTCAGAGTTTATATCTACACCAATAACTCTGCTAGCACCACATAGCCTTGCTCCTTCTGCAACCTAGAAATTCCTCCGGATTAAGCATAAGAGGTTATTAATACTGACAAAAGCAAGAAGAAGGAGGAGGAGGTACATACTGCTAATCCAATTACACCCAAACCGAAGATCACTACAGTTGAACCTGGTTCCACATTGGCTGTTTTCCAAGCAGCACCTACTCCTGAAAGCTCAATTCAGATAATATCAGACATGAAATTGTTCATAAATTCTCATATTAATCTAACTTATACACATCAATAGTGTAAGTAGAAAGAAACTTGTTTTATTCCCAAGCTACCAATCTCACTATTTATAAAAGTTCAGTAACCTAATAGTGTAAAACTACTGAAACGATAATTACCTGTTGATACTCCACAACTCAATAGACATGCCCGGTTAGGTGGGATTTCAGGATCAATCTTTGTTACATTAGCAATGTCGACAACTGTGTACTCGGAAAAACTTGATATATACACGAAATGGTGTAAAGTTTCTCCTTCAACAGTAGTGAATCTGCTTGTTTTATCTCTATGTAGCAATGGAGATATCTCAAATGGGAAATTGGAACAAAGGTTGCTTTTCTCGGATTTACAGTCTACACATTCCTTACAGTCGGGCAAAAATATAGGTACAACTGAATCTCCTTCTTTTAACTCCTCAACATCGTCTCCAACACTCTCCACAACCCTTAAATTCAGTAAGAACTGGTATCAGAAGATAAGAATCATTTGTATTTTGAAGATGCATCTTTAAAGCATATATTATTGTAGTAAAATTTATTTAAGCCTGTGCTGAAACATTACCAAATTCTGTTCCTTAAACATATTGGATCAAACTTAGCCATGTTAACTATTGCCTTCAATCAAGAAATCAAATAAACCACGAGCACGGAATTGACAGGGGATCACGGAATATACTGCTCGTCTGTTCCATTTTATATGACAACTCTTTCCTTTTTTTGTGGATTCCAAAAAAGAATAATTTTCTATATTTTGAAACTTTTTTAATTTAAACAGTTTTTTTTACACTTAATGACATGCTCTTATACAATCAAATATCTCTATAACAATTTGTTCCGATATTTTTGACTGCTATAATGAAATGATATTAGAAAAGTATATTATAATAAAATATAAAAACCCATTTCGATAAATATTTGGCTTTTATAATGAATACCTATTATATAGGAATATTGTTATAAATAGATTAGACCGTAAACATGTTATTGGTCACAAATTGTAAGGGTACTTGTTGGGGTATGTGCTAAAAATCTTTCTTTAGTTATTAAGTTTTATATCCAGCCAAATACACGTCATATAAAATGAAACAAAAGAAAGTAAAATTTACCCAAAAGCTTCATGGCCCAAGATTCTTGGAAAGCAACCAGGAAATTCCTACAAAAGGCATCAGTTCATATAAAAATTAGTAAAAAAAAATTCTACTGAAGAGAGACTAAATTTGGAAATAAACATAAAAATTCCATACTTTCATCTTCCAGAAGGTAATGTCGCTGAAACAAAGAGAAGTACAAATGATTTTTACTCGAACTTCATGCGCTTTAGGAGGAGCCACAATCACTTCCTCTATCACCAGTGCTTCTCCTGCTTTTCTTGCTACCGCAGCTGCACCACCACACTCACAAGTCAGGACTATAGGAGGGGCAAACGGGTGGGGCGGGTCGGATATGGTTCAGATAAAAACGGGTAATGAAAAAACGGATCATTTATCCGACCCGATCCATATTTAATATGAATAAAAAATGGGTTAACCGGGGATAAATCCATGACTCCTTGTATATGATCTTTTTTGGGAGAATTCTTAGTCTACCTAACTTGCCAGTCTGAGGCTTTACAAATGTAAAAGTTAGACCCATTTGTTATCCATGGTTATTCTTACTCATAGTTTATCCGTTTTATAAATGGATAATATGGTTTTTATCCATATTTGACCCACTTTTAAAAAGTTCATTATCCAACCATTTTTTAGTGGATAATATAGGTGTTTAACTCTTTTCTTTGAACCATTTTGTCACCCCTAGCCGGGACCGTTTGTCCATGAAATTTCACAAGTTTTTGAAGATGAATTTTTATATTTAAAATTTTCAGATAAACTTTTTTCTCCACTCACAAAGTTATAGTAGTAATATTTTTTCAAGTAAAATACATGTCCAAATATAATTTCAAATTCAAAGCCTACATTTTATATGTCCAAATGCCTACTAATTAACAAGTAAAATGGATTTTTTTAAAGTAAAACAGCAATTTTTATCAATTAAAATCTCTAATTTTTTTCAAGATTCAACATATACTACCTGGCTCAACTATAAGAATCCTATATATTCTGTCTGATTCATCATAATTAAACTATTTCTACACGTATTTAGGTTATATACACTTACAATGACAATGTAGTAACGGTTAAACAGGTTAGTTAGCATTTTATTCTACGATAACAATCAATACTTCTTAATTAGACTACCTAAAAATGTCGACATGATCATGTAAATATAATATATGCATAACTGTATATAATCAATGTAAATCAAAAAAGTAGATATTGAATCTGATCGGCTATTTGTGTACTATCCCATATATTTACACTATCAAGAAGTTTAAAAACTATTCTACACTGCCGTCAATCAACAAGGAATCGTCCTTTATCTGAATTTGGAATGGACTGAGATTTACAAAATTGACATAAGCAAAAGTTCTTTTGAAGATTGTATAAAGATCATATTTTAAATTTAAAAAAAAAAACAGAAAATTAGCTTTGTGACTAATATTTACCTCTGCAACGAATGGGTTTTCCAGCAGTTTTGCTAAGCTCTTTTTGTTTTGTGGAAGCCATTTTTGTCAATACTGCAAAGCACAGAGTCACTCTCTTTTATTGACTTGCTATATCTTCAGTTCTCTGGTTTTATAGAAATACTTGGTCTTTATCCACTAATCATTAATTATTATTATATTAATCTGTAAAACCAGATAATGGCATATATATCAAATTTAAAGTTTGAACGGTTTCATAAATTTGAAATTTAAAAAAATTATATGTATGAAAGTTGTGTAAAAATAAAACAGTGTCAAACATACTCACACAATTAAAAAAAAAATTATACTAATAGGTATGTTCTTCAGACTCATTAAAAATATCATTGGATACATATCGGATTCTTGATAATATATTTTTAACAACCTGATATAGGTATGAATATATTTTCAGAAATCCTAGCATTTTAATACTAATTACGTGTCATCTAAATTATGAAAAGTTGGATTAATTAGTGATATAAAAAACAAAGCAAATTACATGTTTCACGTTGAAGTACAGTGCAAGAAAAGGAGTCACACTGAGAGTGAAATATAGTAGTAAAAAGACAGCTATCCGAATATAATTGAAATGTTCGCCAAATCTAATAGCCTGTAAATTGTCATTTTTCGATTGAGCAATAATACCAAAGACGGTAAAGTAATAAACGACAATTTTTTTTTTTTTTTTTGGGGGGGTTGTGGGGGGCTGATTTACGTTACTATTCTTTGCTGTCATTGTAACTGAAAACCGACATTTTCGTTTTTTGAATTATTGTAAAGCTTATCTGGATGTCATTTTTGGGGTCATTTTGATAACGTTACTATTCTTTACATCAAATGAATTACATGATAGTTATCACTAAATTATAGGTAAATTATTACACTCTCACCTCAATTTATAGCGTAATCACATACATAACCATTGTTATTACACTGTATTTGTAAAATAATTTTGAAAATATAAATAAATAAAAATAAAAATATGCATAAACAGAAACGAAGAAACCAATTCGAGCTCACAGAATTCACAGTGTTTCCTTAAGGAATTTAATCCATTCCTAGTACCCAAGGTTATGGATTATTTCCTCCCAGGATAGAACGAATTACACACTGGTGTAGTGGTACTTCAAACCCCAGTGTTTCAGCGAACACAAAGTTCGGTAGCAAATCACACTTACTTTTTGCTTTGTTTGATCCTAAACGTATGCAGAAGAAAGGAGGAGAAACTCATAAATTCGTAGTGAAATTCTGAGCAGAATAGTATTGTATTTATAGCAAAAAGTTGGGCTGAAATCTGAAGAGTCTCTTCAGAATAATTGTTTCTGCAAAACTGCCACAGCATAAATGGTCATTTAGTCAATAATAAAGAGGGAAAATAAAGATAAAAAATTGATGGCTAGTTAAGTTTCATTTGGATTTAATATTACTATTTATTTAATATTAATATTCTGTTATTAAAATAAATACTTTAATAACATTTATGTTAATATTTTACTATTAACAAATAAATTTGGTCCAAATCCAAATCCGAAGCCGAAGCCGAGCGACGACGACGACGGCGCGAGGCTTGCTTTCTTCTCAACTCTTTAAGAGCTAGAAGAAGAGCAATTGCTTATATACCCATAAAAAACTTCTTCCTTTTCCGATATGGGACAATGCCCATTTACCAAGGAGAGGTTGAAATTTCACTCAAAATTTCATTTCCCTCCATTTCCCATTCACCCTCTTTTAACTCTTTAATATATTAATTAAATATATTAAAACCCAACAACCATAATGTATGGATATGATCTTATGAAAATATGGAATACTGAGTAAATTTTTTAACGTTAAACACCAACTTTGCTGTCATTCGGATGTCATTTTTACAGTGACAGCAAAGAAAGTAAACTGGCAATCTGTATATTTTTAGGTGCTGAAATATGTAAATATAGTAACAGCATGTTAAAAAAACTCTTTCTCTCCTTTTTTTTCGATATAATATTCGGCATTCAAATCTCATAAGTCTGACTAATTTAAATTTGTATCGGATAAGTTTAAGACGTTTGCTATCTAAGGTTTTTGTTTGGCTCAAAAGTTATCAATATACTTTATAAGCTTAAAAATAATCAAAAATAAATGAGGCTAAATCGTAATCAAATATAATAAAACCTAGAGAGAAAAAGATAAAAATATTGTAGTAGATCTGATCATAAGAACTTGGGAATAAGTATTCGTTAAATATAGAGATAGAGAAGGGAAACTGGAAGAGTTGTATTACTTGATAATAATACTGATGCCACTTTATAATGGGAAGGTCCCCTTTATATAGCAGGATGTCTTCCTCGAAATAATCATAAAAGTACAAAAAGTAGTCAACGTCCCTCTAGCGAGGACGATGAGTTTTAACTAGCGTCGTCTTTGTCCTCACACCCAAGTCGTACACTTACTTTAGTTGACGTATGCTCACAGGGTATACCTTTCGGCGTAGAGACATTGAGGGCCAAATTTGACCCCATACAGTTAGTCCCTCCACTCGTTGGAGGCGTATCTGGTAGACGTCTTCAAGGGGCGGAAATGCAAACCTTGTTTTTTAGAAAATTTGCCCTCACTATGGGGGCGGTGACGTGAATGAGGTGAAAAGTATGGCATCGCCGAGCTGCAGACGTGTGGCTCCCTTTTCGAAATGACATCATCACCCGCATGCGTCATAATTATACTTACTCCCGAGGCGGTTCAGAGGATGATGTGATGTTCTGGTTTCTCGCGCCCGTTTTGAATCACGCCTCTTCAATTTTTGTGCATCCTAACCCTATAAATAGAGGGAAGGTTCAATCCATTCATCTTTCGAACCTTTGGAAAACCTTTTCTGGCTTCCTTTTTTACCTTTCTTTCTAGCAACCGTTATTTCGTGCGAGACTCTCCCACTTCTTTGAAACCGCCCGTCCTTAGTGCTCCGTTTCTTACATAGGATAATATGACAAAACGTGGCCAGAGTAATAAACAGACCAAAGATAATGCCCCATTTAGGGTTCCGCCCTCCTTCGGTGGCGAAGAGGAAAAGGCGGGGAACGCCCTTGTTTCCCTTAGTGTAGACAACATCCTCCCGAAGGAGATGCATATTCGTAGGGATTTTCCAACTAAAAGCCCAGCCTTTCCCTGGGAGCACAGTGATTTATTACAATCCCACTTAGTTGATCTTCGAGAGACGTACCATATTCCGGATAACATAGAAATGGTTCCGACTAGGACGGACTATGCCAATGTGCACCGGTCTGGGTACTGCACATTCTACGAGTACCCGTTCTTGATCGGTTATAGTCTTCCAATCTACCCCTTAATGGATGAGCTTTGCCATTTTTTCAACGTGTTTCCGGCTCAACTTACTCATTACACCTTGAAGGTGTGCCAGATTATGACTATATATGCGGCGAGGACTGAGTGTAGCGTCTCGGTTTACCACCTCTTATAGTTTTTCAACCTTGGTTACTTGAGGGGTACCATGCTGCATTTGAAAAGTCATGACACAAGGGGCTTGGTTGTTAAAGCCGACGACAAGACTAATCGCCGCTTTTGGCGTAAATACTTCTACATTAGGATGGAGCACCTTGTATCTAATCCCGAAGGGTTCCCGGAAAGATGGAATCCAGAACGTGAGTACCTTTATTTGTAGAATTCATGACTATTTGTGACCTTGACCATACGGCCACTGTGATTTCTTTGCTTTCTTCTTTTTCTTTGTAGCGAGGTCTTCTCCACCCCAATCCATTGAAAATATTAAATCGTGGGTGGAGAAAATGATTCCTTATGCGGAGGAATGCCGTACCTAGGCTACGTTTCGTGAACGATATGGCCCGTCAGGTAATTCTTTGGCTAAGGTTTGGAGGTTCCCTTAGGTTTTGTTACCTGACTTATTTGTGTTGGCAGGTCGGAGCACCCCTAAGAAGAAGAAAAACATCGTTACCTCGCCTAGGACGGGGACTGACTCTGAGGGTGGAGACATACCCTGTGGCTCGCTCAGTGATAGTGCTCTCGGGATTCCTCAGCAGGAGGTTGTGCCCGTGGTGGCATCCATAAATGAAGCGACTCCTTCAATGCCATCCCTGTAGCCTGTGAATGAGACTTTTGAGGGTGAGGAGCCGCCGGAGAGGAAAATATGCCGGTTGATAAATGGCAAGGGGACAACCACAGAAGACGAGAGGGCGAGTGAACCCCGTCAGGGATCGAGGCCAGTTTTTATGGTCGATGCCATCCATTCTGGGAGGTCAGCTCCCCAAGGGAGGGCAGTTCCCGATGCTAGCCCAGCCCGCATTCCGGAGAGTGGCTCGTCGGCTGTTGTTGGAGAAGTAGACGACGGTGCCGAGAGGGTGGACCCTGAGGCTGCCCATGTGGGTGTAGATATGTTAACAAGGGGTCCGGCCCGTGTAGGGATGACGACAGTTAGATCTAACCGTCGAATTCTGAGTACAAGAGGGTATAACCTATTGCAACACAGTGAGCAGGCCGCAACGGATATGACCCTATTATGTGCGGCTGTTGAGCGTAAAATGCTAAAAGGTGTTAGCGAGGAAAACTATCCTGGAGTATTGCTGGCGTGGCCTTGCAGGTAGTTTTCGATTTTCTTCGTGTGTCGTAAAGTTAACTTTGATGCATACTGACTTGCCTTTCCTCTTTTTCCTTTTTTTTAGACTCTCATCTTGGAGGTAGAGAGGAGGCGGCGAGTGCGAAGGAATGCAACCACTTTTAATAAGGTGGTAAAGAAATATCAACGGTTTCGTGCCAAGCATCAGGCGCTAGCGGACCTACTTAAGCAGGACCCGAAATTTCGGCTTTTTTCGTGAGGACCTGGAGTAGTTGGAGGCCCAGCTGAAGCGAAGGATGGTTGAGCTGGAGCAAGTTGATTGCCTTTTTGGCTCGGAACATTGAGCTAGAGACTCTTCTCCAGTCGAAGAAAGAGGAACTGGAGGTCGGTCGTGGGGTAGCGGCGGAAGCCGCTGATTTGCGAGTCAAGGTCGCTGCCTTGACCGCCGAGCTTGATACCAAGGCGGCTGAGATTGAAGCCCTTAAGCAAAGTGTTGTGCCAAGGTTTGATGAGGATGCGCATCGTGAGGCGCATGAGATGTGGGTGTATGTCGAGGCCAAGCTAGTCGTGCTTGAGCAACTCTTAGCTGCGGGTCGAGCTACTGAGGCGGAGGTTCAGAAGCAATGACGCATAGCTCGCGTCGCCCGCGAAGCCTTCAGGTATAGTTCCGACTCCCCAGACCGAGCGGGCTATAATTCCGAAGACATTAATCGTCTAGGGTCCGGGTCCTGGATCTCTGCAGCTTATTAGCCTGAGGGCGGCAGCGGACGAGATGGTGGTCCAGCGGGGGACGGTGAGCAGAATGGCGGAGCCCCTTAAGACACGTATACATTTTGTTTTGTTATATTTGGAAAGGTAAATGGGTCCTTTTGTATATGCATTTTTGGATGATAATGAAATTTATACTTTTGTTGTTATTCTTTTCCTTTTGTATCTTTTATTTTCAGTATCTCATCTCCGCAAAGTGGATGCTCTCTTACTTGTAAGATTCTTAGTGTGCTTCTCGAATGTTGTTTGTGTTATCCGCCGATAGGAGGCGACTTCGATGCTAAATAGTGGTGGCTTTATCTAATAATAGCATCGCTTCATCCATATTTTACGTGCCTTGTTTCGTAGTCAAATAGGGTTGGCGACTGTTGGTGACGACGGCCTTAGCCGTAATATTGTTGATGGCCTTAGCCATGTACGTAACTTTAACTATCGTCGAGTTACTTAGTTTATCATAGTCGAGCTGGGTCGACTTATTGACGACGATGGCTTTAGCCTTTTACCCATTGGAGATGGCCTTAGCCATATATGTAACTTTGACTGTAGTCAAATTACTTGTTTGTCATAGTCGAGCTGGGTCGACTTATTGATGACAATGGCCTTAGCCATTTACACATTGGGGATGGCCTTGGCTATATACATAACTTCGATTGTCGTTAATTACTTGTTTGTCGTAGTCGAGCTGGGTCGACTTATTGACGATGGTGGCCTTAGCCATTTACACGTTGGGGATGGCCTTGGCCATATACGTAACTTCGACTGTCATCGAATTACTTATTTGTCGTAGTCGAGCTGGGTTGACTTATTGATGACAGTGGCCTTAGCCATTTACACGTTGGGGATGGCCTTGGCCATATACGTAACTTCGACTGTCATCGAGTTACTTCATTTGTCGTAGTCAAGCTGGGTCAACTTATTGATGACGGTGGCCTTAGCCATTTACGCATTGGAGATGGCCTTAGTCATTCATACATTGGATATGGCCTTAGCCGTTCATACATTTGAGATGGCTTTAGCTGTTCATACATTGGAGATGGCCTTAGCCGTTCATATACTAGATATTGCCTTAATCGTTCATACATTGGATATGGCCTTAGCCATTCATGCATTGGAGATGGCCTTAGTCGTTCAACATTGGAGATCATGCTAGTCCAGTCCATTTGTCATGTCATCTGGGAGAGCGCATGGAGTGGCTGGTATGATAAACTCGTTACGCAAATATCTCCAGGTTTCCCCTCTGCTGCCTCGTTAAAAACCTCCCCGAGAAAATCCAATTGGGACAAAACTCAGGTAAGGGAAAAAGAGTGCGACTCGGGAGACATCTTTTAGAAATGGAAATATTTGAGGTGGGCGACGATCGAATTATTTTGGAGAGTTCTTCCTTCCATTGTTTCTAATTGGAATGCTCATTTACCTGCTGCTACTGTGATTTTGTATGGTCCGTCCCAGTTGGTTCCAAATTTTCCTTCGCTTGGGTCTTTTGATGCCAATGTTTTGGTTTTGAGGATGTAGTCTCCCACTTTGAGTGGTCTTACTTTGGCTCTTTTGTTGTAGTACCTTTCGACTTGTTGTTTCTTAGCCATCATTTTTATGTGGGCCATTTCTCTTCTTTCCTCGGCCTCGTCGAGGTCTTGAAGCCTATTTGCGTTGTTCTCTGTTCCGCTGGTATGTGAATACCTCAAGCTTGGTTCGCCGACTTCGATTGGTATAATTGCGTCGGTTTCATTGACCAGTGAATATGGTGTTTCTCCTGTATAGGATTTTTGTGTGGTCCCGTGTGCCCACAATGCATCCGGTAGTAGTTCGGGCCATACCATTTTAGCTTCCTTGAGTTTCTTTTTCAGTATGTTATGTATTGTTTTATTGAAAGACTCTACTTGGCCATTAGCGATGGGGTGATATGGCATGGAGAGTATTCACTTAATGTGCCACTTGTCGAAGAATTCCGTCATCATCTGACTAACGAATTGTCATCCGTTGTCGCAGCTGATTTCTTTGGGGATGCCGAAGTGGCAGATGCTATTTTTCAATATGAATGCAATGACTTCATGTTCGCGTATTCGGGCGTACGCATCTGCTTCCACCCACTTGGAGAAGTAGTCAGTTAAAACTAATAGAAAGATAGGGGACCGACCATATCCATTCCCCATTTGAAAGGCCATGGGGAAGTGACTGGGTGGAGGGGCTCTCCTGGCTGATGTATCATGGGGGTATACTTTTGACATTGTTCGCATCGGTGAACGTATTTTGATGCCTCTTTCTTCATGGTGGACCAGTAATAATTGGATTGTATTATGCAACGTACGAGGGTGCGGTTACTTGTATGGGCACCACAGTGACCCTCATGTACCTCTTCGAGTACTGGTCTCATTTGGTGCAGTGCTAGGCACTTGGCTAGGGGTCCGCCAAATGTTCTTTTGTAGAGCTTGTGGTTTATCAGGCAACACCTGACGGCCTGTACGCGGAGCTTCTTTGCTTCTTTTTTGTCGAGTAGGAGTGTACCATCCTGCAGATAAGATACAAATTGGTTGCGCCAGTCCCAAGTCAAATTTAAAGAAAGTACCTCAGTGTGATCAATGGCTGAATAAAGGAGGATGACCACGCTTTCTCTATCGAAGTTTTTAGTAGTTGCGGCCAATTTTGCCAAGCCATCTGCTTTAACGTTCCATGCCCTTAGAATTTGTTTGAAGCAGCACTCATCGAACTCAGTCATTAATCTGTGGATCTCTATCTTATATTTTTGCAATCTCTGCTCCTTGATTTGGCAAGTCCTAGTGACCTGGTTCACTACGAGTTGGGAGTCGTAGTGGAAAATGAGTCGTCGAGCCCCATATTTGATGGATAGTGTCATACCTGCAATAACATCCTCGTAGTCGGTCTCGTTGTTAATCATTTTGGGGCACCGCACAGACTGGCAAATTATTTCGCACGTGGGGACCTCAAGAATGAGTCCCAGTCCTAATCCTGAGGCATTAGTAGCGCTGTCAGTGTACAGAGTCCATAAGTCGGTGTTGGAGGGGGTACGACGTGCCTCCAGTTCCGCCTCTGGCAGTATGTCTGCGTTGAAATCGTCTATAAAGTCGGCAAATACTTCCGACATAATGGCGGTTCTCGGGTGATACGAGATGTCGTGTTCACTGAGCTCTATAGCCCATCTGGCGAGTCTGCCTGATAATTTAGGCTTATGTAGGACACTTCTCAAGGGGAAGGTCGTGAAGCTATGACTAATGTCAGGGATAATTTCTTTAGGTGTGGATACCGTATTTCGGAATTCGCTAAGGTTTTACTAACATTGTAAATAGGAGATTGCGTACCTTCATTTTCACGGACAAGGACTGTACTGACAGCGACCTCGGAGACAGCCAGATATACCAGCAGGGGCTCGCCCGCACTCGCTTTGGCCAGTAGTGGTGGCGAAGATAGGTATGCTGTCAATTTTCTCAATGCTTCGATGCATTCCTCATTATATTGTAATCTGTTGTCTTTCCTCAACACATTGAAAAATTTATGGCACCTGTCCGGGGACCGTGAGATGAATCTAGATAGGGCGGTTATTCGCCCCGTCAACTTTTGTACATGTTTTTTGCTGTTCAGAATCAAAGGTATAGCATCTATAGCCATGATCTAATCTGGGTTGACCTTGATGCCTCGTTGAGACACGAGAAATCCTAAGAATTTCTCAAGGCTACGTTGAAGACACATTTCTCGGGGTTCGGCTTTATCCCTTACCTTTTGAGTATTTCGAAGGTTTCTTTCACGTAGTCGATGAGGTCTTCTTTATTTGCCGACTTCACTAACATATCGTCAATATAGACCTCCATGGTCTTACTGAGTTGTTCTTTAAACATTCTGGTGACCAGTCTCTGGTACATAGCCCTCGCATTTTTTAGCCTGAATGGCATCACCTTGTAGCAGTATGTCCCTTGGTGGCTGATGAAAGTTATTTTCTCCTGGTCCTCCTCGGCCATCATGATTTTATTGTGGCTGGATGGCGTCGATTAATTGGTCGATGTGGAATAGTAGGAATGAATCCTTCGGACATGCCTTGTTCATATCAGTGAAATCCACACACATTCTCCATTTCCCATTTTTCTTCTTGACCATGACGACATTGGCGACCCACTAGGGGTACTTCGATTATTTGATGGAACCATTGGCCAGTAATTTGTCTACCTCATCGCTGACCGCTTCACTGATGGCGGTGTTGAATTTCCTTCTCATCTGTCGCACAGGCGGATGTAATGGATCGATGTTCAACTTGTGGGTGACGATGTTTCTCGGGATTCCCAGCATATCTGAATGGGAAAAGGCAAATAAATCTTCATGGTTAGCTAGGATTTTATGGTACTTACTCGGGTTGTTGAGGTCGTGTCCGATGTAGGCTTTCTTTGTGAGGTCGGTGTAGTCCAACAAGACCGGGTCAAGATCTTCGACCGTCTCTTTACAGGCCTCCATGACGTCGGGGTCTTTGATGGCGTCCGTTGTTGGGTTGACTTTAGTCCCTAACACGGCTGATTGATATGTTTTTGCAATCGCCCCTTTTAGTTGTTTGGTGTTGGTGCAATCTTAATCTATTTTATAGCATTCCTATGCGGTGCACGACTTACCTCGAATGCTGAATACCCCCCACAGGGTGGGGAATTTGATCACTTGGTAAAACCTTGAAGGAACTGCTCGCATGGCATGTATCCATGGGTGTCCTATGATGACGTTGTAGGCCGTTTCTTGGTTCATTACGTGGAAAGTGGTCTCCAGCATTACTCCTCCTACTAAAACGAGAAGTAATATTTCTCCAGATGTCCGTTCTACTACATTGTTAAAACCAATTAGTTTTATGCAATGTGGTATTACCTTACCCTCAAATCCATTTCTACGAGGACCCTTGGGTAGATAATACAGTTGCCACTTTTATCATCAATCATGATTCTTTTAACATCTGTATCGGCGATACGTAAAGTGATAACTAAAGCATCATAATGAGGGAAAGACAAATCATCGGCATCGGACTTATCGAAGGTGATACTATCTTCAAAGTCATCATACCGTTCATGGGTGATGGTCCGCTATAGTTTATGCGTGGTGGCGAACTTGACGTGGTTGATTGCTGAGTCGTCGCCATCTCTGATGATCATGTTTATCGTACGTGCTAGGAAAGGTGACTTTACGCAGTCTTCGATTTTCTGTCCACGTTCTTGATGAAACTCGCATAGGATTTTTGATTTCCTTGTAGCAGGGTCTGATTTCATCTTTTGCGGCCACTACACCGTGGTTCCCAACTTCGTCAATGCGTACACTATTTCTGAAGGAGACACACAAACGTTATGGGCAGATAATAAAGGAGGTGTACCTATTTCATTTCGGAGTGTGGTAACGTATCGCTGTAGAGAATCTGTATGCCTTGGTAGTGGATGGGAGGATCTGGTGTATGGCTGATGCTGGTCTTTGTTGGAGCGTGGGAGTTGTTCTCGTCGTCCTTCATTGCGACGATCCCTTTTTTTCTCTGAGTGTATCGCTGTTAACCGTTGGGTCGGCCCATTAAGATCATCCTCGTCCGCTCGTACCTCGGCGCAATAGGCGTTTAGCCCGTTCTAGAAAGCAGCGACTGCCATACCTTCCGATACGTTTGGCAGGCTCATCCTTACTCTGTTGAACGTGGCCAGGAAGTCCCTGAGTCCTTCCCCTGCGGTTTGCCTGACGGCGAAGATGTCGTTGACCTTTGTTTCCGCTTTCTTTGCTCCTTCATGGGCGGTGATGAACTTATCCGCCATTTTCTCGAACATTGATATTGCCTTAGCTGGTAGCTGGGAGTACCACGTTAGGGCCCCTCCCGTCAATGTCTCACCAAACTTCTTCAGCAGCACCGATGGTACCTGCTCTTTTGATAGGTCATTACCTTTCACGGCAGTGACATAGTGGATCAAATGATCTTCGAAATGCGTTTCTGTCGTATACCATTAAGTAAGGTGGCATCTTGAAGGTTTTTGGGATATAGTGAGGAGTAACTTCTTCGGTATATGGTTCTTCGATGAATCTTCCCACGTTGCATTTTGGTATCAACTTGGGAGCACCAGGGATCTTGTCTACCCTCTTCTAATACTTTTTCATTTGGTCACGAAGAGCCCTGTTTTCATTCTCTAATCCTTCCATCTTCTTTAGGATGGCTGTTAGCGTACCGTCGTTGGCTTGTGCTTCGATGGGTTTGTTATTTGCTCATACGGCTTTAGGTTCACCCATGGCAGCAGTGATTTTTACCGTTGGCATACACCTGACGTTACTTTGTGGTGACTTCCAAACCAAGCCACTTAGAGTACTTGTTAGTCATTCTTCCAGTAGCTTCTTGACCACCGATGGCGCTTCCTTAGCCGCAGATGTGGAGGCTCTTTTTTCATGCAAGATCGTCAGACCTTCAGATGGAGAAGGTGAGATCTCTGTATCTGGTGTGGTGCTAGGGGTTGCATTCAAGATACCCTCATCACTAGCCTCATTGAGAGGACCAAGGAAATTGGTTGTAACCTACTATTGCTTTCGATCTTGTGTTATTTTCGGCCATCTTTTTGTGTGGTGTAGAGAATGGTTGTTGGTTGTTCTCTTGGTGGATACTATGATTTTGATTCTCAAAATCCCCACATATGGCGTCAAATTGTTTGGCTCAAAAGTTATCAATATACTTTATAAACTTAAAAACAATCAAAAATAAATGAGGGTAAATCGTAATCAAATATAATAAAATCTAGAGACAAAAAGATGAAAATATTGTAGTAGATCTGATCATAAGAACTTGAGAATGAGTGTTCCTTAGATGTAGAGATAGAGAGAGAATAAGGAAAAATAGGAGAGTTGTATTACTTGATAATAATATTGATGTCACTTTACAATGTGAAGGTCCCCTTTATATATTAGGTGGTCTTCCTCGAAATAATCATAAAAGTACAAAAAGTAGTCGTCGTCCCCCTAGCGAGGACGCTGAGTTTTAACTAGCGTCGCCTTTGTCCTCACACCCAAGTCTTACCCTTACTTTAGTTAACGTATGCACACTGGGCGTACCCTTCAGCGTAGCCAAATTTGAGCCCATACAGTTTTATCTTAATATTTGAATTCGATATCTCTGACTAAAGTAAATGAATTCTAATCAAAAAATTGTTTTATCATCTACCAGTGGTGTGCTTAAAAACTATTTTATCTGGAAAAAGGTGGTTGTGGGAATTAAATCAAGTCAACATGTGAGTATAACCGCATATACGTGGACTCACCCATTACAATATATCTCAATAACACATTTCACACATCCTATTACAATACCTAAATATTTATTCATATTGAGTTTCTTTACGTCAAATAATATCAATTATAACAGAGTGGTTTTATGAGCTGAAAATATATTTTAATTAACATGTGGTCAAATTAGAGAAGTCCATATTAATCTGATGTAAACATTTGATAGGATAAGTTTTTATTCGTCCTATCTTATTGTCAAGAGGCGGATGTAGAGTACCGGCAACTGATTTATCTGAACCTAACACTTTTGATACAGAGTATAAGTTTTTGCGAAAAAATGCACTAAAATTTTACTAACAAATAGTAGATATAAATTTATAACTTCAAAAATAGAGTAAGATTAATGGTAAAGATATAAAATATTGAATTTGTAAAACTTAAATTTTGAATCCGCTGCTCCTATTGTCGGTCCGCTGCCAGCAACTGCAGCACTAAAAATACTAGAAAATTTATAGTTTTTCTT
Source organism: Nicotiana noctiflora (assembly GCA_032618575.1). Classification (NCBI taxonomy): domain Eukaryota; kingdom Viridiplantae; phylum Streptophyta; class Magnoliopsida; order Solanales; family Solanaceae; genus Nicotiana; species Nicotiana noctiflora. The sequence continues at coordinate 59,330 of JASVEL010003557.1, forward strand.
AGTTGATGACTGAATTAATGTTTACTGCATTAAAACCAAGCACCTAATCAAAGCAAATATTTATGATGGATCTCTTAAGTTTCAAAGGCATACTGCTTTGTGTCTTATTCATATCATTGTCATGAATGAGCATTATTCCATTAAAAGTCTTAAACGTGTTTTAATAGTATCTTTTTCCACATAATAGAGGAAGGAGCGAAAGGGAGTCATTTGATAAATTACGGTCACTCTTGTTGTGGATTTTAACGAAAACGAATTCACAGTTACTTTTTAATAGTACTTCTTTTGACAAAAATGAGATTTGACTTTTCAACTTCGTTCCTAATTAATCCGAATTAAAGAGGTCATCATGGATAAATATTATGCAAATCCTATCTACTAAAAGAAATAATCAAAACCAAAATACGTCATGTGCAGAAACGAACCCTAATTTTGAGTGAGGTTGTTGATTGTGAAAAAGGCGTCTTACTGGCTTCAGATAGATAAACTATATATATTAAATAAATTTCTTAGCACAAATATAAAATCTTGATCAAAGTTATTAGGTTCTGTCAAACTCGTAACAAGCAGTTTCTCCTTTTTTGAGATTGTTTGACTTCTAGGCAACGAGTATGTTTCAAATTCGTTGTTCCTTTTTTTTAACGGAAAACGAGATCAAAAAGGTGAACGACGGGATAAATATAAAGATTCGAGTATTCCCTCTACATGGCAAAATATGTTTTCCATGGAAATTGCATATAATATCGGATTCAGTTCAAGAAAAATAAATGAAAATTTATGACGAAGTGAGAAAAATAACAAAACCCCTCCAACTTTTGTGCCTGGTTGTTTATAAGCATGCACTTTAATTTCCACCTGAACTTCTATTTCAAAATTGACTAAAAGAAAACAACGTAAAACTTATAACTTTCTTGGGTGGTTTGGTACATTGGTCATTGGTGGGATCTCCCAATGTATAAGGTGTCAAAAAATCACGACCCATTAGAGAGGTATAAGGTGTCAAAAAACGTGCTCAAAAGATTGGGCCAGGTGTTGCGGTGAACTGCGGACAAACTTGATGGACCTCAGCAATGTGACATCAAGTAACGCACATTCATGACAAATCGCTGTCAGTCACAGACTTACTAGGGAAAGATTTTCAATAGTTTCTTACAACGAGTCCGGAACCTAAATAATGACTTTTATAACATAAAATACATTTTTAGTGTTTTTAAAAAAAAAATACTTTTCTACCTATGTCGCAGTATAAAACTGCGAATTACATTAACGGACGTTAAGGTCAGTTCTATATTGCGAAATGCTCAAAAAATTATTTTTTTTATGTAATTCGCAGTTGTTTATTGCGAAATGAGTGAAATGGGCCCAGCTATTTATTGAACACCTAATTCACAGTTGTGTACTACGAAATGTGTATTTCGCAGTATATAACTGCGAAATAGGCTCATTTTGGGCCCACTTTCACTGACATAAAAATAATTCAAATTCATAATTCGCAGTATAATAGTGTGAATTTCATTGAAAAATTACACATTTCAAGGTCGGACTTGCCTTATTTATAGGTGCTTCAATTTTATAAAAATTCATTCGATACTTAAACTTCAAACAAACGTTTATTCTCTCTTCTCCTTATCAATCAATTTTTTACAATGTCTGAAGTGTCAAAAATAAGGGTTTCATTATATTGGGAGGTGAGGTTGTTGTGGAGAATAACTATGTGAGGTGTAGCTCTCCTCCACAGTGTCATGTTAAATTGTCGCTTAATATGGAGTACGATACTTTGGTATCGTTGTTACGTAAAAACATGAGTGAGCGGAGGCATTCGGTTAGCCTTAAAATAACCGGAAGATTTCCTTGTTCAGTGACTCCACATGGGTTTGCTTATTATTCTGAGTTTAACATCGAGGATGATGAAAGTCATAGAGATTTTTTGCGGGTTCCGGATGAACATAGGGAATACATTGTAATAAAATTATTAGAAATGTATGTGAAGGTGGAAGACCTTAGTAGTAATGAGGGCGTGCGTACCAGCGATAACCCCCAATCATCGGGTGGTTATTTTGGAGCAGCATTAGCCGGACAGATGGGAGATGGAAGAGCTTGCCTTGATTTAAACTTGTTACCACAGGCGAATGAGCAGGCAGAAAATAATGTTACTACTTCATATAATCAACAAGACGACGGGTAAACTTAATTTTAGCGAAATTGTTTTCTTCATATTTTAATTGGATATGTATTAACAGTCATAATTTTTATAGGGCGTACCGTCCGGATTTGAATTTTACAAGTTATGACCATGCCCCTAGTTGGAATTTACAAAACTCTAGAGTATTGGACCACGGTAGTCCATCTGGTAGTTATCAGCAACCTAAAAATATCCAGCATGAAACTTCAAGACAATACGATTTGTAAGTAAAGTGATATAGGGATATGTACGGTATTTTTCCTAAGTATTGGGTAACTTATATTTTTGTTTGTTTTCTGCAGTGAAACGAGCTTCTTGAAGCTCCCGGACTAACACAGTTGCCCATAGACGATATTGTTACTCGTGACTTAGCAGATGCGCAGAGTCAGGAGGATAATAGTGATTATGATAATAATGCGGATGAGTCTGGGGATGAGACACCCTTCCATGAGGAGGGTGATGATGAGGAGGAGGAAGTGAATGTGGAACCTAAGTTGACTAGGGAGCATGTTCCTCGACCTCCCGTTAGACCAAGAGTGTATGAGTCTCACGTGCCTTTTCATGAGAGAAATATTCCCTATCTTGATAATTTGCCAATCATGCCTAACGTTGATGCCTTCACAAGGGATGATGATGAATTACGATCGATGTGTGGGATGAATCTAGACCAGTTGTTCTTACAAAGGGCATGTATTTCCCTGACAAATCTCGCCTAGTTAGGGCTGTAAAAATCTATAGTATAAGGGAGTGTCGTGAGATGACGGTAAATCAGTCAACTACGGATAAATACAAGGCTATATGTCGTAGGTAGTTTGTGGGTTGTAACTGGATGTTGCGTGCCACAAAGAAAAAATTAGGTTTGTGGAAAGCTGGTAAATTTATTAGCGAGCATAAATATGAAATGGACACATTCAATGAGAACCACTTCAACTTGGATGTTGACTTGATTTCCCTTGTCTTGGTTCCATTTTTGGAAGTGTCCATTAGATTCAAGATTATAAAGTGTATTACAGCCGTCCACCAGGAGTATGGTTGTACTATAACCAAAAGAAAGGCAAATCTCGATCGCAAACGTGCCTTTGAACTAATTTATGGCGACTGGGATAAGTCTTTTTCAAATCTGCCCAGGTACATGGATGTACTGCAATACTTTAATCCCGGTACTATTATTGAATGGAGGTGCGAGCGAAGTCCGGACAGACCGGAATACATATTCAACTATGTATTTTGGTCATTTAAACTAGCTAGAGAATCCATCTAACAGCTAGCGGGAGAGGCAAATAGTCATGTCTGGGTGGAAGTGCTGGTAGAGATGGATGCAACGGCATGATATTGTCACGACCCGGATATCCCACCATCGGGGTCATGATGGCGCCTACTAAATGGAAGCTAGGCAAGCCACATATTAATTACACCTCCATTAATTACCAAATTCTTATTAAGATTTATTATTAAAAATATATAAATTACAGCGGAATAATCAAAATTAGCGGAAGACTTAGTCAATTATAATAAAGAAAACCCAAACATGATACACTACCCAAGACTAGTGTCACAATACTCACGAACTTCTAAGAATAATACACATAATTGTCTGAAAGAAAATACAAGTTGTTTATCTCGATTACATGAGATAACAGAATGAAAAGCATAGGTAGTCGGAAATGGGATGAAAAGTAAGATTATTGGGGTTGGCAAGGTTGGTAAGAATGATTCTCACTCTATTGAGAATGTCTACCCGATTGATGGACTGAAATACAGTCTATTAGTGTATCACAATTATGTGACAAGGGTAACATAGTCGCATTCACCCTCTAAAAATTGCTTTGTGATTAATCTTATCACTGATACGATTATATATATATATATATATATATATTGGATATATAGTTGCAATATATATATATATATATATATATAATACATTTATAAGGAAAGACTCTGCTCTGAAATAACAGTCAATAACTCGTGATATCCAGAATAATCTAATCAAGAGAATAAATCTTACTTTCATGTCTCAATTCCTCTCTCATTTCATATCTCGTGGTAGGCGTACCACCCGCTCCCAACTATCACAGTAATTACATCTTGTGGTAGGCGTACCACCCGCTCCCAAATATATCAATAGGCTACCGACAACTATGGCCAATGCCAAGATTTAAATCACTTTGTGGTCGGCGTGCCACACGATCCCATTTCTTATTATATAAGTGGTCGGCGCGCCACACGATCCCAATTCATAAATATATAAGTGGTCGGCGCGCCACACGATCCCAATTCATAAATATATATATTACCGGCATTTAGCCAATAATCTCTACATTAACAATATTTATAATTACCGGTTTTAAACCAATAATTGATAATAATTTCAACAATTTATCTCCATTACCGGTATAACACCAATAACTCTTAATCAACAATTTATTCATAACTAAATTCCTATTCCTTCAAGCTAGGATAGAACAAACACTTACCTCGAAAGTTTACGAACGATTCAATCCGTAGCAATGCCTTTTCCTTTCGAATTTGACTCCAATCCAATCGTATCTATACACAATTGATTTAATATCATCAATTCTACTTAACAAACTAGTTCATATTGCTAAATATGTTTTTTACAATATTCTGCCCGGAATAGTAACAATCGACCCCGGGCCCACATAATCGAAACTCAAGTTTCGAACCAAAATAAGTTCACCCAATCCTCCATGAGTTCTTAAGTTCGACTCCAAAACGAGGTCTAGATCGCAAATTCTTTGAAAGCCCTAACTATACCCATTTCTCCAATTTTTCAACCAATTTACACATGTTTAAGCCTAAGAATTTGATTGATGTTGATGAAAAATGAAGAAGACGAGTTAAACAATACTTACCCAATGAACTTTGATGAAGAAATGCCCCAAAGATCGCCTAAGAGTTGTGGAGAAGAAAGGATTTTGTGAAAATGGGATAAAATCCCGTAAGTGTTCTATTTTGGGTATTAATTCACTGGGCGGAAATTTACCCTTCGCGTTCGCGTGCACTGTGTTGCGTTCGCGAAGGGTTGGACATAAATGGGCATCGCGTTCGCGTGGACACAGTCGCGAACGCATAGAAGAAAATCTGGGGGCTTACAATTTGGCCTATGCGAACGCGTGGTGCCTTACGCGAACGCGTAGAAGAGGCAGGCCAGGCTCCGCGAACGCGGGAGCCTTCACGCGAACGCGTAGAGGAAAAAGGCTGGGGTCCATGTTGTTGTACGCGAACGCGACCAGGTGGACGCGAACGCAAAGAAGGAATATCTGCTGCAGATTTTCTGCAGTTTTTCCAAGTCCAAAACCACCCCGATGCCTATCCGAAACTCACCCGAGTCCTCGAGGCTCCAAACCAAATATGTACACTAACTCAATAACATCACACGAACTTGTTCGAGCGATCAAATCGCCGAAATAACATCAAAATCAATGAATTGAGCCTTAAAACTCAAGAATTCTTTCAAATTTTATAATTTCCAAAACATCCAATTTAAGGCCAAAACACGTCAAACGACGTCCGTTTTTAACCAAACTTTACAGGAAGCGCTTAACCAATATATATGACCTGTACCGGGCGTCGGATCCAAAATACGAGCCCGATAACAGTACTTTTTAATCAAAATTCAGTTTCATTTTCCTTAAACATTTTCAGAAAACAATTTAACAGAAAAATTCTTTTACCGGGGTTCTAGACCTCGGATTTCAATTCCGGGTATACGCCCAAGTTCCATATTTTTCTACGGATTTTTTGAGACTGTCAAATCATGGATCCAGGTCCGTTTACCAAAAATATTGACCAAAGTCAACCATATCAATATTAATATCAAAATTCTTCAACTTTTTCACATATTTCACATATTTCAACATAAAATTTTCCAGCTTTGTGCCCGAACTGTGCACGCAAATCGAGGCAATTATAAATGAGGTTTTCAAGACCTCAAAAGCTCGAAATGATTAATAAAATAAGTGATGACCCTTTGGGTCGTCACAGATATGCAGCCACGCCCAAACCTAAGATCAAGTATTGATGTAAATTATGAGTCATTTCACAATATAGAATTTGGGATTAATAAACAATATATTCGGAAATATTTTGCACTTGAAGGAGTGGTAGAAAACAACAAATATCAACAGTTGGACCGACGCTCGCCCGGCACATGCTCCTATAGAGATAGACCAGAAATGTAGCTCCCCAACTGTAATGTTGCAGCTCATCCAGGTCCTCCAAACAGTGAAGAAACCGCATCGTCATCTTGTTCCCCGAAGTGTCGGGAAACGAGACACACCCGAATAGCATGAGCAATGTCATCCGAGTGTAACGAATAATCCATAGCTCATCTGTCTCATGCATAATATGAGGATGCAAGGCCGCCATCAAATCTCTAATCTGTGATAATCGCACTCGACTGCCACCACGGTCGCCCTCCGATCGCTAACCAGTCATTTGTCCCATCATATCCACCAGCTGTGCCCGGGTCATGCCTCTCCACTGGTGGGGCAGTGTAAATGCGCGTCCCTCTACGCGCAGTCCGTATAACACCTGGACGTCCTGCAACGTGATCGTAGCCTCTCCAGTAGGCAAGTGAAATGTATGTGTCTCTGGTCGCCACCGCTCTATCAAGGACGTGATGAGCGACCGGTCAAGCTGCATCCGTCCAAACTCAAAAATAGTATACAACCTCGTATGTTGTAGCATCTCTACTACACGCGGGTGGAGGGGATGCGCCGCTATATACTCCCATAGATCATCGGGCCTCCTGGGGCGGATAGTCTGAAGCGCTAGCTGGCCCTCCCAAACATAGGATGACCTATGGTCGCCCTGCAGTACTAATAACTGATCCGACGTAGGTCCAGGGTGCGCAGGTGGAGGAAATGTCATGTCGTATACTATAAATAAAAAAAATTATTTGTGTTAGTGTAATAAAATACATAATTAAGTATAATTTTACTAATTGGAGATAATAGTTGTGTAAAGGTTCCAGGCTTGATTTTGACGCCGGTACCACCAAATAATAATTAATTATTATAAGTCTCACTTTTAATATTTTTACAATTTTATTAACTTAAAAAATTAAATTAAGTATAATTTTACAAATTGAAGATAATAGTTGTGTAAAGGTTCCAGACTTGATTTTTGACGCCCGGTACCACCAAATAATTCTTAATTTCAATATTCTTACAATTTTATTAACTTAATAAATTAAATTAAGTATAATTTTACTAATTGGAGATAATAGTTGTGTAAAGGTTCCAGGCTTGATTTTTAACGCCCGGTACCACCAAATAATTCTTAATTATTATAAGTCCCAATTTCAATATTTTTACAATTTTATTAACTTAAAAAATTAAATTAAGTATAATTTTACAAATTGGAGATAATAGTTGTGTAAAGGTTCCAGGCTTGATTTTTGACGCCCACTACCACCAAATAATTCTTAATTATTATAAATCTCATTTTCAATATTTTTATAACTTTATTAACTTAATGAATTAAGTTAAGTATAATTTTACAAATTGAAGATAATAGTTGTATAAAGGTTCCATGCTTGATTTTTGACGCCCGGTACCACCAAATAATTTGATTTATTTTGTTTAAATTAAATTATTTCTTTACAAATCTGAGACTCTATTCCAGGCTTAATATAACTCTCTACACTAAAAGGTTCTACGCTAAAAGGCTCTACGCTAATATGGTATATACTAACATATTAAATTAATACTAACATGGTATATATCAACAGGGTATATACTAATAAAATTAATACTAACATATACTAACAGGGTATATATACTAACATGTCAACAAACTAAATTACTGCTAACATATACTAACAGGGTATATAAAATATATTACATAAATAAAATTAACATGGAAACATAATATATGAGTTTCAACATAAAATAGATTGAAATACCTCGAATTAAAGGCTGTGATAGTGATTTTTTTCTCCCAAATCGTATCCAAAGTTGCCTCGTGTGGGGCCTACGAGTGCTACTCTTCAAGGGGAAGGGTGGGATCAGATTTTTTTTTTAAAGAAAACGGGAGATAGAAGGGGGTGGGGGCCGAAGAGAATTTTTTGTTTGATATTGGTGGAACACGTTCTGGGGAAGAAGAAGTGTTCTATTTTAATAGGGTAATTCGCAGTAAAGAACTGTGAATTGTAATTCGTAGTTCTTTACTGCGAAATGTCAGGGAAATTAAAAAAAATTAAGCATTTCACAGTATAGAACTGCGAATTGTCTTAACGTCCGTTAATGTAATTTGCAGTTCTACACTGCGAAATAGGTCAAAAAGTACTGTTTTAAAAAGAATACTAAAAATGTATTTTATGTTATAAAATTCATCATTTAGGTTCCGGACTCTTCTTATGATCATGATCTAATCGAGAGAGTACGATACATTAATAGGTGTTAAAAGAATTACTCCATCCATTTCAAATTAAATGAGAAATTTGACTCCGCATAAAATTTAAAGAAAAAAATAACTTTTAAAATTTGTGATCTTAAAAGTTTAAAAAGTAAAGCTTTGTGGGACCATTATTTTTATGTGGTTATAAAAGATTATCATTAAGGATAAAATGCGCAAATTTGAAATTAAATTTCTAAATTTATAAATATGTCATTTATTTTAAAATAGACTAAAAGGAAAAGTATGTCACTTGATATGAAATGGAGGGAGTAACTCTTTTTTGTGAACTTAATTTACTCGACCAAAGGATGCAGTACAATTTGATTTTGACAAGGAGGATTGCTATTGGAAACTATCTTCAAATAAATCTTAAAGTTGATAGGAGTCCGGAACCTAATTAATGATTTATTTAACATAAAATATATTTTTGATCTTAAAAAAAATTACTTTAATACTATTTCGCAGTTTTATACTACGAATTACCTTAACGGAATTTATGTCGTTAAGGCAAATCGCACTATAAAACTGCGAAATAGCTATTTAATATTATTATTTTTATATTTTGCTAACACTTCCCAGTAAACTACTACGAATTGCTATTTCACAGTAGTTTACTGCGAATTACACTAATAAAATACAACTCTCCTTCTTCCCCAGACCCATTCGCCATTTTTTTAAGACTTTGGTCCCCCCCCCCCAATTCTATTTTTTTCCGTCTCCCCAACCCCACCACGTAAAAAAAATTGATCCCACCCATCCCCTAAAGAGCAAGAAGTGTAGTACTCACACACGAAGGGTTGTTTGGATTTTGTTTGGGTGAAAAATTCACTTTCACAGCCTTTATATCGAGGTATTTCAATTTATGTATATGTCGAAACTCATATAATATGTTTCCATGTTAATTTTATTTATTTTATATACCCGATTTGTTTTATTTGATATGCTAGTATATACCCGATTATTTGATATGTTAGTATATACCCTGTTATTTGATATGTTATAACGTAATTTGATATGTTAGTATTAATTTAGTATATTAGTATATACCTGGTTATTTGATATGTTAGTATTAATTTTTGATTTATTTTGTTTATGTTATGTTAGTGTGAATAATAATATTTACTATGTTAGTATGGTTCGATTACTATTATTTATTTTGGTATTAATGTTAGTTATTTTGTTATTAATATTATTTATTTTGTTATTTATATTATTTACTTTGTTATTAATATTAATTTTGTTATAATATTATTTATTTTGCTAATTTGTATTGTTGATTTTATGTTCATATTATATAGTGTAGAGCCTTTTAGCGTAGAGACTTATATTAATTAATGATTATTAGATGGTACCGAGCCTCAAAAATGAAGCTTGGAAACCATAGACAACTATTATCTCCAATTTAAAAATTCATATTTAATTTAATTTATTAAGTTAATAAAATTCTAAAAATATTGAAATTAAGACTTAAAATAATTAAAAAATTATTCGATGGTACCGGGCGTCAAAAATCAAGTCTGGGACCCATACATAACTATTATCTCTATTTTGAAAAATCATACTTAATTTAATTTATTAAGATAATAAAATTTTAAATATATTGAAATTGAGACTTATATTAATATGATTATTATGTGGTACCGGGCCTTAAAAATCAAGCCTGGAACCCATACACAACTATTATCTCCAATTTGAAAAATCATACTAAATTTAATTTATTAAGTTAATAAAATTCTAAAAATATTAAAATTGTGACTTATAATAATTAATAATTATTCGGTGGTGCTAGACAATAAAAATCAAGCCTGAAACCCATACATAACTATTATCTCCATTTTGAAAAAGCATACTTAATTTAGTTTATTAATTTAATAAAATTCTAAAATATTGAAATTGAGACTTATATTAATTAATGATTATTAGGTGGTACCGGGCCTCAAAAATCAAGCCTGGAACTCATACACAACTATTATCTCCAATTTCAAAAATCATACTTAATTATTTAATTTATTACACTAACACAAATAATTAATTTCTTTTAAATTATAGTATACGACATGGCATTTCCTCCACCTGCGCACCCTAGACCTGCGGTGGATCAACTACTAGTGTTGCAGGGTGATCATAGGTCATCCTATGTTTGGGAGGGCCAGCTAGCGATGCAGCAAATCCGCCCAGGAGGCCTGATTATCTGTGGGAGTATATCGCGGAGCATCCTTTCCATCCGCGTGTAGTAGAGATCCTACAAGATTCGGGACTATATACTATTTTTCAGCTTGAACGGATGCAGCTTGACTGTTCGCTCATCTCGTCCTTGATAGAGCGGTGGCGACCGGAGACGCATATATTTCACTTGCCTACTGGAGAGGCTACTATCACGCTGCAGGACGTCCATGTTTTATATGGACTGCGCATAGAGGGGTGCGCCTTTACACTGCCCCACTAGTGGAGAGGCATGACACGTGCATAGCTGGTGGACATGATGGGGCAGATGATTGGTTTGAGACCCCAGGATGACCGGGATGGCAGTCGTGTGCGTTTATCACTTATTAGAGATCATATGGCGGCTTTGCACCCTGATATTACACATGAGACAGAGCATCTCTGGATTATTCGTTATACTCGGATGGCGTTACTCCTACTATTCGGGTGTGTCTTGTTTCCCGACACTTCGGGGAACAAAATGAGTATGCGGTTTCTTCACTGTCTTGAGGACCTGGATGAGCTGCACCATTACAGTTGGGTGCTACTGTTCTAGCCTATCTCTATAGAAGCATGTGTCGGGCGAGCGTCGATCCAGCAGTTGATATTGGTGGTTTTCTGCCCCTTCTTCAGGTGCAAAATATTTCCGAATACATTGTTTGTTACCCCCAAATTCTATATTGTGAAATGACTCATAAATTTACATCAACATTTTATCTTAGGTTTGGGCTTGTAGCGGATCATGCTGTTGCAGCTACCTCTACCAGCACTTTAGCCCGGTCAGGACTATCCAACTCTCCCGCTAGCTATTAGATGGATTCTCCGGCGGGAGACCTACCGAGGGGCGGATGCCCGCCATAATCTCCCCCTTATTAGGTATGTATTAGATATGTTAGTAGACAGACATGTAAATATATACCTAAATTTGGTTGTTTTAAATTGAGTTGTGTTTTACGTACTCATTTTTATGTTACTGTTTGTAGTTCATCTGGACGCCATACATCACCGACTTGCTTGGCCACCTACCCGCTATTTGCTCAGTCAACCAGTTGATCTTTTGGGATTATGTTGAGTATCATGCCATGGAGTGTGTGCTTCGACAATTTGGTCGTCCTCAGCCGATACCAAGGGAACCCAGATGGGAGCCTACTCACTCTCAGCGGGACGACCGTTCGAACATGAACCGGCAGTATGTTGGGTGGCTACATCAGCAAATAGCTTATTGGGAGGACCAAGCTAAGCGCATCTCGCTACCACCTACAGTTTTTGAGGAGGCCTCTATTTAGATCTATGATGGGTGGTACCATATCATACCCGATTATTGATCGGGAACCCCATTCACGTACTTGATGACCGCTTTAGACAGGCACAGGGCACTTGTATGTTTTTTTGACTTATTAATATCATATAATTGTGACATAGATTTATTTAATTACTATTTGAATTGTTTCACAAGCTATTGGGCTTCACCGCATCTACCAGTCGGGATAGGAGATTCTGCAGTGTTCGGACATCCCTAAATTGGTTGATTTTGGGTGGGAGATGGCTCAAATAGCTCGTTTGACACTGTTGCAGGCGAGATATGGCCAGAGGTTAGACCATAAGCTTGAGTGTGCGGCTCCAGATGCCTACCATAGGGGTAGACCAGTCCCACAAATAGGGGCTAGGGCACCAGGCAGGGCTGCACCACGGGCTCGTAGGGCACGACGAGGAGGTGGCCAGCAAGAGGGCATTGAGGTACCTGTCGACCCACCTGCAGATGCACATGATGAGGAGTTCGGAGTTGGGGGTTTTGGATATGACCAACGGGGTTATATCTCTCATGCAGATGAGCCTTCCAACAGCATATCTTCATATAGCCTTCAGATGTCTTTGCCAACGTCACAGGTCACCCCGTCAGGAGCATTGTCGATCATGGGTACATTTGACGGGGATTTAGATCAGTACTTCGCATGCACATCTACCACAACTAATCATTGGCCAACCCGTGACGTGGATGGCGGGTGTAGGTTGAGTTATCCATCATCCCCGGCAGTTGATGCGGTACGTTTGTATTACTTTGGTATTTCAATTTATTTTATTTTCCTTAAATCGCTGCGATTAATTAATTGTTAGTTTTTTATGTAGTCTTCGTCCCAGCCCATCTTTGAGGACACTACATGCGGTGATGAGCACACCATATGTGACGACCCAAAGGGTCATCACTTATTTTATTAATCATTTCGAGATTCTGAGGCCTTGAAAACCTCATTCCATGTTGCCTCGATTTACGTACACAATCCGAGCATGTAGCCGGAAAGATTTTGTGATAGAAAATATGAATTCTATGAGAAATTTGGATAAAAATGATATTAATATTTATATGGTTGACTTCGGTCAACATTTTTGGTAAACGGATCCGGACCCGAGATTGGATGGTCCCGAAAGGTCCGTAGGAAAATATGGGACTTGGACATGCGTTCGGAGTCGAATTCTGAGGCCTAGAGCCCAAGTTATGAATTTTTCTGTGAAATTGTTTTTGATGTAATTGTTAAAGGAAATGAATTAATTGACCTTGGTATCGGGCTCGTATTTTGGTTCCGACGCCCGGTACAAGTCTTAAATATTATATATGTGATTTCAGTAAAGTTTGGTGACATTCGGATGTCGTTTGATATGTTTTGGACCTTGAGTTCCAAGTTTGAAGGTTTTGAAAACCAAAAGTATGAAAATCATGAACTTGAGGCTTGATTTGATGAGAACGATGTGATATTAGCGATGTGATCGCACGAACAAGTTCATAATGTGTTCTTGATGTTGTGTACATGTTTGGTTTGGAGCCCGGGGGGCTCGGGTAAAGATTTGATAGGCCGTTGGATTAAATTCTGAATTTTTGCACTGCTGGTTTTTCACCCAGCTGTTGGCTTCGCAATTGCGAAGCATTTCTCGCAATTGCGAAAGGGGCAGATCAAGGCAGGGCTCACAAATGCGAACCCCGATCGCAAATGCGAAGCCCCTCATGACCCAGCCTGGTTCGCAAATGCGAACAATTGTTCGCAAATGCGAACATCCCCTTGTCCTGCCTATGTTCGCAATTGCGAACCATAGTTCGCAAATGCGGGTTCGCAAATGCGAACATTCCCAAATCCAGCCTTGTTCGTAAATACGAACAATAGTTCGCAAATGCGAACAATCCCCTTTAATGCCTGTGTTCGCAAATGCGAACCACTGTTCGCAAATGCGAACATTCCCTTTTCCTGCCAGTGTTCGCAAATGCGAACAAAAGTTCGCAAATGCGAACTTCCCAGCCTTAGCTTATTTTTCAAACTCCGAAATTGGTCGGGGTTCGCAATTGCGAACCCATGTTCGCAAATGCGAACACAGAGACCTGTAAAACACGATTTTCAGTTCATTTCTTCACTTTTTACAAACCAAAAACACCCATTTGCGATTCTTCACGGATTCCTTCTTCTTCAAAACAATTGTAAGTCACTTTTTACTTAATTCTTTCAATTCCTAACATCATTAAACATGTTTTTTAATAGAAATCAAAGGTTTTCATGGTAGAATTTCTTGTTTTTGTTAGAATATAGGGTTTTTCATAAATTGGGAAATTGGACCGCGAATTGAGGTCCGATTTTGAAATAAATCATATACATGAACTCGTGGGGGGATGGGTAACCGGATTTTGGTCCGAACCCCGAGTTCCAACCATGTGGGCCCGGGGTCGAAATTCACTATTCCGGGCAGAATGTTGTAAAAGTTGTATTTGGTCTTAGGAATTAGTTTGTTGAGTAGTATTGATGATATTAAATCAATCGTGTATAGATACGATTGGATTGGAGCCAAATTTGAAAGAAAAAGACATTTCCACGGATTGAATTGTTCATAAACATTCGAGGCAAGTGTTTGTTCAATCCTAGCTTGAGGGAATAGGATTATGTGCTATGTGTTATGTGATCGAGTGCGGTGTATGGGCTGTGGTGACGAGCATCCATACACTGGCGTCTAGTATGAATGTGAGTCGTTGTTAATGCTTATTGTGAGACATATTTGCAGATAAATTGTTGAACCTTTGTCAGGTTATAGAAATATTATTGTTCTCCCTTGTCGGGACTTGTTGTGAAGATGATTATTGATTGCCCTTGTTGGGACGGTTTATGAATTACTGTTTTATTCTTTGCCCTTAACTGTGATTGTTATTTGGGTGAGGAAGAGTGATAATGCACGAAGGGTGACGCCGTGCCTTGATTTATTATTTATGCACGAAGGTTAATGCCGTGACATGTTTTATTATTTATGCACGAAGGTTAATGCCGTGCCATGTTTTATTGATTATGCACGAAGGATCATGCCGTGCCCTGTTATTGAACCATGTACGAAGGATCATGCCGTACTATGGAGGTGAGGATGAGAGTAAAAGCACGAAGGGTGATGCCGTGTACTTTATTTGCTTATTTGGTGAGGATGAGAGTAAAAGCACGAAGGGTGATGCCGTGCAACTGTTTGCTATTCCTTGACTTGATATTACATGTGTTTCCATTATACTTTGTTTTCCTTGTGAACTTATTAATTGTTGTTAATTGTTGAATTCTTTGAGTTATTCCTTATTGTGCTATTACTTGGTTATTTCTTGTTATTTTGTGGTATACATATATATTGAATTGCACAGGTTTATGTGGGTGTCTGGTCCTAGGCTTGTCACTACTTCGCCGGGATAAGCCAGGCACTTACCAGCACATGGGGTCGGTTGTGCTGATACTACACTTCTGTGCGTTTTTGCACAGGTCCAGGTTACGATCAGGAGCAGCAGCAGTAAATCGATTGCGTGGAAGTTTGATCATATTTGAGACCGAAGTAGCTTGCAGACGTCCGCAAGCCCGGCGTCTCTCTCTTTACTTATGTTACTAGCTGTAGTCTCTTTGTTTCGAGACAAACAGAATTATGTTATATTTCTTTCAAGCTTATATGTGTAGTATTCAATAGTAGTTCATGAGTTGGTGACTCCACGTCTTGGGTAGAGGATTTCAGTATGATTTTCATCTTATAATCAGTTATTTCTATTTCGATAAAGTATTCCGCATTCATTTAATTAAAGTTGTGGTTTGTTGATAAATAAATTATGAAATTGTGTTAAAAACAGGTTAGTATGAATACAGTGGCTTGCCTAGCTACCACGAGTAGGCGCCATCATGATCCCGATGTTGGGGGAAAAATTCGGGCCGTGACAAGTTGGTATTAGATCTCTAGGTTACATAGCTCTTACCACTCACGAACAAGCTTAGTAGAGTTTGAGAGGTAGGTACGGAGACGTCTGTACTTGTCCTCCAGAGTCTATTGAGTTAGGAAAGAGTCTCTCATTTGTTCTTTCTTGTCGTGCGACTTGTTCTTCAATTATTGATTGAATTTCTATTCTGTCCTTTCGCAGATGGTAAGGACACGCGCTTCTTCGTCCGCTGACCAGCAGCCCGAGCCCCAGGCAGCTCCCGTGAGGGGAAGGGGCCAAGGCCGTATCAGAGGCCGTGGTAGGGGTAGAGCTCAGCCCCAGGCAGCTACCCCTGAGGTGGAGCCTTATATTGAGATTGACGAGGAGGTTCCAGTCCCAGCAGCTCCAGTGGGCCCAGCTCAGGTCCCAGGAGAGGCTTTATTTACCCCGGATCTTCGGGAGGCTTTGGTCAGAATAGCGGGATTTATGGACAGCATTGCCAGAGCGGGCTTATTATCAGTTGCACCAGCCGCTTCTCAGGCTGGAGGAGGGGCCCAGACTCCTATTGCTCGTACTCCGGAGCCAGTAGCTCCTCAGCCTCAGGCACCAGTGGTTCGGCCAGCTGTGGCCACTCAGTCAGGTACCACAGCTCATGCCGGTGATGGAGCGGCCATGACTTCTGATTCTTTATGGAGACTTGATCGGTTCTCCAAGCTATTTACCACTACATTCAGCGGAGCCACATCAGAGGATCCTCGGGACTTCTTATTTAGTTGCCATGAGATTCTCAAGACTATGGGGATCGTGGAGTCAAATGGAGTTGACTTCTGTACATTCAGACTTGCAGGATCCGCCAAGACTTGGTGGAGAGATTATTGCTTGACTCGACCAGCAGGGTCCCCAGCTTTATCATGGGATCAGTTTGCGGAACTTTTTCTGGAGAAGTTTCTCCCTGCTACTCAGCAGGATGTACTTCGGAGGCATTTTGAGCACCTCCATCAGGGCACTATGATGGTCACACAGTATGAGACGCGATTTGTCGATTTGGCTCGTCATGCAGTGGTGATACTTCCCACAGAGCGGGAGAGGGTCCGCAGGTTTATAGATGGGCTTAATCAGCCAATTAGACTCCAGATGGCTATGGGCGTGGGGAGTGACATATCATTTCAGGAGGCAGCTAATGCAGCACGCAGAGTTGAGATGGCTCTTGCTCGGGGAGGCGGTTATTCTTCAGACAAGAGGCCTCGTCATTCAGGCAGGTTTAGTGGTTCTTCCTCTGGTGGGAGAGAATCCTTTGATAGAGGCCAGTCTTCCAGGCCTTTCCATTCCTCCCTTCAGGCTTCACAGGGTGGACCAAGTGATCGTGGTTTTCGTGGGCATTATTCGGACCAGCCTCCTATTAATGCTCAGCCTCTTCAGAGTGTTCGTGGAGGCCATTCAGGTCGTCAGGGCTAGCAGCCCTATCAGTCTAAGAGTTGTTACGGTTGTGGTGACCCAAGTCATTTTATCAGGTATTGCCCTCGAGCAGCGGGCAACTCTCAGCAGCGAGGTCCTCGTCCTATGATTCAGGCCCCAGCTGACCCTCAGCCTGCCCAGCCAGCCAGAGGCGGGGGTAGAGATTATAGAGGTGGAGGTCGAGACTGTAGAGGTGGAGACCGTCCAGCCAGAGGTAGAGGTCAGCCAGTTGATGGTCATCCTAGAAACGCAGCTCAGAGGGGAGGTGCAGATCCCCGATTCTATGCTTTACCAGCCAGGCCAGAGGCAGAGGCATCGGATGCCGTGATTACAGGTACTATTCTTGTGTGTGGCAGAGGTGCTTCAGTATTATTTGACCCTGGATCTACATATTCCTATGTGTCTTCCTACTTTGCACCGTATTTGGCCGTGCCCAGCTATGCTCTGGATATTCCAGTTTATGTGGCTACACCAGTGGGTGACTCAATTGTAGTCGACCGAGTGCATCGTTCGTGCGTAGTTATATTTGGGGGTCTTGAGACCCGTGTTGATCTGTTGCTTTTGGATATGGTGGATTTTGATGTCATATTGGGGATGGACTGGTTGTCCCCATACCATGCTATTCTAGATTGTCATGCTAAGATTGTGACCTTAGCCTTGCCAGAATCACCCCGACTAGAGTGGAAAGGTACCTCAAGCCACTCCGTTCGCACTGTTATTTCCTATGTTAAGGCTCGATGCATGGTCGAGAAGGGGTGTCTAGCTTATCTGGCTTATGTTCGTGATTCCAGCGCAGAGGTTCCTTCCATTGAGTCAGCCCCTATTGCACGGGAGTTTCCCGAGGTTTTTCCTTCGGACCTGCCGGGCATGCCACCCGATAGGGATATTGATTTCTGTATTGATCTGGCACCGGGCACTCAGCCCATCTCTATTCCACCCTATCGTATGGCCCCGCCGGAGCTAAAAGAATTGAAAGATCGGTTGCAAGACCTTCTTGAGAAGGGCTTTATCAGGCCCAGTGTTTCCCTCTGGGGAGCACCTGTATTATTTGTAAAGAAGAAAGATGGCTCGATGCGGATGTGTATTGATTACCGGCAATTAAACAAAGTGACAATAAAGAATAAGTATCCACTGCCGAGGATTGATGATTTGTTTGACCAGCTCCAGGGAGCGAGAGTATTCTCTAAGATAGACTTGAGGTCAGGCTACCATCAGCTGAAGATCAGGGCGGCTGACATTCCTAAGACAACCTTTCGCTCTAGATATGGGCATTATGAGTTCTTGGTCATGTCCTTTGGGTTGACCAATTCCCCAGCAGCATTCATGGAGTTGATGAATCGGGTATTCGGGCCTTACTTAGATTTGTTCGTGATAGTCTTTATAGATGACATCCTGGTGTACTCCCGCAGCTAGGAAGAGCACGAGCAGCACCTCAGAGTGGCTCTTCAGACTCTGAAAGATAACCAACTATATGCCAAATTTTCTAAATGTGAGTTTTGGCTGAGTTCGGTAGCATTTCTAGGTCACATTGTATCGGTGGAAGGTATTCAGGTAGACCCAAAGAAGATTGAGGCCAGTCCAGAATTGGCCTCGACCAGCTTCAGTGATCGAGATCCGGAGTTTCTTGGGATTAGCAGGTTACTACCGTCAATTTGTAGAGGGGTTCTCTTCCATTGCAGCCCCGATGACCAGTTTGACCCAGAAGGGTGTCCAGTTTCAGTGGTCAGAGGAGTGTGAGGCGAGCTTTCAGAAGCTCAAGACAGCCTTGACCACCGCACCGGTGTTGATACTACCTACGGGTACAGGGCCTTATACAGTTTATTGTGACGCCTCTCGTACAGGGCTTGGAGCGGTATTGATGCAGGATGGTAAGGTTATCGCTTATGCTTCGAGGCAGTTAAAAATACATGAGAAGAATTATCCAGTTCATGATCTTGAGTTAGCAGCAGTGGTTCATGCCTTAAAGATCTGGAGGCATTATCTATATGGTGTGACATGTGAGGTGTACACCGATCACAAAAGCCTACGGTACTTGTTCAAACAGAAGGAGTTGAATCTACGACAGCGGAGATGGTTAGAGTTGCTAAAAGACTATGATGTTACTATCTTATATCACCCAGGTAAGGCCAATGTGGTGGCCGATGCATTGAGTAGAAAGTATGCCGGCATGGGTAGTCTTGCATACATTCCGGTCAGTCAGAGACCATTAGCTCAAGATGTCCAGGCCTTAGCCAACCGGTTCGTGAGATTAGACATTTCTGAGCCTAGCAGGGTGTTAGACTGCACGGTCGCTCGTTCTTCTTTATTAGAGCGTATCCGTGAGAGGCAATTTGATGATCCTCATTTGCGTGAGTTGAGAGATACAGTACAGTGGGGAGGTGCCACACAGGTAAATTTAGATGACGATGGGGTATTGAAATTGTAGGGTCGAGTTTTTGTGCCCAATGTCGAAGGGATTCGAGAGTTGATCTTAGCGGAGGCCCACAGTTCGCGGTATTCTATTCACCCAGGCGCCGCGAAGATGTACTAGGACTTACGGCACCACTATTGGTGGCGCAGAATGAAGAAAGATATCGTTGCGTATGTCGCTCGGTGTCTAAATTGTCAGCAGGTGAAATATGAGCACCAGAGGCCTGGTGGTGTATTCCAGAGAATCGAGATTCCCGAGTGGAAATGGGAGCGGATCACTATGGACTTCATTATTGGACTTCCTTCGACTCGGAGGAAATTTGATGCTATTTGGGTCATTGTTGATAGGCTGACCAAGTCAGCACACTTTATTCCAGTATCTGTCTCCTACTCGTCGGAGAGGTTACCGGAGATTTACATGAGGGAGATTGTTCGTCTCCATGGAGTGCCAGTATCTATTATCTCTGATCGGGGTACGCAGTTTACCTCGCGATTCTGGAGAGCGGTCCTGCAGGAGTTAGGCACCCAAGTTCAGTTGAGTACAGCATTTCATCCTCAGACGGATGGCCAGTCCGAGAGGACTATTCAGATTCTAGAGGACATGCTTCGAGCTTGTGTTATTGATTTCGGAGGCTCGTGGGACCAGTTTCTACCATTAGCAGAGTTCGCCTACAATAACAGTTACCAATCTAGCATCCAGATGGCTCCGTATGAGGCGTTGTATGGTAGGCGATGTCGATCACCTGTTGGATGGTTTGAACCGGGAGAGGCTCGGTTGTTAGGTACAGACTTAGTTCAGGAGGCCTTGGATAAGGTCAAGACTATTCAGGAGAGATTGCGTTCAGCTCAGTCCAGGCATAAGACTTATGCGGATCGTAAGGTTCGAGATGTAGATTTCATGGTTGGTGAACGAGTATTGCTCCGAGTGTCGCCTATGAAGGGCGTGATGAGGTTCGGGAAGAAGGGCAAGCTCGGCCCTAGGTATATTGGTCCATTTGAGATTCTAGACAGAGTGGGAGGGGTGGCTTACAGATTAGCTTTGCCGCCTAGCTTATCAGCCGTGCATCCAGTTTTTCACGTATCTATGCTTCGGAGATACCACGGCGATCCCACACATGTGTTAGACTTCAGTACTGTCCAATTGGACAATGATCTATCTTACGAGGAGGAACCGGTGGCCATTCTAGACCGGCAGGTTCGACAGTTGAGGTCGAAGAGTTATCCTTCTGTGCGTGTTCAGTGGAGAGGTCAGCCTCCTGAGGCATCGACCTGGGAGTCCGAGTCTGATATGCGTAGCCGCTACCCACACTTGTTTCCTGACTCACGTACTTCTTTCTATTGTCCGTTCGAGGACGAACGGTTGTTTTAGAGGTGGAGATTGTGACGACCCAAAGGGTCATCACTTATTTTATTAATCATTTCGAGATTCTGAGGCCTTGAAAACCTCATTCCATGTTGCCTCGATTTACGTACACAATCCGAGCATGTAGCCGGAAAGATTTTGTGATAGAAAATATGAATTCTATGAGAAATTTGGATAAAAAATGATATTAATATTTATATGGTTGACTTCGGTCAACATTTTTGGTAAACGGATCCGAACCCCAGATTGGATGGTCCCGAAAGGTCCGTAGGAAAATATGGGACTTGGACATGCGTCCGGAGTCGAATTCTGAGACTTAAAGCCCAAGTTATGAATTTTTCTGTGAAATTGTTTTTGATATAATTGTTAAAGGAAAATGAATTAATTGACCTTGGTATCGGGCTCGTATTTTGGTTCCGACACCGGTACAAGTCTTAAATATTATATATGTGATTTCTGTAAAGTTTGGTGACATTCGGATGTCGTTTGATATATTTTGGACCTTGAGTTCCAAGTTTGAAGGTTTTGAAAACCAAAAGTATGAAAATCATGAACTTGAGGCTTGATTTGATGAAAACGATGTGATATTGGCGATGTGATCACACGAACAAGTTCATAATGTGTTTTTGATGTTGTGTACATGTTTGGATTGGAGCCCGGGGGGCTCAGGTAAAGATTTGATAGGCCGTTGGATTAAATTCTGAATTTTTGCACTGCTGGTTTTTCACCCAACTGTTGGCTTCGCAATTGCGAAGGGGGCAGATCAAGGCAGGACTCGCAAAGGCGAACCCTGATCGCAAATGCGAAGCCCCTCATGACCAGCCTTGTTCGCAAATGCGAACAATTGTTCGCAAATGCGAACATCCCCTTGTCCTGGCTATGTTCGCAAATGCGAACCATAGTTCGCAAATGCGAACATTCCCAAATCCAGCCTTGTTCGCAAATGCAAACAATAGTTCGCAAATGCGAACAATCCCCTTTACTGCCTGTGTTCGCAAATGCGAACCACTGTTCGCAAATGCGAACATTCCCCTATCCTGCCAGTGTTCGCAAATGCGAACAAAAGTTCGCAAATGCGAACTTCCCAGCCTTAGCTTATTTTTCAAACTCCCGAAATTGGTCGGGGTTCGCAATTGCGAACCCATGTTCGCAAATGCGAACACAGAGACCTGTAAAACACAATTTTCAGTTCATTTCTTCACTTTTTACAAACCAAAAACACCCATTTGCGATTCTTCACGGATTCCTTCTTCTTCAAAACAATTGTAAGTCACTTTTTACTTAATTCTTTCAATTCCTAACATCATTAAACATGTTTTTTAATAGAAATCAAAAGTTTTCATGGTAGAATTTCTTGTTTTTGTTAGAATATAGGATTTTTCATAAATTGGGAAATTGGACCTCGAATTGAGGTCCGATTTTGAAACAAATCATATACATGAACTCGTGGGGGATGGGTAACCGGATTTTGGTCCGAACCCCGAGTTTCGACCATGTGGGCCCAGGGTCGAAATTCACTATTCCGGGCAGAATGTTGTAAAGTTGTATTTGGTCTTAGGAATTAGTTTGTTGAGTAGTATTGATGATATTAAATCAATTGTGTATAGATACGATTGGATTGGAGCCAAATTTGAAAGAAAAGACATTTCCACGGATTGAATTGTTCATAAACATTCGAGGTAAGTGTTTGTTCTATCCTAGCTTGAGGGAATAGGATTATGTGCTATGTGTTATGTGATCGAGTGCGGTGTATGGGCTGTGGTGACGAGCATCCATACACTGGCGTCTAGTATGACCGTGAGTCGTTGTTAATGCTTATTGTGAGACATATTTGCAGATAAATTGTTGAACCTTTGTCAGGTTGTAGAATTGTTATTGTTCTCCCTTGTCGGGACTTGATTTGAAGATGATTATTGATTGCCCTTGTTGGGACGGTTTATGAATTACTGTTTTATTCTTTGCCCTTAACTGTGATTGTTATTTGGGTGAGGAAGAGTGATAATGCACGAAGGGTGATGCCGTGCCTTGATTTATTATTTATGCACGAAGGTTAATGTCGTGCCATGTTTTATTATTTATGCACGAAGGTTAATGTCGTGCCATGTTTTATTGATTATGCACGAAGGATCATGCCGTGCCCTGTTATTGAACCATGTACGAAGGATCATGCCGTACTATGGATGTGAGGATGAGAGTAAAAGCACGAAGGGTGATGCCGTGCAACTGTTTGCTATTCCTTGACTTGATATTACATGTGTTTCCATTATACTTTGTTTTCCTTGTGAACTTATTAACTGTTGTTAATTGTTGAATTCTTTGAGATATTCCTTATTGTGCTATTACTTGGTTATTTCTTGTTATTCTGTGGTATACATATATATTGAATTGCACAGGTTTATGTGGGTGTCTGGTCCTAGGCTTGTCACTACTTCGCCGGGATAGGCCAGGCACTTACCAACACATGGGGTCGGTTGTGCTGATACTACACTTCTGTGCATTTTTGCACAGGTCCAGGTTACGATCAGGAGCAGCAGCAGTAAATCGATTGCGTGGAAGTTTGATCACATTTGAGACCGAGGTAGCTTGCAGACGTCCGCAAGCCCGACGTCTCTCTCTTTACTTATGTTACTAGTCTGTAGTCTCTTTGTTCCGAGACAAACAGAATTATGTTATATTTCTTTCAAACTTTTATGTGTAGTATTCAATAGTAGTTCGTGAGTTGGTGACTCCACGTCTTGGGTAGAGGATTTCAGTATGATTTTCATCTTGTAATTAGTTATTTCTATTTCGATAAAGTATTCCGCATTCATTTAATTAAAGTTGTGGTTTGTTGATAAATAAATTATGAAATTGTGTTAAAAACAGGTTAGTATGAATACAGTGGCTTGCCTAGCTACCACGAGTAGGCGCCATCACGATCCCGATGTTGGGGGAAAAATCCGGGTCGTGACACCATCGAGACATATACGCAGGAGGTCGACGAGACCATGGTGAGAAATATTTTCTTAATGTTATAAAATAAAACATTTATATTTTATCTAACATAACTCATTGTTTTATAGCTTCCTGACGGCCCGACGGCATATTCTTCCGACCCTGTTGTGGTGTTGATGCTGCTGCACATCCTCATATAAAGAGGCAGCTTGACGATGATGATCCAGATAGTGTGCCCGGCCGACAGGGGGTGCGACTTAGGCCAGCAGCAACACTGAAGCACACAGGTTGCGGCACTCACTGATTTGCTTATGTATTAATTTTGTTTAAATAATGCTTTATGTAAATACTATTAACATCTATCTTTTAAAATAATTTTACTTTTATTGCGTTTGAAGAGAAATTTTACTTATACAGAACAACCCAAACACAGACCTTACAAACATAATACAATAACAAACAGTACAACTAATAAAAGCACTTGACAAAAGAAACATGAAAATATACTACAATACTAAATGTCATCGCTTAGGTACGGCCGCGTAGTATTCTTTGCTTAATCCTCTTGAACTTTCGCTCCAATTACTTTTTTTTCTTCTTCCACCTCCTTGATCTTCACCTTCAACTCTTCAATTTCTTGCTTCGATTGCTGCTCTCTGTCCCACTACCCATTACACACATTTTGAAGATGATACACCTGGTCTTTGTTGTATTCCTAGTAACATGGTTCATCAATCCATACCTTAAAATTGCATGTATGTACGTCGGGTTGCCTATAAAACATTTCATACACCCCCCAGTAGCTACGTCCAGCTTCTTCCCATTTATTAAACATCATGCTTTTGATTTCACAGTCACATTTTAGGGGACGAATGGGTCGCTTAGACATTTCTTAAAGAGAAGTTTGCTTTTATGGAAAATCTTGATTATAGGTTGTTGTTAAGCGCAGAAAATAACTCGAACGCTCTCGTTATTTATAGGCAACATATAACATAGATCGTCATATTATACTGGGAATTACAAATCTACAATATGTAGTATTGTACTACGAATTACATAGACATGACAACTCCACAAAATAGGGTTGTCACATAATTTTCAGCTTTTTCAGATGAAAGGACAACTCCACAGTACGTAGTATTGTACTATGAATTACAAAGACATGACAACTCCACGAAAAAGCTTAATGTCACATGATTTTCAGCTTTTCCAGACGAAAGGACAACTCCACAATACGTAGTATTGTACTACGAATTACATAGACATGACAACTCCACGAAAAAGCTTAATGTCACATGATTTTCAGTTTTTTCAGACAAAAGGACACCCCACAATACGTAGTATTGTACTACGAATTACATAGACATGACAACTCCACGAAAAGGCTTAACGTCACATGATTTTCAGCTTTTTCAGACGAAAGGACAACTCCACAATACGTAGTATTGTACTACAAATTATATAGTATGTAGTATTGTACTACGAATTACATAGACATGACAACTCACATGTTTTTCATCTTTTTCAGTATGACATGACAACTCCACAATATATAGTATTGTACTACGAATTATATAGTACGTAGTATTGTACTACGAATTACATAGACATGACAACTCACATGCTTTTTAGATTTTTCAGTATGACATGATAACTCCACAATACGTAGTATTATACTACGAATTACATAGACATGCACATCTACCACAAAACATATGGCAATGGATTTGGACATAACATTTTAAATTTGCACAACTTCACATTTAGAGTTGCATATTTCAACATAATTTTTACTGTAAGAGAATTTGAACAAGAAACATAATTTGAACATGAATTTTATTTGAAATTGAAACACAAACACAACAGCCGGAAAACTAAAGATACATACCACTACAACTGCTACAAACACATGATAACGGAAACATGAAAATACAGTACTAAGCTTATTAAAAATAAGCTACTTATTAATCACGATCGTGTCCTACAATTCGCTCCAACCATTTGAGTTGCTCTTCCAGTCTTTGTTTCTCTTCTTCTGCCTCATTGGGTTTGGCCTTCAACGCCTTAAGTTCTTCATTGGTTTTGCGCTCTCGCTCCGCTTGGCTATGAGTTAAACAATAAAGCTCATAAATTCTTTCTTTGTAGCGCTCTTGCTTACATGGTTCGTCCATCCAATCCTCAAAGTCACATATAGGCTTGTCGGGTAACTCCTCGAGCTTGTTCTTGCATGCCCAGTAGCGGCGTGCACCTTCCGGAAAATATTTGAACAAAGTGCATTTTTCTCTACAGTAACACCTTGGGACATAAACGTTTTGTGAAGACATTTCTTATAGTGAAACTTTGCTTATTGTTGAGAAAAAAATATAAGTACCATGGAATTGCTATTTATAGTCAATATTTCAAATAAAAACGTAGTATAGTACTGCGAATTACGTAGTGAATTTTCATGATTTAAAACAGAGTTTTCACGTGTTTCTCATCTTTTTCAGCAGGACATGACAAATCTACAAAACGTAGTATTATACGACGAATAATATATTAAATGACCCTGACACGAATAAAATGTAATAGGATTATGGAAATATATTTATTTCATATATATTGAGTCAAACAACAATACATAACAACAAATAATACCAAAATAAAGAACTAGGGGTATGCTTGATAGTTGGGTACATTGGACGAACTTGCTATAGGATTACCCCCACCGCGCCCAGCACCTGAAGAACATTTACGATGGTCATGTCCAGTTTGAGAGCATATGCTACATTTACGTGCATAAACAGACTCACCAACATTCATTTGGTTCGGTATATGCGTTCTCTTTTGCACTTTTAGCTTGCGCAAATAGTACTTGTTACATACCAACTTAAAAGGTTCCGGCGGCCAATAATATTCAGCACCTAATGGATGCAACTTCCCACTATATGTGTCTATGTATGCTGCAACATTGTATTGCCTATCAATGTATTTTGTTGCCCCATATCCAACTTATTGAAAGCACTTCAACGCACGTGGGCACGGCATGTGGTAGATGGTCCATTTCCCATATAAACATAACCTTCTATATTCATTCACCATATGTAGATTATTTCCACGATGTTCGTTGATAGCGGTCTTAACTTCAAAAACACCATGTTCATGATCGTACTGAAGAAATGAATGCTACTGTGCTCGCCTCCTGTACCTTTCAAAACTTTTCATGGGTATTGGCATAAATTCAACACCCATGTCCATAAATGACAATGTAGTTGCATGCCTTTCAACAAACCTCTCTACACTCTATTTGAAAGGCATACGGACCATGGCAGTAAGAGGCAGTCCACGGGCAGACTTCAACAAGCCGTTAAATAACTCCGACACGTTTGTGGTGAGGGCTCTCCATCGTCTGCCGCCATCAGCATGCAATGTATACATTTGAGGGTCATGTTGCATCAACCAAGTATAGGCTCATGGTTCTTGTCACACCTCCCTTTTTACTACCCCAAACACTTAAAAGCGTATAAATACACTTGTAGGGTATACCCCGACGTTCAAATATCCGAAACGGATAAAATAACGTAAGGGAAGGAGTTTTTCCAATTAAAGGACAGTCGGTTCGGGATTTTATTGAGATTAATCAGAGTCGCCACTTGGGAAAATAATGGTGTCCCAAGTCACTGATTTAATTCCGA
Organism: Nicotiana noctiflora; assembly: GCA_032618575.1. NCBI lineage: Eukaryota > Viridiplantae > Streptophyta > Magnoliopsida > Solanales > Solanaceae > Nicotiana > Nicotiana noctiflora. Next base: position 87,160 of record JASVEL010003557.1, read on the forward strand.
ACCGAGGAATTTTGACTCTTATAAATGTCTGCAAAGCAGAGATCCGGATAAGGAACTCTGTTAACCCGGGAGAAGGTGTTAGGCATTCCCGGATTCCGTGGTTTTAGCACGGTCGCTCCACTGTCGTTCATGACTTTTGTTTGACTCAATTATAGGTTTTAACAACATAATGTGCTTTTACGTTAAATATTATTTTTTAGGAATTTGCGGTATCGCGAAAACACGCCTCGAGTCATACCGCAACCAAGTACGCCTATGACTTTTGGTGTATTTCAGCTTTACCGAGATTTGGATTTGAGTCGCACCAAGTGCACACTCATTCATAGGAAGGTATATTAAAATCGTGCCTTTAGATAGTCTATATCGGCTTTTAACTTGGGGAGAGGCTATGGAATTCGCTATTAGCCTCTCCGGTTCTATTATGTCATCTTATTACTAAAAGGGGGGGCCCGCTTGTTATTCGGGCGAGGCTCGTCCCAATTTTATTTTTAAAGTCTGATCCTATTTTGTTCGACTACATTTTTGCTATGTATTGTTTTTGCCTTAATCGATTTCGTAACATCAAACATTCCAGGCCTGTCGCAATTTGTTATTGGGCCTGGTCTTCTTCTTCAGTCGTTTATACAATCCCCAAAGAAGCCTAAACGGTCTTCATGGATATCATTTAGCGAATTAGACAAGTCCGGATGGGAGCTCAAGCCCTCGTTATACATAGGGCCCAAATCAGACGAGAATAATGAAGGCAACGAAAATAATGAACTCACAGTAATCAGACATAGAAGAACAGAATTAAACTACTCTTTTATTAATCAAAAGGCAAAACTGTACAAGAATATCAATACTAACTCTGAATTATATAAAGTATACGAAAGCTTAATGCACTGACTATCTCTGATCTTGACTTTTACTAACGAATTCAACGATCATTTTTAACTATTTACTAGTTGAAAGCTTATGAAGCTAACTGTATGAGAAGACTAATATTAATTCTATATTAACAGCTAACTAATGAGAGAGCTAAACTAGACGACTATTTTTATCTTGGTTTTTTGTGAGCTAACATATATTAACAAATAAGTTTTTAACTGGAAATCAATGATAAATAATTTAGCTATGTGGAGTATAATCTATAATCTATAAGCTTACTAATGAGTACCGATATTACTATACTAAGTGACTGTGAAATTTTGCATTGGATTTTATCACTGGATTTTTACTGTTTGCTTCTATTTTTGGTATAACATTGCCCAGTTGCAGATGTTCTATTATACTCTCTAATTCGTTAGTCTCCTTTTAAACTTGCTCGTTTCTATGTACTGATTTATAGTCGTGATCTACTACTAACACTGATATGAATCAAACTTACTTGATATTCCTAAAACCCGTTTTACCTTAACATTACCTTATCCGATTATTTCCTATTCTAACTCATTTGAACCTGGATATCGACAAGATAAGCTAATACGCAAGCATATTGATCACCTCCTTTACGAGCTCTGTTATTATAGACCTATGTGATAATTACTTAACTTCATTTTAAGGATTTTACCTAATTAACTAGGTGAGGTGCTAATTACCACTACTACTATACTACCACTATTACATCATCCTTTGTTTATGTTTCATACTATTACATCCTATACTACTACTATAGATCTAAAAACTGAAACAAGGAATAATATTACAACATCAGTATATGTAAAATTCAAGTCTTCATTTCATTCAATTGAATCTCTACAGCTCTTACTCGGATAAGAGAATACCTGGATCAAATGAAATAAAACCAATGAGTCTAAGGGGGATGAAGCAGACAAGCACAGCAGAGTCTCAAGCAACAAATGCAACAGAGAGGTGAAGGCACAGCATCACAGCAACACAGCAACAGCAATACAAGAGAAAACCCAAGCAGATAATCGAGCAGAAACCCAAAGAACCAGATTAAACCCACAAGCTCTTCACACTCGGAATTTCCAGAAATGATTATTACTAAATTGCTATGTTTTTCCCTGGTCTTTCTTCTCAATAGTTAGCCTAAAGATGAATTTCAGATTGCTTCAGTTAGAACCCCTTTTCAGCACTTTTATAGAGGTATTTATAGTTGTATTGAGGGCTGATGACTTGGGGAGGATGTTTGGGATTTAATCCCACTTCTCCCCCTCCTAAAATTATGAAATAGACACTTTAGCCCCCAATTTCTGTTAACAGAAATCCTTCCAGCATGTGCTGGAAGGTTCTAAAGATTCCTTTTAGGGGCTTTTTACCAATGTGACCTTAGGGGTTTGAGATTTTTTACAGATTTCCCTTTTTAGGGAGACCGTTATACCCTTAAATCTCTGCAAAATTGCAGAAATCAGGGGTACAAAGGACTCCCTTACCCTCTTAGGTTCTAACTATTTACTATTTCATCTTTTTAATTCCCAATTGTGCCCCTAAGGGCACTGCTTATTTACTAGCTTACCTAGGTTAAATTTCAGCATCCTTTGAACCTATTTAACTAACAGCCAACCCTTGCATTGGTATTTAAGGGCTGGCCAGATTTATTTTAAGGGACTATTTCAATTTTAGCCACTTCTGGGTCTATTTCAGTTAATTAAGACTAAGTTATTTCAAATTTAAGCTAATTGCAGGCATAGCCTGCTTTATTATTAAAAGTAACTCTTTAAAATCTAGCCGGTCTCAAGTTGAGACTTAGCTTTGGCTATTAAAGCCAATTGCTGAACAGCTGGGCCCAAAACCTTTTACAGGTTTGGCCACTTTGTTGTTCAGGGCTCTGAAGAGAGCCTGGGCTAGTCTGCATTTGCAGACATAGCCATTTTGCACAACCAGCCACTTTTAAAGTGGGCTGTGTGTTAGGGCCTTATAGAATAGGTCAACCCTTTGCAAGGTTAACCATTCTTAGGCCAACTATTTAACTAACAGCCTATTTTTGTTCATTTTCAGTTTATATCTATTTAAAAACTAGCCAATTATGAAACCTAGCACTACAGCTACAACCAATCCTCCTAAAGTTCAATCAATTAATCAAACAATCATGCTTAACAGGAACTAGCAGAACTTAACCATCTTTCAACATTTGTTGCACACAGGAACACATATGATCAAATCAACATGCATTAATTTAACTTAAACTCAGAGGAAACAATTGATATGGTTGAATTTCAGTCAATTAATTCACATCATCAGACTACATGCAATACAGTATGAATTCATGTCAACTTCAGATCTAATTACTATCAGTTCAAGTCACATAATAGTTTGAAAAACTTCAAAAACCACCAGGATTCATGATATAGGTACAGTAAAGACTATAACAGTCAGCAAGATATGACATAAGGCTTATCTAGATTTAACAGAGTATGGCAATCAGAATTCATTTTGAATACTACTCCTAGCTTGATGTATGCATGTTAAGAGTGGAGATGAAGAATAGGAAAGACATGAAGGAGCAATGAATAACATCCCTAAATCTATTATGCAAAAGTGACAGAAGAAAGATCATGGGTATGCATGCGAGGGTGCTATTTGAAGTAGTAATCCTTAAACAAACATGAGAGCCTAACAGTTAATTCTGAAATTATTCTAAAAGGAAAACAGTGAACACATGGAAAACTGGAGCAGGACCAATTCAGACATAAAACTAAAACATGAAAAGACCAGAAAAGACTCATTTTAAAACTATTGAAAGCTAGATGCAAACCAAGAGTCAAAGTTTAAACATGTGATATTGAAGACCAACAGAGACACTTATAGACGAAACATGAACAACACACAAAAAGAACTGGACATGAAGAAAGAAAAGATGACAGAGTACGCAAGACAATAAACAAGAAGTTATGCTGTAAGAGTCAAGACGGATCAAAACTATACAACTTGATCAATAATGAAGAGAAAAAGAGAATCAAAGTCACCTTTGACTTACTAAACATATAGGAGAGTGAGAGATAAACAAAAATCAATAGTCATGCATTTGAAACGAGTCAGAAACCACAAATCAGACATGATCTTTGAACTCTGATAAAAGGAAAACATATACTCTAGCAATAACAGGTTCAAAGAAACACGGAAAGATTAAGAAATAGACATGGTCACAGAGAACAGACAAGAAGAGGACATGATGTGAAACAAAAGAAGATGAACAGGAGGAAGAAAAACAGGATATTAAAAGGAACAGTTCTAAGACTAACATGTGAGAAGCAAGAATCAAAAGCAGACATCTATAGGCATGCAAAAACAGAAATCAAACAAAAATACACAAAGAAAAGCATAATAAAAGAAAGCAAATAGGGGTCGGGGGACTTAGCTTGCAGGGCCTGTCCCCTGAGCTTCCTATCCTTCTCTTTTTCTTTATTCCACAGATTCTTTTCATTCTCCTCTCCTTGTTTTCTTTTCTCTTATTCTTTTCAGATCCCTTTTTTACTTTTCTTTTTCTGGTTTTTCTTTTAAGGCTTAAAGACGAAGCCTTTTGGGATTTTGAGTTGTAAAGGGGTGTTTGGGAGGGTAAAAGGTGAGGCCTTTGGGTGGTTTTAAGTTTGGGGTCGCCGGAGTTAGGGTTCCGATGACCCTTTTTATGATATTCGAATCGTTCCGGGGGGATTCGAAGGTGAAGGCTAGTATGGTTGGATAGATCGTGTGAAGAGGGATCGAACGGCGTTGGTTTGGAGGTGAGATTCATTGTTTGGTGGTCACCGGCGGTAGATTTCGGTGACCGGAGTTCTAAAGAAAGGGGGTTTTCTGTGGCTTAAATGGAGAAGGAAGAAAAGAAGAAGGAAGAGGAAGAGAGAAAGGAAGCTGAAAGGCCGGCGACCACCATGAGGGTGGTGGCCGCCATGGCCGCTCAAGGTCCTCTCGATGAAGACGATGAAGATAGAGAGAAAAGGGGGGCGGCTCGTTTAGGGTTTGAAGAGAATTGGCCGTCTCTTTCCGACAAAAGCCTCATATAGGCTGTATCACTGAGGTAATCCAGACCGTTGATCTGATGAAGATCAACGGTCTCCAAATGCGTTACATAAACGACACCGTTCAGTGTCCCTGGGAGACCAAATCTTTGACCCTAAGATCAATCCAAACGAACGGCTCAGATCAATTCTTAATTATTAATTAAACCAATAACTCACCTAATATTCTCGGCCATTGGATATATCAAAATGGACGGCTATGATCAAAATAATTAAAAGACCAGGCGGGCCAAATTACTGGGCTTAGCAGATTGGGCCTCTCAATTGGATCTTCATTAGCCCAATTTATTATACCTATATATATATCTATTTTTGTATTTTCTGACATTATTTATTTTTATGTGTTTTCTTTTATATTTTTTTTTTCTTTTTCTTTTATGAAAAATTGTAAAACCAAGTTTCCTACTTACTCTAATTATCTATTTTTTTTTTTTTTGGCAATTTTCTACTATTTTTTCTTAATTTCTACTACTTAACACTATTTTTGCCATTTTTCTTGAAATCTAACTAATTACATAGCCTATTTTTTTTTTTATTTTCTTCTAATTTCTACTTATTCAAACACAAAAGTATAGCTAATTCCAAACAAAGCAAGTAATTGCACTCAAAAACATATTTATTTTAATTTTGGAATTAATTGCTCGGTGCAAAAATCACGTGCTCACAGCTGCCCCTCTTTGCTTGGGAACACGAAGAGTTTCAGTGCAAAGACAAATGAGCAGTAATGAGAGATTTTTGCACATCGGCACATTCCGTGAAAGCATTTTTGACAACCTTTTGACCGCACCCTGCTTTAGAGGTTGCCTACATATCCTGGGCTAAACAGGAATCAGGTCAGTGTAGTTCGGGAAGGTCTGGCAGTTTTAAAACTACCAGACTCACTGTTGCATTGACACTGTTGAGACCTGCTGACTTACTCCTTATTACACCGGGGGGGGAAATGTAAAATGAAGAAGTTATTCTAAGTTATGATTCTACAATTACAATTGTTCCTAATCTAGCTTTTGCTCTTCTTCCCTTTCCGGTGATGCAGAATCTCTTTCTTTTTTGTTGATTTTCTTTGATGCTGACTCTCTTTTTTTGTTGATTTTCTTGTTTTCCCTTTTTTGATTTTCACTGGCATTTCTTGATCTCGAGCAGAACAAAACAACAAACTACCCTTTTTTTTTTCTTTTTCTGCCCCAGTGTGGGCTTTTAGCTGTATAAACCATGATGTGCAAGATGTGTTCCCGTATTTGAAGGTGGGCACCTAACTGAAATTAAACGTGCAATGCAAATGCAGAAATGTATTCCCGTATTTGAAGGTGGGCACCTAACAGAATTTAAACGTGCAATGCGGTGCAGAAAATATTCCCGTATTTAAAGGTGGGCACCTAATAGAATTTAAACGTGCAATGCGAATGCAGAAAAGTATTCCCGTATTTGAAGGTGGGCACCTAACAGAATTTAAACATGCAATGCGAATGCAGAAATGTATTCCCGTATTTGAAGGTGGGCACCTAACAGAATTTAAACGTGCAATGCGGATGCAAAAAAGTATTCCCGTATTAGAAGGTGGGCACCTAACAGAAATTAAACGTGCAATGCGGATGCAGAAAATTATTCCCGTATTAGAAGGTGGGCACCTAACAGAAATTAAACGTGCAATGCGAATGCAAAAATGTATTCCCGTATTAGAAGGTGGGCACCTAACAGAATTTAAACGTGCAATGCGAATGCAGAAAAGTATTCCCGCCCCAGTGTGGGCTTTTAACTATATGAACCATGATGTGCAGAAAAGTGTTCCCGTATTAGAAGGTGGGCACCTAACGGAATTTAAACGTGCAATGCGAATGCAGAAAAGTATTCCCGTATTAGAAGGTGAGAACCTAACAGAATTTAAACGTGCAATGCGATGCAGAAAATATTCCCGTATTAGAAGGTGGGCACCTAACAGAAATTAAACGTGCAATGCGATGCAGAAAATATTCCCGTATTAGAAGGTGGGCACCTAACGGAATTTAAACGTGCAATGCGATGCAGAAAAGTATTCCCGTATTTGAAGGTGGGCACCTAACAGAATTTAAACGTGCAATGCGAATGCAGAAAATATTCCGCAGCCTGAGGACTGGGGAGTGGATTTTAAAAGATGTTGCCTTCCTCTTTTTGGTATTTTCTTTTACCAAATTATCTCTCGCCTGTGAATTTCTCCACTTATTCGGCGAACTTTCTCTTTTTGGTATTTTAAATTTTCCACATTGGTCACATTCACTTTAAAGTGATTAGTGACAATTTGTTCCTGCATGAAACAAAATTTATTAGATATAAGCTGCTGGCAACTAGCATCTGCCGTCCCCACTTCTTATTGCTTCCTTTGTTTTTGCTTTCTCATGCTGCATGACTTTCAACTTCTTATCCCTTGCAAACTCTTTTTGTATTTTTCTCATTTTTCCATTTTTGTTTTGTTTTCTTTTCCTTCGGCCATGTTTGCCAAGCTTCTTTATTTCCTTCCCAGATCTTCCTTCTTTCTAATTCAGTGTTGTTTCAACTTTCGTTATCAGGAGCTGGTAGTTAGCTCTCAAAAGGTAAACAATGAAATGCAGAAAATGAAAGAAAGGTAAGGGTGTTTTGGAGAGATGATAGAACTTATCTGGGTATTCGCTGGCTGATTCCGCTGACCATGCCATGTATTTAAACTCTGACCCAGTTCGTTCCAATCATTATTCCGTCTCCGAATTGTTTCCAACCCAAACCGATACTGTTTTTTTTTTGTTGCTTTTTTCTTTTCTGATAGTCCTCACGATCGATCTACGGTGCCTCGAAATGTTTTCACCAATAGAACTCTCTCATTTATTCTCTCGACCTCACAATCATCTCACAGTGCCGATTAAGGTTTTCACTGATGAGACTCTCTCATTCTTATTTCTCTCAAACTCACAGTCGCCTCACGGTGCCGATTAAGGTTTTCACCGATGAGACTCTCTCATTTTTTTTCATTTTTTCTCTTTTTTTTTTTATTTTGTTTTCTGTACCACGGGTATTATCCGATGTTTCGCTCCTCCTTCGTTGCATTCGTTATCATTTCAAAATTGATCAGAAGGTCTTTCTTTGGACTATAACGTGGCTTTTGGATGGGTTAAGAAAGAAAGGTATAAAGGCTCAAAATCTCACGAGGGTTCAAAAATATTTACAACTCTCGGAATTATTAAACATAACTTCTGCCCCAGTTTCAATATGTGGGGAATTTTTGGATTTTTCTTTATTGTGACTGAACCCCAGAGAGGCTGCGTACGTACCCTTTCGGGATCAAGTCAGAAGTAGTGCATCCAACTTCATTAGTTAGATGGATTTCTTTTTTGACTTTTTCCCGATTTTTTTGTCTTTTTCTCATTCATTTTTTTTCATCATTCATTTTTTTTTTTTTCATTTTTCCATCACTTCATTTTTCATTTTGGCAATTTAGATCTTATTGTGCTAAAGCGATTACGAGAGAGGGATATGAAAGAATTTATTCATTAAGGCTCAAAGGGGTTATCAATGGATAAAGTGTTTGGATAGAGAATAAAATGCCTTCGTCATTTCAATTCCAAAATCACAACAAAATACAAAACACATAATTGAAAAGGAATCATACATAGTATCTTTTGACCGCATCCGAATTGATAGCAGTCTCTACGCACTTTCCTTCAACATCTGTTAAATATAATGCTCCATTGGACAACACCCGTGATACCAAAAACGGTCCCTGCCAATTTGGCGCAAACTTGCCCTTCGCCTCGGCCCAATGCGGTAAGATACGCCTCAATACCAATTGTCCGACTTCAAACTTTCGAGGTCGTACCTTCTTATTATATGCTCTGGCCATTCTTCGTTGATACAACTGCCCATGACAAACTGCGGCCAACCTCTTCTCATCAATCAAATTCAACTGTTCTAACCGGGCTTTTACCCATTCATCGTCATCTATCTCAGCTTCAGCTATGATCCGTAATGACGGTATTTCTATTTCTGCGGGTATGACAGCCTCCGTTCCATACACCGGTGTATAAGGTGTGGTTCCGATAGAAGTACGCACCGTCGTGCGGTAACCCATGAGAGCAAATGGTAACTTTTCATGCCATTGCCTGGATCCCTCCACCATTGTTCGGAGAATCTTCTTGATATTCTTGTTCGCCGCCTCTACTGCACCATTCGCCTTTGGCCTGTAAGGTGTGGAATTGCGGTGTGTAATCTTAAATCTTTCACAAACTTCCGCCATGAGATGACTGTTTAAATTGGCTCCATTGTCCGTGATAATCACCTTGGGGATTCCAAACCGGCATATAATATTCTCATGCACAAAATCCACTACCGCTTTCTTCGTCACCGCCTTGAATGTCTTAGCTTCAACCCACTTGGTGAAATAATCAATTGCAACCAGAACGAACCTGTGCCCATTAGAAGCGGCTGGATCTATCGGGCCGATGACATCCATGCCCCAAGCAACAAAGGGCTAAGGTGCTGACATTGTATGCAACTCATAAGGCGGGGAGTGGATCAAATCCCCATGTACCTGGCATTGGTGGCATTTCCTTACATACCTGATACAATCACGCTCCATAGTGAGCCAATAGTACCCAGCTCTCAAAATCTTCTTCGCTAAAACATATCCGCTCATGTGGGGTCCACATACTCCGGCATGTACTTCAATCATGATTTCATCTGCTTGTTGTGCATCCACACACCGCAATAAGCCCAGATCCGGTGTTCTTTTGTATACCACTCCTCCACTGAGGAAAAATCCATTGGCTAGACGCCTGATGGCTCTCTTTTGGTCTCCGGTGGCTTGCTCCGGATATTTGCCAGCTTTCAGGTATTCCCTAATATCATGATACCACGGCTCTCCATCTGACTCTTCTTCCACAGCGAAGCAATAAGCATTTTGATCACGGACTTGAATCTGGAGCGGATCTATATATGTCTTGTCGGGATGATGCAACATAGAGGACAGTGTGGCCAAAGCATCTGCTATCTCATTGTGCATTCTTGGGATGTGCTTGAACTCTATAGACTGGAATCTTTGAGATAACTCGTGCAAACAATACCGATATGGTATCAATTTCAAATCTCGTGTCTCCCATTCCCCTTGTATTTGATGTACCAAGAGATCCGAGTCACCCATGACCAAAATTTCTTGAATACCCATGTCAATTGCCATCCTTAATCCCAAGATGCACGCCTCATATTCGGCCATGTTGTTGGTACGGAAAAATCGGAGCTGAGCTGTGACGGGATAGTGCTGACCCGTACCTGAAATGAGTACCGCTCCGATACCAACGCCTTTGCTGTTGACAGCCCCGTCGAAGTACATTTTCCATCCTGATCTCTCATCTTGCTCCATCTCCTCGACAATCATTGCCTCCTCATACGGAAAGTACGTCTTCAATGGTTCATACTCATCATCCACCGGATTCTCAGCTAAGTGGTCTGCAATAGCTTGTGCCTTCATTACCGTACGAGTCACATAGACAATGTCAAATTCTGTGAGCAGAATCTGCCATTTGGCCAATCTTCCCGTAGGCATGGGCTTCTGAAATATGTACTTGAGAGGATCCAGTCGTGATATCAAGTATGTGGTATATGCTGACAAATAATGCTTTAACTTCTGAGCTACCCAAATCAACGCACAACAAGTCCTTTCAAGTTGAGTGTATTTCACCTCATAGGATGTAAACTTCTTGCTGAGGTAATATATGGCTTGTTCTTTCTTTCCTGTCTCGTCATGTTGACCCAGTACACAACCGAAGGAGTTATCCAGCACTGTCAGATACAAAATCAAAGGTCGCCCTAGTTCTGGAGGTACTAACACCGGAGGATTGGCCAAATATTCTTTGATCTTATCAAAGGCTTCCTGACACTCGTCGGTCCATTTAACTGCTGCATCTTTCTTTAATAACTTGAAGATCGGCTCACACGTTGATGTCAATTGAGCAATGAATCGACTAATGTAATTCAACCTTCCTAGTAAACTCACGACCTCCTTCTTGTTCTTCGGCGGAGGTAGACTTTGAATAGCTTTGATCTTTGATGGATCCAGTTCAATACCTCGCCGACTCACTACAAACACCAGTAATTTCCCTGAAGGTACTCCAAAGGCACACTTCGCCGGATTGAGCTTTAAATTATACCTCCGGAGTCTTTGGAAGAACTTTCTTAAATCTCTCACATGATCAGGTTATTTCCTGGACTTTATGATAACATCGTCCACATACACTTCAATTTCTCGATGCATCATATCGTGGAACATTGTGATCATCGCCCTCATGTAAGTTGCCCCAGCATTCTTCAATCCAAACGGCATTACTCTGTAACAATACGTTCCCCAAGGTGTAATGAAGGCAGTTTTCTCAGCATCTTCTTCGTCCATCAGGATCTGGTGATAACCTGCATAACAATCCACAAACGAACCGATTTCATGCTTGGCGCAATTGTCGATCAATATGTGGATGTTTGGCAATGGGAAGTCATCCTTCGGACTGGCTTTGTTGAGGTCTCTATAATCTACACACACTCTGGTTTTGCCATCTTTCTTTGGGACCGGCACAACATTTGCCAACCAAGTGGGGTACTTGGTAACTCTTATGACCTTTGCCTCAAACTGTTTGTTCACCTCTTCTTTTATCTTCACGCTAATGTCCGTTTTGAATTTTCTCAGCTTTTGCTTTACCGGCCGGCATTCAGAATAGATAGGCAACTTGTGTACCACCAAATCAGTGCTAAGCCCGGGCATGTCATCATAGGACCGGGCAAAAATGTCCTTAAACTCATGTAACAACCTTATCAATTCATCCTTGAGGGGCGCCTCCAAATGTACACTAATCTTTGTTTCTCGGACATCATCCTCGCTCCCCAAATTTACAGATTCCGTATCACTCAGATTCGGTTTGGGTTTTTCCTCATATTGTTTCATGTCCTTGCTTATTTCCTCCAGGGCTTCCTCATCCTCACATTCTGTTTCACTATCTTCCTTAATATCTTATATGGTAACGTGATTGTCAGAACTGGGTCTAGAATCCTTCACGCATGACATGGCATCAGAATCAACACATGCAAAACTGTACAAAAGGAAAAATAAAGAAAAATAAGATGAAAGTGAAGAAAAGGAAAATTGCATTTCATTGATAAAAAGAACGAACAAAGTTCGGGATACATGGTGATTTTCTTTTCATGAGGGGAATGGGGAAAACTATAAAAATAACAACTTTCGGGAAGGCAATGATGAAATTTTGGAGCTAACTACCAAGACTCCTTCCTGATAGGGAAAGGAGTAGCTTCCCAATTGTTCAACATGATTCCAGGTCCCACAAACTGCACATCCATTTTGCTTGTGCCTTCCCCCGCTTCAACCATATTCACCTCCCAAAACATCTTCTCAAAACTCAGCACTTCTTCATCAGGTTGGGTCTCAATGCACTTTGTCGCAGCAGACGTCCGATATTTTGTACCAGGCCTGACGAAGGTGTCGGATAATTTGGGTATGGTTTTAGGCAAGGTCCAGTTCTTTTTGGCTTTTGAGGCTCTCTAGATGTCGGCAAAGGTGGGTTTGAACCCTAAGCCGAATGTACCTTTGTTTTCTGGAAGCTGAACCGGCTGAATGACTCCCTGCAATGCTTTGCCTAATCCCTTCCCTGGTGCAAATCCGTTTCTAAGCATTTCTCTGGCCACCATCACAGCAGTTGGTGCCATCATAGGGATTGGCAACTTCTCCCCTTCAGCAATTCTGTTTACCACAATAGCATCCGTCACTTGGTAGACCCAAGGACCTCTATCCCCATCAGTATCATCAAATGGCGCTACCACATTACAAGCATTTTCCTCCCCATGTACTACAATCTCTTGCTGTTCCCACTCAAATTTAACCATCCGGTGTAGAGAAGATGGTACTGCCTTGGCCGCGTGAATCCAGGGTCGGCCTAACAATAAGTTATATGACACAGCAATGTCGAGCACCTGGAACTCCATAGTAAAATCAACAGGACCGATGGTCACCTCCAGAACAATATCTCCCAATGTGTTTTTACCCCCACCGTCAAACCCTCTCACGTTTATACTGTTCTTCCGGATTCTGTCCGGACTGATGTTTAGATTCCCCAAAGTCGACAGCGGGCAAATGTTAGCGCTTGATCCGTTGTCTATCAATACCCTGGTAACTACTGACTCTTCACTCTTTACCGTAAGGTACAATGCCTTATTGTGCTCAGTTCCCTCCACCGGCAACTCTTTATCAGAGAATGTGATCCTATTAGACTCGAAAATTTTGTTGGTAATCTTTTCCAAATGGCAAACTGAAATCTTTTCCGGAACATGAGCCTCATTTAGAATCTTCATCAGAGCCCTCCTGTGCTCTTCCGAGTGTATTAGCAAAGATAGCAAAGAGATCTGGGCAGGGGTCTTCCTCAACTGCTCAACCACGGAGTACTCTTGTGACTTCATCTTCTTAAGGAATTCCTCCGCTTCCTCTTTTGACACTGGTTTCTTCAATTGGCTCTCTTTTACTGCTTTTATTTTTCTCAGTTCCTCTGGAGCAAAGAATCTTCCAGATCGGGTGAGTCCATGGGTTTCATTAATTTCCCCAGAAACCTCTTTTCCTTTATAAACCACTGCTACCTTGTTATAGTTCCAAGGTACAGTCTTTGTACTCACCACCGGCATTTGCACTACCGGTTTTATGATTACTGGCTCTGTACTTGCGCCTTTCACAATCACAATCGTCTTTGCGTCTGGCACTACCACCTTCAAACCTGCCACCACTACTGGCTTTCCTGCCTGTTCTTCAATAGTCACTTTCTCTTTCACGACTTCCTTTTCTGCCTTACCACTTGACTTTATCATCATCACAGCCTGAGACGGTTTCTGACTGCTATCACCTTGCACCAAGTTCTATCATGTGCGTTTCGTGGTGATTTGGCAGCAGATTCTGGGTAATGTTTGGGGCTTCGGGAGCCTGTACTTCAATTCTCCTCTCATCAATGAGATCCTGAATGGCATTCTTCAACTGCCAACATTTTTCAGTATCGTGGCCCAATGTTCCCGAACAGTATTCACATCTAACAGAAGGATCAAGGTTTTTTGGGGGTGGGTTTGGAACTTTAGGTGCCACGGGGCTCAACATCCCCAACTCTTTCAACCTATGATAAAGGCTGGTGTATGATTCTCCGAGAGGGGTGAATGTTTTTCTTGCCTTGTTTCTCCACTCAGAGTCAGGCCTGGGCTTATTTTGGTTTCTATAAGGTTTAGAGGCTAGGTATGTGTTCTGGGTGTGGTAAACATTGTGTGGAGCTTGAGCTCTCCACACATGGGGTGGTGGTGGTGGGTAGGCTTGGGCTTGTGGGTGGTGGTAATGTGGGACTGATGGTGGGTATGGTGGTGGTGGTGGGTTATATGGGCTTGATGTGTTGTATGGGTTTGGCGGGTAAGATGGTGGTGGTGGATTATATGGGGTTGATAGGTTTGGTGGGTGGTTGGTGGTAGGGTCTTGGCGGATGATGATGCGGGTTACGACTCCATGGCCTTCTCTCTACAGTTGCCACCTCTTCCTTCTTCTTCTTTCCCATTACTCCCCCGTTTCCAGTTTGTATAGCTTGATTGGTGGCCTTGATGGCCGAAAAACTCATGATTTTATTCATTTTCAATCCTTCCTCTACAAAGCTTCCCATTTTCACGACTTCATTGAAACTCTTCCCAATTGCCGACACTAGATGACCGTAGTATGTAGGCTCCAAAGCCTGTAGAAAACAATCCACCATCTCCCCTTCTTTCATGGGTGGATCTACTCTCGCGGCCTGCTCCCTCCATCTGAAACCGAATTCTCTAAAGCTTTCTCCTGGCTTCTTCTCCATTTTTGTAAGGGATAGCCTGTCAGGTATGATCTCCAAATTGTATTGAAAGTGACTTGCTAAGGCTTGTGCTAGGTCATCCCAGACGAACCACCTTGTATGGTCTTGTCGAGTATACCATTCTAAAGCTGAACCACTCAGACTCTGGCTGAAGTACGCCATCAATAACTCATCTCTACCTCCCGCACCTCTCATCTTGCTACAGTATCCTCTGAGATGAGCTACCGGATCCCCGTGTCCGCTATACATGTCGAATTTTGGCAACTTGAATCCCACGGGAAGTTGCACCTCGGGAAATAGACACAGGTCCTTGTAGGCTACACTCACTTGCCCTCCTAGCCCTTGCATAGCGTGGAAAGCATTCTCCAGACTTTTCACTTTTCTGGCCATCTCTTCCTGCCCGGCACTCTTAGCAATTCTTTCTTCACTTGTTTCTATCAACGGAGCATGAGACTCATGTTGTCGGAAAGTTGGCTCTGGAGGGTAGTAGTGAGGGTCATGTATACGAAACATCGGTTCACTAGAGGATTTGTGCATAGCAGCGGGTGGAGGTGCCACATACACAGGAGCGGCTTGTGGTATGTGAGGTGGTGCTTGTTTGGCTGGAGGTGGTGGTATCTGGGAGGTGGAGGCATAGTAGTGAGGGTAATCGGGGTAGGTGGAGGATGAGTTCATTGTTGGTGGCTCAGGGTTAGGATTGGCTGGAGGGACATATGCAGGGTTAGCAGGGTAGGCCGGTAGTGGTTGACCTCTAGACCAGGCCTGGTACATCTCGGCCATCTGCTGCCTCAGCTTGTACATTTCCTCCTTCATTCCTGCCACATCCACAATCTCTTCTTCGTGAGCAGGATCCACAATAGTTGCCTCAATTTCCTGGGACACAGCTTTCGTCATCTTTTTGTATCTGGTGTTGTATGGGTGGGTAGCCAGAATGCCAGTTGCCTAGAGAATCTGAACTCACAAGCATCAATACCCGTTAGTTGTTAGCGCATGAATAAAATGCAATGACTTTAAAAACAAACACATTTCCTCGAATCGTTATGCATCATCCCAGCCGCTGCTCATTTGGGCCAATCACTTTTCTCTTTTTCCGTTCTTTTTCTTTCTTTTTCTTTCTTTCTTTTCTTTTCTCTTTTTCTTTTCTTTTTCTTCTTTTTTTTTTTTTTGCTTTTTCTCTTTTTCTTGCTTTTTCTTTCTCTATTTTTTTTTCTTGCTTGCTTTTTCATCTCTTTTTCATTGTTATTTTCATAATTACGTTCCTATTTATT
Source organism: Nicotiana noctiflora (assembly GCA_032618575.1). Classification (NCBI taxonomy): domain Eukaryota; kingdom Viridiplantae; phylum Streptophyta; class Magnoliopsida; order Solanales; family Solanaceae; genus Nicotiana; species Nicotiana noctiflora. The sequence goes on from JASVEL010003557.1 coordinate 103,237, forward strand.
TGCCTAGCGGATTTAAAAAGAAATGACATAAAGCAAAAGAATTGATAACAACACTTGTTTTCTTATTGATAATTCAAAACATTGATTACAAGGTGATGTTTTAAAAGAAAAATAAAAGATGATGCATGCCCTATGAGTACATTAATGCACCTAGTGCCCGTGAGGCATCGTTCGGCCTTGCCGCGGGCCTATATGCTAATCCCCTTTGAAGCCTATCTAGGTCGGCCATGACTTGTTGTACAAAGAACTTCACTGCAGATACAAAGGTCCTTCGAGACATATCTTCACAAAGTTGGGTCTTCCGGGTGATGTATTGGGCGATGCGAACAATCTTTTCTCTGATGACCCCCTTTTCTTGCAATAACCGGCTTATTTGTTGAGTGCGAGCATCCAAGGTGTGTTGGTTGTCTTTTTGCATTTGTTGCAGCTCCAATTCTAATCTGGCCATAGTCGTGTAGCAGTGCTCTCTTTCTTCCTCAAGATCTTTGATAATCTTGTTACTCTTGACCGTGGCTGAAATTATTTTCTTTCTAAGCTGAGCTACTTCAAAATCATGCTTGTCTTGTAGTTGCCGAACTAACTTGGCTCTTTCCTCAGCATCTTTGTCCATTTCCTTCCGAGCCCTGACTAACTCTTTTGCAGCTATGTCCAAATCGAAGCTGTAGTCATTTACTTTTCGCCGGAGAATCTCAATTAACTTTTCATCCCGTGCTGAACGAACTGAGGTCTCGGATGCAATTTTCATTTGAGCCATTTGAGCCTTCAACATATCATTTTCTTTCTTCAACTGTTTCTTCTCCACTTCATCGGATGCTTCTTGTAATCCGCTTTCGAAATGAAGATTTCTCAGTTTATCTTCCAACAGACTGATTTTGGCCTTGTATTCCTTTTCCTTGGCCACCCATTTCTGATTCTCCTTGGATTGCTCTATTAGGTCTTGCAAGTGGGGTCTCTTTGAAAGGCGTTCGTGTTCAACCCCTCGTCGGTACCATGTGGAGTATCCAGGTGATATCTCCCCCTTTGCTCTATTCGGCACACAAGTATCAATTTTCAAATTTTGGCACTCATTCCAGATTTGCCGGATTTTTGCTTCCGGGAATTGCCCGTCCGGACCAATCTCCACAGCTTGCACACTGAGGTCCCCATCTCTCGGAATAATCTGACACCGACCCAACTGTCGCAGGGCTCTGTATGGGGCATAAGGTTGTATACTCTTCAAACCCATGATCAAAAATGGCGACCCTTCTGTTGGCATGTATATCACCTTGTCAAGAGGTAACCAGTCATACGTCCAATCGATTTGACCGTCAGTTAGTGATCAAAGATACACAATCCAACCTTGGACTCCTTCTGGCAACTTTACTTCTTTTGTCCTTGTATTGAACTCTTCCAAACATGTCCGTTCGGCCGAACCATAGCTCGAGAATGAAGGATGGTGGCATAGATGCTCGATTAGCCAGATTTGCAAGATCAAGTTACACCCTTCGAAGAAGCTAGCCCCTGCTTTGCACGCAGTCAGAGCACGGTAGATGTCTGCCACAATCATTGGGGCCAGAGTACAGTTATATTGTACTATCAGTGTGGTAGCTACCCCGGCAACTTTTATATTGATATGTCCATCTTTCCTCGGGAATACAACAACTCCTAGAAATGCCACCAAAAATGCAAACTTCCGGTGTTCTTCCCATTTCGCTCGGTTGGACTTACAACATAACTTGTTTGTGAGGTCGTTGAAACCCCCAACGTGTCCAAACCTATTGTACATGAAGCTTAAAGAACAAAACCCGTTGGCCAGATCTTCATTGTGAACATTCCGGGCAATTTTCAAAGAGTCGAGGAAGCGATGTACTGTCACCGTCCTCGGAGATACCGGGTATTTTCCTTTCAGCGGAACCTCGGTCTTCCCGATGTAAAAGGCAATCTCCTCCAAAGTTGGGGTAAGTTCAAAATCCGGGAAATGAAATACGTTGTGTGCCGAATCCCAAAACGTGACCAACGCTCTAACCACATCACCTCGAGGAACCATGTCTAGTAAACCCGTAAGGCCTTTTAAGTACTTTTTGACCCAGTCTTGACCATCGGATCCCATGTCCTGCCACCATAATCTCAGCTCCAAAGGGATTTTATTTAGGGAAAAGTGTTCATTCATCATCGTGCTCGTCCTGCACATTTATTAAGGTGATTTTATTTAGAAAAAAAAAATCTTTTTCAATGCAAGTTTTCAATTTTTGAAGGAAAGAAAAGAAAATGACTTTCGAAGTGGCCATTTTTGCCAAAACAGCCTTCCGGCGTCCTTTCGGAACATTCGGCCATTTCCAAAAATAGCAATCACCTCGATTATTTGAAAAGAAAATCTTTTTTTGGTCTTTTTCTAAAAGTGTGGTTGGACCCGCTTAAGGGTTGCCTACGTATCCCACCTAATGGCGAGAATCAAATTTGACCAATTATTTCAAAAATGCTCCACCTTTTCTTTTTCCAATTTTCAAATTTTCCGGATACCTATTTCTTACAAATCTTATTTTCCTCTCTCTCTTTTTCAACAATTTTTCTATCCTCGGGATTTCCACCGGTCCGCATAACGATCAAGGACAATAAAATGCAACACATAACGTGCTCGGTCTTTTCAATACTGGGTCACCTGTCCTAGACGGACCCAACCCCTGTGTTGAGTCCCCTAAGTCAAATATGATGCAAATAATCGTCCTAGACCTATGTTCAAAATCTTACGGTTTCATGGATTGCTCGACCGTGTACCCGAGCGGACAACTCGAATCGAGGAGGGGGCTACGTACCGGTGACCCGCGGAGTCAATCGGCTTTGTAACTTATCCGGCCTCTGTTTTCTTAATTTAAGGTGACATTTAACAGAAAGGGGAGTCTCAACCAGTAAGCACATCCCCGGGGAGAAGAGAGAAAGGTTTTCGGCACAATTTTATATACAGTTCACATAATATCAAAGCGATAAAGCACATAGCATGTTGTTCAAATCACATAATGAAGTCAAATAAAAACACGAACGGCAGTTCTAAGGAGCTCGAGTTCTTAAACCCTGAAACCGAAGTTCAGAGTTGGGTCCCCAGCAGAGTCGCCAAAGCTGTCACACCTCCCTTTTTACTACCCCAAACACTTAAAAGCGTATAAATACACTTGTAGGGTATACCCCGACGTTCAAATATCCGAAACGGATAAAATAACGTAAGGGAAGGAGTTTTTCCAATTAAAGGACAGTCGGTTCGGGATTTTATTGAGATTAATCAGAGTCGCCACTTGGGAAAATAATGGTGTCCCAAGTCACCGATTTAATCCCGAACCGAGGAATTTTGACTCTTATAAATGTCTGCGAAGCAGAGATCCGGATAAGGAACTCTGTTAACCCGGGAGAAGGTGTTAGGCATTCCCGGATTCCGTGGTTTTAGCACGGTCGCTCCACTGTCGTTCATGACTTTTGTTTGACTCAATTATAGGTTTTAACAACATAATGTGCTTTTACGTTAAATATTATTTTTTAGGAATTTGCGGTATCGCGAAAACACGCCTCGAGTCATACCGCAACCAGTACGCCTATGACTTTTGGTGTATTTCAGCTTTACCGAGATTTGGATTTGAGTCGCACCAAGTGCACACTCATTCATAGGAAGGTATATTAAAATCGTGCCTTTAGATAGTCTATATCGGCTTTTAACTTTGGGAGAGGCTATGGAATTCGCTATTAGCCTCTCCGGTTCTATTATGTCATCTTATTACTAAAAGGGGGGCCCCGCTTGTTATTCGGGCGATGCTCGTCCCAATTTTATTTTTAAAGTCCGATCCTATTTTGTTCGACTACATTTTTGCTATGTATTGTTTTTGCCTTAATCGATTTCGTAACATCAAACATTCCAGGCCTATCGCAATTTGTTATTGGGCCTGGTCTTCTTCTTCAGTCGTTTATACAATCCCCAAAGAAGCCTAAACGGTCTTCATGGATATCATTTAGCGAATTAGACAAGTCTGGATGGGAGCTCAGGCCCTCGTTATATATAGGGCCCAAATCAGACGAGAATAATGAAGGCAACGGAAATAATGAACTCACAGTAATCAGACATAGAAGAACAGAATTAAACTACTCTTTTATTAATCAAAAGGCAAAACTGTACAAGAATATCAATGCTAACTCTGAATTATATAAAGTATACGAAAGCTTAATGCACTGACTATCTCTGATCTTGACTTTTACTAACGAATTCAACGATCATTTTTAACTATTTACTAGTTGAAAGCTTATGAAGCTAACTGTATGAGAAGACTAATATTAATTCTATATTAACAGCTAACTAATGAGAGAGCTAAACTAGACGACTATTTTTATCTTGGTTTTTTGTGAGCTAACATATATTAACAAATAAGTTTTTAACTGGAAATCAATGATAAATAATTTAGCTATGTGGAGTATAATCTATAATCTATAAGCTTACTAATGAGTACCGATATTACTATACTAAGTGACTGTGAAATTTGCATTGGATTTTATCACTGGATTTTTACTGTTTGCTTCTATTTTTGGTATAACATTGCCCAGTTGCAGATGTTCTATTATACTCTCTAATTCGTTAGTCTCCTTTTAAACTTGCTCGTTTCTATGTACTGATTTACAGTCGTGATCTACTACTAAAACTGATATGAATCAAACTTACTTGATATTCCTAAAACCCGTTTTACCTTAACATTATCTTATCTGATTATTTCCTATTCTAACTCATTTGAACCTGGATATTGACAAGATAAGCTAATACGCAAGCATATTGATCACCTCCTTTACGAGCTCTGTTATTATAGACCTATGTGATAATTACTTAACTTCATTTTAAGGATTTTACCTAATTAACTAGGTGAGGTGCTAATTACCACTACTACTATACTACCACTATTACATCATCCTTTGTTTATGTTTCATACTATTACATCCTATACTACTACTATATATCTAAAAACTGAAACAAGGAATAATATTACAACATTAGTATATGTAAAATTCAAGTCTCCATTTCATTCAATTGAATCTCTACAGCTCTTACTCGGATAAGAGAATACCTGGATCAAATGAAATAAAACCAATGAGTCTAAGGGGGATGAAGCAGACAAGCACAGCAGAGTCTCAAGCAACAAATGCAATAGAGAGGTGAAGGCACAGCAACACAGCAACACAGCAACAGCAATACAAGAGAAAACCCAAGCAGATAATCGAGCAGAAACCCAAAGAACTAGATTAAACCCACAAGCTCTTCACACTCGGAATTTCCAGAAATGATTATTACTAAATTGCTATGTTTTTCCCTGGTCTTTCTTCTCAATAGTTATCCTAAAGATGAATTTCAGATTGCTTCAGTTAGAACCCCTTTTCAGCACTTTTATAGAGGTATTTATAGTTGTATTGAGGGCTGATGACTTGGGGAGGATGTTTGGGATTTAATCCCACTTCTCCCCCTCCTAAAATTATGAAATAGACACTTTAGCCCCCAATTTCTGTTAACAGAAATCCTTCCAGCATGTGCTGGAAGGTTCTAAAGATTCCTTTTAGGGGCTTTTTACCAATGTGACCTTAGGGGTTTGAGATTTTTACAGATTTCCCTTTTTAGGGAGACCGTTATACCCTTAAATCTCTGCAAAATTGCAGAAATCAGGGGTACAAAGGACTCCCTTACCCTCTTAGGTTCTAACTATTTACTATTTCATCTTTTTAATTCCCAATTGTGCCCCTAAGGGCACTGCTTATTTACTAGCTTACCTAGGTTAAATTTCAGCATCATTTGAACCTATTTAACTAACAGCCAGCCCTTGCATTGGTATTAGGGCTGGCCAGATTTATTTTAAGGGACTATTTCAATTTTAGCCACTTTTTAAACTAATTCCAGTCAATTAAGACCAATTTATTCCAATTTAAAGCTAATTGCAGGACTAGCCTGCTTTATTATTAAAAGTAACTCTTTAAAATCTAGCCAGTCTCAAGTTGAGACTTAGCTTTGGCTATTAAAGCCAATCACTGAACATTTGGGCCCAAAACCATTTGCAGGTTTGGCCATTTTATGCTCAGGGCTCTAAAGAGAGCCTGGGCTAGTCTGCATTTGCAGACATAGCCCCTTTTGCACAACCAGCCACTTTAAAAGTGGGCTGTGTGTTAGGGCCTTATAGAATAGGTCAACCCTTTGCAAGGTTAACCATTCTTAGGCCAATTATTTAACTAACAGCATATTTTTGTTCATTTTCAGTTTATATCTATTTAAAAACTAGCCAATTATGAAACCTAGCACTACAACTATAACCAATCCTCCTAAAGTTCAATCAATTAATCAAACAATCATGCTTAACAGGAACTAGCAGAACTTAACCATCTTTCAACATTTGTTGCACACAGGAACACATATGATCAAATCAACATGCATTAGTTTAACTTAAACTCACAGGAAACAATTGATATGGTTGAATTTCAGTCAATTAATTCACATCATCAGACTACATGCAATACAGTATGAATTCATGTCAACTTCAGATCTAATTACTACCAGTTCAAGTCACAGAATAGTTTGAAAAACTTCAAAAACCACCAGGATTCATGATATAGGTACAGTAAAGACTATAACAGTCAGCAAGATATGACATAAGGCTTATCTAGATTTAACAGAGTATGGCAATCAGAATTCATTTTAAATACTACTCCTAGCTTGATGTATGCATGTTAAGAGTGGAGATGAAGAATAGGAAAGACATGAAGGAGCAATGAATAACATCCCTAAATCTATTATGCAAAAGTGACAGAAGAAAGATCATGGGTATGCATGCGAGGGTGCTATTTGAAGTAGTAATCCTTAAACAAACATGAGAGCCTAACAGTTAATTCTGAAATTATTCTAAAAGGAAAACAGTGAACACATGGAAAACTGGAGCAGGACCAACTCAGACATGAAACTAAAACATGAAAAGACCAGAAAAGACTCATTTTAAAACTATTGAAAGCTAGATGCAAACCAAGAGTCAAAGTTTAAACATGTGATATTGAAGACCAACAGAGACACTTATAGATGAAACATGAACAACACACAAAAAGGACTGAACATGAAGAAAGAAAAGATGACAGAGTATGCAAGACAATAAACAAGAAGTTATGCTGTAAGAGTCAAGACGGATCAAAACTATACAACTTGATCAATAATGAAGAGAAAAAGAGAATCAAAGTCACCTTTGACTTACTAAACATATAGGAGAGTGAGAGATAAAAAAAAAAATCAATAGTCATGCATTTGAAACGAGTCAGAAACCACAAATCAGACATGATCTTTGAACTCTGATAAAAGAAAAACATATACCCTAGCAATAACAGGTTCAAAGAAACACGGAAAGATTAAGAAATAGACATGGTCACAGAGAACAGACAAGAAGAGGACATGATGTGAAACAAAAGAAGATGAACAGGAGGAAGAAAAACAGGATATTAAAAGGAACAGTTCTAAGACTAACATGTGAGAAGCAAGAATCAAAAGCATACATCTATAGGCATGCAAAAACAGAAATCAAACAAAAATACACAAAGCAAAGCATAATAAAAGAAAGCAGATAGGGGTCGGGGGACTTAGCTTGCAGGGCCTGTCCCCTGAGCTTCCTATCCTTCTCTTTTTCTTTATTCCACAGATTCTTTTCATTCTCCTCTCCTTGTTTTCTTTTCTCTTATTCTTTTCAGATCCCTTTTTTACTTTTCTTTTTCTGGTTTTTCTTTTAAGGCTTAAAGACGAAGCCTTTTGGGATTTTGAGTTGTAACGGGGTGTTTGGGAGGGTAAAAGGTGAGGCCTTTGGGTGGTTTTAAGTTTGGGGTCGCCGGAGTTAGGGTTCCGATGACCCTTTTTATGATATTCGAATCGTTCCAGGGGGATTCGAAGGTGAAGGCTAGTATGGTTGGATAGATCATGTGAAGAGGGATCGAACGGCGTTGGTTTGGAGGTGAGATTCATTGTTTGGTGGTCACCGGCGGTAGATTCCGGTGACCGGAGTTCTAAAGAAAGGGGGTTTTCTGTGGCTTAGATGGAGAAGGAAGAAAAGAAGAAGGAAGAGGAAGAGAGAAAGGAAGCCGAAAGGCCGGCGACCACCGTGAGGGTGGTGGCCGCCATGGCCGCTCAAGGTCCTCTGGATGAAGACGATGAAGATAGAGAGAAAAGGGGGGCGGCTCGTTTAGGGTTTGAAGAGAAATGGCCGTCTCTTTCCGACAAAAGCCTCATATAGGCTGTATCACTGAGGTAATCCAGACCGTTGATCTGATGAAGATCAACGGTCTCCAAATGCGTTACATAAACGACACCGTTCAGTGTCCCTGGGAGACCAAATCTTTGACCCTAAGATCAATCCAAACGAACGGCTCAGATCAATTCTTAATTATTAATTAAACCAATAACTCACCTAATATTCTCGGCCGTTGGATATATCAAAATGGACGGCTATGATCAAAATAATTAAAAGACCAGGCGGGCCAAATTACTGGGCTTAGCAGATTGGGCCTCTCAATTGGATCTTCATTAGCCCAATTTATTATACCTATATATATATCTATTTTTGTATTTTCTGACATTATTTATTTTTATGTGTTTTCTTTTATATTTTTTTTCTTTTTTTTTATGGAAAATTATAAAGCCTAATTTCCTATTTACTCTAATTATCTATTTTTTTTTTTTTTGGCAATTTTCTACTATTTTTTCCTAATTTCTACTACTTAACACTATTTTTGCCATTTTTCTTGAAATCTAACTAATTACATAGCCTATTTTTTTTTTGATTTTCTTCTAATTTCTACTTATTCAAACACAAAAGTATAGCTAATTCCAAACAAAGCAAGTAATTGCACTCAAAAACATATTTATTTTAATTTTGGAATTAATTGCTCAGTGCAAAAATCATGTGCTCACAGTTCTATCTGCCGGATCGCTTCAATGCGCCTCGTGAATTTACACAGCTGGTGCTCAGTTGCAGCCATCCACATTAAGTCATACAACGCCTTGTCAGGAAATTTCTTCTGGAAATTGGCCTTTAGTTGCCGCACACAGTAACGGTGGTATGCATGTGGTTCCTGCCATTCAGGCAAGTGACGTACAAAACTTAAAATACCACCAAGCCGATCAGATATTAGACAAATACCTAAACGCTGTTTGACAATGTGTTGCTTCAAGTGGTTCAAGAATTGCGTCCACGTCTCTTCACTTTTGTTGGTACAAATGGAAAAATCTTGTGGAAATATTTTTCCGTTGGAATCTACAACAACTCCAATCAAAAGCTTAATATCATACTTTCCATAGACATGAGTACCGCCTATGGAAATTACAGGACGACAATCCACAAAACCATCAATTGCTGATTTAAATAAACAAAATACATAGTTGAATATATATTCGGTCTGTTCGGACTTCGCTCACGCCTCCATTAAATAATAGTCCCGGGGTTAAAGTGTTGCAGTACAGCCATGTACCTGGGCAGATTTGAAAAAGACTTATCCCAGTCGCCATAAATAAATTCAAAGGCACGTTTGCGACCAATATATGCCTTTCTTTTGGTTATAGTACAACCATACTCCTGGTGGACGGCTGTAATACACTCTTTAATCTTGAACCTAATGAACACTTCAAAAAATGGAACCAAGACAAAGGAAATCAAGTCAACATCCAAGTTGAAGTGATTCTCATTGAATGTGTCCATTTCACATCTATGCTCGCTAATAAATTTACCCATATTTCCACAAACCTGATTTTTTCTTTGTGGCACGCAACATCCAGTGACAACCCATAAACCACCTACGGCATATAGCCTTGTATTTATACGTAGTAGACTCACTTACTGTCATCTCACGACACTCCCTTATATTGTAGATTTTTACAGCCCTAACTAGGCGAGCTTTGTCGGGAAAATACATGCCCTTTGTAAGAACAGCTGGTCTAGATTTATCCCACATCACCGATCGTAATTCATCATCATCAAATTATCAAGGTAGGAAATATTTCACTCATGAAATGGCACGTGGGACTCATACACTCTTGGTCTAACGGGAGGTGGAGGAACATGCTCCTAGTCAGCTCAGGTTCCACATTCACTTCCTCCTCCTCATCATCACCCTCCTTATGGAAGGGTGTCTCATCCCCAGACTCATCCGCATTGTTATCATAATCACTATCATCCTCCTGACTCTGAGCATATGCCAAATCACGAGTAAAGACATCGTCTATGGACAACAGTGTTAGGCCAGGAGCTTCAAGAAGCCCGTTTTCACTGCAGAAAACGAAAAAAATTATAAGTTACCCAATACTCAGGAAAAATACTTTACATATCGCTATATCACTTTACTTACAAATTGTATTATCTTGGCATTTCATGATGGATATTTTCAGGTTGGTGATAACTACCAGATGGACCACCATAGTCTAATACTCCAGACCTACGCAGATTCCAACTAGGGGCGGGGTCATAACTTGTAAATTCAAACCCGGGCGGTACCCCCTATAAAAAATATGAGTGTTAATACAAATCCAATTAAAACATGAAGAAAAAAAATTCGCTAAAATTAAGTTTACCAGTCGTCTTGTTGATTATATGAAGTAGTAACATTATTTTCTGCCTGCTCATTCGCCACAAGTTTAAATCAAGGCAAGCTCTTCCATCTCCAATTTGTCCGGCAAACGCTGCTCCAAAATAACCACCCGATGATTGGGGGTTATCGCTGGTACGCACGCTCTCGTTACTACTAAGGTCATCCACCTTCACATACATTTCTAATAATTTTATTACAATGAATTCTCTATATTCGTCCGGAATCCGCAAAAAATCTCTAAGAGTTTCATCATCCTCGATGTTAAAATCAGAATAATAAGCAAACCCCTGCGGAGTCACTGAATAAGGAAATCTACCGGTTACTTTAACACTAATCGAACGCCTCCGCTCACTCATTTTTTTTACGTAACAGCGATATCAAAGTATCGTACTCCATATTAAGCGACAATTTAACATGACATTGTGGAGGAGAGCTATACCTCACAGAGTTATTCTCCACCTCAACCTCACTCCCTCAATACAGTGAAACCCTTATTTTTGGCATTTCAGACATTGTAAAAAATTGATTGATAAGGAGAAGAGAGAATAAACGTATGTTTGAAGTTTAAGTGTTGAATGAATTTTTATAAAATTAAAGCGCCTATAAATAAGGCAAATCCGACCTTGGAGTGTACAATTTTTCAAAGAAATTCAATAATATACTGCATTTTATGAATTTGAATTATTATTATGTCAATGAAAGTGGAGCCAAAAATTAGCTTATTTCACAGTTATATACTGCAATTTAAGCAAATTCATAGTATAGAACTACGAAATGATTGTTCAAAAATAACCTGGGCACATTTCATACATTTCGCAGTATTCAACTACGAATTATAAAAAAAAAAAAAAAATTAATATTTTGCAGTTGTATTGCGAATTGCCTTAACGGCAAACATTCCATTAATGCCATTCGCAATATAAAACTACGAAATAGCTATTAAAGTAACTTTTTTTTAACATAAAAAATATGTTTTATGTTTAAAAAAACATTAATTAGGTTCCGGACTCAAGTTGATAGATCCTGACCCTTTAAAATATTTGAAATTATTTTAAAATAAGTATAGATCGATCTAAAATATTGCAATATTAAAGGATGATGGTTTTCTCAAACAATCAGCCGAGCTGCTTTCTTTCTTTTGCTGTTAACATGTCATTGCATCATCAACTCAATCATACAACAGAAAGATAGTGCGACAAAGAGCTACAACCGATACAGTCAACCTTACCATGAGAAGCCAATACGTACACAACCGATAGAGTCAACCTTACCATTAGAAGCCAATACGCATACATGGTATTTACTGTTAATGCATCGCTACGTATAGGACAAGATAATCTGCACTTATTTCAGAACTGGACATTCCATCAAACCCTTGATTTCGATGTCCCAACTTAACTGACACATGCACCTACTGATTACTACCTAGTCTAAGTCCGTTTTTTTCTGCCACAAACTTTGCATTCCCACAACATTGTCAATTAGCGGCCAAACCTACCACAGTGAACCTGATTTGGATAATGACTGAGGCGGGCTGCCAAATTTGCTAGCAGGCCCAAAATAGAGGGAAAAGATCAAATCTACGTCACAAAATGGAATTTCTGAAGTAAAACCTCGCACAAAAACTCCACTGCAAGTCTGACTAGCCGGTTCTAAACTCTTGTACTGCAGGCGTTATAAGTTACTAACACAGAACTGGCAATATTAACTAAAAAACAGTTCTATTCGCAGGATGAACTATCCCGTGCGTATACACACCAGAATAGCAATAATGATAATTTTCCCTCCACGACACCCCAAAAAAGAAGAGACCATAATCAATAGTCAACTTGAGGCAAAAAAAAAAAATGGCAACATAACATTCTAGGAAACAAATCAAATTTTGTGTAAATGGAAAAAAAATGTTCCCTATTGCGCCTGTTTATCCTGGAATCTCTGGGAAACATCACTGCGCAGCATCTGCATGAATTCCTGCAGGTATAGGATATAGAAATGAGATCACACCAACACCAACATCAACATACCCAGTGTTATCCCACATTGTGAGGTCTTGAGAAGAAAAAAAAAATGAGATCAAACCCTAAAGAAATATCAAACTCAAAATCTGAATGCAGCAACTCACATTTGCTAGGCCCTCGGCACTACACAGGTCATCAACAAGACTTTGATCAGTACCTCCACTTTGATGCAAAGGTTCTGTACTCTGAACCAAAGACCGAAAAATCTCTGCAGGTGGACTATTGTTCTCAATTCTCTGGGCCACCTCATGAAGGTCCACCTGAAAATATTACAATTGAAATGTAAAACTTAATTTGCAATTTGATTAAAGCAAAGGGAATGTAAGAATTAATTCTGTTTGCAATGTCTTGAAGCAGTATCTTTCTTGAAACAAAAAGCAGAGGAATCCTATAATATGAAGGTTCAACATCCAGACACGTTAAGAAGCAAAGATACACCTGAAGGAACACAACAAATATGATAAAATGAGGAATTAGTTAAATCTTAGAGACCTACTAATCAATCAAACAGGAATGTTACATGAAAGGAAGAATGGAAAGGACACTATTAAAGACGCTTAGGAACCAAAGCACTCCTTCCATCAGACTTCATATCTTGAAATGTCCCAGCATGTTTTAACTTACGGATATAAATGATTTTTTTTTTTCAAAATTCATTGATTACTAAAGTTCAGAGTTCATTAATATTTCCAAATAAACTTTCTATACAAACGTATCCATACATGAACCAGACCAATTAAATTTTAAGGCGAGCACATGCATACAGTTAAATGTGAGTCATACAAAGAAACCAGACAAAGATTTCGTTGAGACAATTGAGTTCAATAAAATTGTTTTTCTTTAAAATCTTGTTATTCAGCAGGAAACTCATAAATATAACCCCCACCCCCCACCCCCCCACCCCCCACCCCAAAAAAAAAACACACACACCTCCCTGGAAAAACAAGAAAGTGAACACCACAGTTTTCTGAATTTCTTTAAGACATTTCTATGTATTGTTTTTCCTATGGTCATGCACTACTGTTTGCCAGCACGACAGGAACTTTAAGCAGAAAAAGTTCTTAGTTCATGCTTTTTTTACTTCTGTTATGGTAAACCCCTACCCAGGAGGCGAACAGTGCCCCTTTCTGACTTTGCTCCCTTGGTGACTATGCCCCTAAATCTTATGTTCCGAGGGAGAAGGTCCTTAAGACCCTACTATTCCTCCTTTATTCAGCCTGGATGGACATAAATAATCTAAAATGATCCTTGTATCAATTTCTTCTTAGTTGTTAGAAGAATAGCCCATTGTTGTCATCAGGTAACAAATACATTTAGAAGAATCCACATCTAAGAACTTAGATCCCAAGCCAAAAACTTTAAATTATCGCCATATCATATTCCTGATCTCTACTTTAAAACAAAATTAAAAACTTGAAGAGCACATGACCTGCAAGCAGAGAACATAATTAAAAAATTAAGGAACCCAGACAAAATACTCGAATTTCAAAAATAATAGAAAACAAATCAAAATCCTGTTCTCAATAAAGTAAAACAAAAAATAGATCAAACAAATCTAGGGCTCCGAGCCAGGTCGAAATAGAATTCCAGTTCCATACTATTGAAACCTTATGAAAGATTAATATCAGTATCGGGAAATACAACACAATGATTGAATATCTATAACAAAATAGCTTAGCTAACAGGAGCAAACCTCAAAATTTTGACTGGTTGGTGCTGCCACTCTTATTGTAGCATTCTCACCAGGCCTCTGTGCAATATTAGGAATTTGTTGAGGCATAGCTGAAATGCCACCAAGAGCTTGAGAGACAATTGGCATCATTTGCTGAAACATTCTAGACAAGTCCATACCACCACCGCCTTGCCCTGAAAACATGCTTCCAAGATCCTGGGTGTCAATCTGCTGGGCGATCTGACTGACAGTGTTCATCATTGCTGGACTTTGAGTGAGTTGCTGCATCATATTTCTCAAGAGATCAGGAGAGCCAGCCCCACTTTGTTGTGAAACCCCACTCAACAAACCATTTAAAGCAGGACTCTGAAGGACACTTGACATTGCATCCGCTATCTCTGATTGGCCGTCAACATTTCGGTTTCCTGTGGCAATAGTCCCCATAACTCCCCTATCTGAGTGTGTCCCTGAGGGCATAGCAGTGTCATTTTCCCTGGCTGCAAGCGCTGCAAGAGACTGCAAAACTTGTTGCCCATCTCGTTTAGGTAGTTCATTTTGATTGTCGCTAGTTGAACCATCACCATTATTTCCATGAGGTTTGGATTGCTTAGTTCGTCTCTAATGTGTAGGTCCACAAAAGAAAATGTCAAGTCCAGTACCAAAAATTGAAAAGCAGTACAAGAAACAGAAAGTCGTGAAAGGTTGAACAATTCCAGAAAGCATTCACAAATCTGACTTTTTTTTCAGTTATGACTAGTGAGATCAACAATAAAAAGAATTGCCCTGACAAACCACGGTAACACACTAATTCAACATATTGGTTTAAGATATGAGATATCAGGCCAAATCGTTAAAAGGTCAACTCCAGCTCCTCAACTAATTTTTATACTTGTAAAGAAAATGCTCATCAAGACAGCAGAAGACACTACAAGTTCACTAACTCAACCCTGATGGTTAAGAAAATTGTTTCAAATCCACAAGTCTGAATCTTTTATCTTCTAGTTTATATAACAAAAAGAAAGGCAGCCCAATGCGCTAAGCTCCCGCATGATAAGGGCCAGACCACACCGGCACTGATAGAAATTCTTTTTATAACTGAGAAATCTCAGAGGGCCATTGGCGCACGGTTCAAAACTCAAAAGATAATGGCCCCGTCCCTCTACCCTTCTCCCCTTAATTACCAGGCTCTTGTTTGTGGCAGGGTTTGAACCTGTGATGTTCCCCTGACCCGCCATCAATAGTTGAAGGCTTATTTATTATAGAATATCAAATTTTAAAACTCTTGAGCGACATGAATGATAAATTTAAGGTAAATAAATGATTGACAAGACTAGAGAAAATACAAACTTAGGGCACATGAAAGCAACACAAGAAAATTTCACCTAGCACTTTATGGAACATCCTCATGAGCATTAAACAAATCAGCAGACACAAAATTATTCATTAAATAGAAACGGACAATGAAGCGGCAGAAAGCCAGAAACTGGTGACTGCCATCACTCAAAACTGGTTAGAGGCTTCTAACTCCTTATCACATGTCCTTTCAAACCGTCTACCATATTTGTAAATAAAAATGAATATTCTATTATAACTCTATCTTTCAGCCAAATCAAATAATCAGACATATCCGGAAAGCAGCATCATAAAAGCCTTGCCTACCTTTGGCTGCAACCCTCCGAACCCTAAGCCAAGGGGCACAGATGAGGATTCATCTGGACTACCCAACTCCTGACCAGACCTTTGAGCTCCTCCTGCACTGGCTGAGGCCTCTGGCTTATCAAAAGACATTTTGCTTGATTGACCTTGACCTTGACCCTGGCATACGCAAGTTTAATTAGGCCTAGATATGTCGTGCTAGGGAAAAAAGAACAGGTCACAGAATCATTTTATTAGCACCGACCATTTTATCCTCTCTTCCAGGAAAATCGTGCTTCAGTAGCGGGTCAGCTACAGTCATCCCACTTGCAGATGTGATACCTAGTTGAGTGCTTACAGTCTCGTTCACAGCACCTGGCACAGTAGTGTGTTCTAGGCCACTTGAGCTCTCTGATTGGCCTTCATTATACAGAAAAGCACTTCAGAAAGTATATCGCCAACATGTATCATTATCAAACCAATGACAAAGTACAGATGATCCAATATCAAGACGTTCTCAGCCCACAATAAGTTCAGATTTCAGATACAAGAATAGATTGTTATTGAACATTAATATGCAAAAATGTACCAGGTTGTGGCATACTAGAGACTGAGCTAACAGCAGGCCTTGGTGGAACAGCCGCAGCCATCATATTCCGGACAGGCAAAGCCCTTGATTGGCCAGAGTCAGTTCCATTACCACGTTCACCCTGTGCTCCATCTCCATTGGTCGCCCTACCACCAACTGCAGAAATAAAAGGTGCTAAAAGCACCCATAGTTAGAAAGGTTACACACATTTCCTCCCAATTGTTGCAGTGCCACGAAGAAAATATGGAAAAACGATAACAAAATACAGAATATTCTATACTAGCAGATTTTTCATACCGGCATGTATATGAATATTGACATGCCGTGGAGCACTACCAATCCCAAGAGCACCAAAGGGACCAGGATTAGGGGGAACAGCAGTTGAGCCACCAAAGAGTGAACTGGTTTGAAGGGGGAAAGGCTGCATCGAAGAAGAGCAATAAGTCATGGGATGAATTAAAAAAGGAACATCTACCTATTTTTCAGAATGCAAACCTAGACTAATCTCTCTACTTCTAACTGTCTAACAGACCTGAACCATTATGGGGTTCGGCCCTGTGGGAGATATATAAACAGCAGGACCAGCATTTACTGAAGATTCGGCCTGCAAAGAGAAATTTAACGACTGTAAGAAAAGCAGTTTCAGAAAATGTTGCCATCAATAAGAGAAGAAAAGGGGACAAGAGGGGTTGCTCTGATGGTAAGCAACCTCCACTTCCAACCAAGAGGTTGTGAGTTCAAGTCTTCTCAAGAGCAAGGTGGGAAGTTCTTGGAGGGAAGGATGCCGAGGGTCTATTCGGAAATAGCCTCTCTACCCAAGGGTAGTGGTAAGGTCTGCATACACACTACCCTCCCCAGACCCCACTAAGTGGGATTATACTGGGTTTTTGTCGTTGTTGTAATAAGAGAAGAAAAGGACATACAGGTGACTGTCCCATTCTGAGAGTCAGTATCGTCCTTCCAAGCTCTAGTAGAAGGGCACCTAAATGTTGCATTGCTTGACCAATTAACACTGATTCTGTCTGCACCTGTCCCCTTATTGCAGGATCACTGGAGCCCCCTTCCCGTTCCAACTGTCCTGCAATATGCTATAAAGTGGCAGAAGATTAGCAAACAAAATCAGAGAGAGAGAGGGAGCACAACCTTTTAGAAAGCAAGACATGTAACTAACAAATGTTTGTTCGGCTAGAAAAGAGCAAGTTGACAATGCAAAAGAAAGTAAACAGTTGGACAATTGCAGTTACAGCAGGAAAAGAATGAATGTGATTATCAATTCTAGGAACCATAGCTTTATCAATGATCACTTAAAATATTTTATTAGTGATACTTAATGGAAATGTAAAAGTATTCCATCAGAGACAGAAGGTAATGGAATTCTCCTAAGCAAGTAAGGCTGCAGACATATTGCATCTAATGCTATGAGATTTCACAGTCTGGGGACGCAATTGGACCACCGTTATTTGAGCCATCAAGATCCATGTCTTAGAGAATAGAGAACAAAGCAATATCTACAGTATGGTCCCAATGCATGCATGCTGTTGCAGTAAAAACAGGTGAAAATCATGCAACTTGTACAAATCGTGACCATGAGAGATTTGCTGCAAGGGACTTCCCTCTAAAGATATACCCGAGCACTGTATTTAGTATCCTCATAATTTCTGAAGTAAATGACTTTATTGAGCCCAAACATGGTGACGATCTATCATCATTACAGCTCGGGAAGGTCGTAGTCAAGACATGATTTACCCAGTGTTGTAAATAGCATGAGGCGAGGCAAGGCAAGGTGAGCATGTGTCGCTACAGATGGGTTGTGGCGTTGCGATTCAATATAGCGTTCGCCTCTCTCTGTGTAGCGTGAGGCGACTGTTGCATTGCAAATTTTTTGAAAAAAAAAGAGAGAGAAAGGGCAAGGCTTAAGTCGGGGACTCGCGATTAGGGCTTTTTGACAAAAGTCTTCGAGTTTTCTCACCTGCGAACAAAACAACAGAGACTTTTAGGGCTCAGTCTTCTATTTCATCCTTCGTCTTCTTCAAGTTTCACAGGTATGCTTCTTCTCCCTTTCCCCTTTCCCCTTTCCCCTCCTTTCTCCTCTTTTCTCCTTTCTATTTTTTTTCCTCTGTTTTTCGCAAAGAAACAGACCCTTCCTTTCTATTTTTTTCCTCTGTTTTTCGAAAAGAAACAGAGCCAATAGGGTCTGTTTTTGTGCTGTATTTTTCGAGCAAAAACTGAGTTTCTTTCTTATTCTCTTATTTTATTTTATTTTTGCTCTGTTTGTCCTCTTCTTTATTTGCTGTTTTTCCAGAGGCTATTTCTTCAGTTTTGTTCTTCGTATTTTGCTGTTTCCAGAGGCAGTAGCCTTTTATTTTTTTGCTCTGCTTTTTTTTTTCCTTCTTTCTTGCTGTTTTTTCAGAGGCAGTAGCCTTTTTTTTATTTTGCTCTGCTTTGTTTGTTGTGTTTTTTCAAGTATAGAATTATAGTATTATAGAGTAGAATTAATTGCATATTGACTTGATAATTTTTGAATGATATATTTATTAATATATTATTGTTATTGAGTTTTTAGTTATATGTATATAATATTTTATGTTTTTGTATAAATTGTTGCTCACATCAAAAAGGCGAGCGCTTCGCTGCGCGCCTCTCTCCTCAGTGAAGCGGGCCCTCGTCGCTATTTGTCGCCGCGCGCTATCCAAAACACTGGATTCACCAGACACGGAGCATATCGGTCCCATTTTTCACAGGGTAAGAACAGACACAGAAGAAGGATCCATACCATTAAAAGCACAAAGGACTGATATCCTACTATCATGTCAAGAATAGGCAAATATGGTGCAAGTTAAGTCTCAGCATGAAAACCTAGCTAACTTGCAAGCAACAGCAGCTTGATTGAGGTTTGCAGCTACCAACTCTCAAGCAAAGCTCAACCCTCCCATAGCTGGGAAAGTTTTTATATGCATGAATGGGATTGATCCTTTTATTCTTTCCGTATAACAAAGGCTCTAGCCGGAAAACAACAAATACTCTTCTAATTTCTAAACCTACCTATCCTCTTCCCCCTCTGTCCCTCTTCTGTATCATGGGGTTCCTCATGGCAACTAATCTGCCACCTTTGTTTTATCAAAGAGTAATCCACAAGCATTAGGAGGATAATTCCTGGGGCCTTGCAAACTTGCCCTAAACGAGCACATCCTTATATGAGATACATTAACACAGAAAACCAGAGAAGGCTGCCAGAGAAAAAGGTTCTATCTCTCTCCATCCAGGCTCAATAACTCATCACTGTAATTTCTTCCCATCTTCCCAAGTGATCCTAACTAATCCACCCTTTATCTCTGATCTATATCCATATAATTGGACCAGGCACGGTGAAAGAAGCTATGTTTAGTTGAGCCTTCAAAAGACAGAAGGGAAAATGCAGAGCTTGGGATGTTGCCACCCCTAGCCCTCATGTGGGTTATGAGAGGAATAAGAGAGCTTTTGATGGAGTAGAAAAAGATATTGTTCACTTGAGGAGTAGCCCCTTTCCCATATTTATTTTTGGTGCACCCATGAGGTTCCTTGTTTGTATAGAAGATTGGGTGTCATTCGCAGAAAACCATGTCCTTTTGAAAGGTTTTCCATATCTAGGTAAACTCCTGGTATGGGCATGTTTTGCCCTTTTCTAATGAAATTTATTACCTTATCAGAAAAAAGTAGCAATGTGTTAATGACTCCTAATATTGCGAGGCAATTGAAAAAACTAGAATTTAAGATCTTAAGATTTTTATAGGCTTATTAAAGTTTTACACAATGCAGGATAGAAACAACTGATCTAGTGCTGGACCCAATTCTTAATGGACAGAGTACCTTTTACAAAAATGATTATTTAGTATCTAAAACTTTGCACTCTATCCCCACCACCCAAACCCTTTTCTTTGATAAAGATTAAAGAACTTATGCACTTTGGTTCTTTCAAGCCAAAAAATAGTCATTTTTCCCGAATGGCTTTGATTTTAACAAAATATAATCACTCTCCAGTAAAACTGGCTAGAGCTTGTGAATAATTCAAGACTGAGATACTCAAGCTAGGAACTCAGGCCACATATAGGGGTTCCAGATTAGCCAAAAACATGTGCATTGCCCAGCATGTGCCATTGATCATAGTCAAAAATGCTTCTGGCCTGTTGATTTCTTAACAGGTAACACTATAACACCACAGATACTAGAAGGTGAGGATACGGGGATTGACCAGAACATTAATAACAAAAGAGATCATCAGGGTCACGGCACATACAGATAATGCCGCAATGACATGACCACCAAAGAGACGCTCTGCATGATGCAGAACAGTGCTCAATGCCTCTGGAGTCGATAAGCCATGAGAATTTGTAGGCAACTGTATTGCAGGTGAATCTGCTACAGTATTAGCTGCCTGATTTGGCGGGTAACCTGGGTAAGAGGACGCAAAGTCATTCAGAGATCCACTCCACCATAAGAGAAGAAGCAAAAATGAAAAAAAAAAAACTCACCGTTCTGTGAGAATACGAGCTCCATGCGATTCATGAAGTCAGTAAGCGTGTGCAAGGAATCAGGAATGGGCTTCAACATTTAAAACAAAAGAGAAAAGGAATGAGACAAAAATGGCCATGAACAACATGAGACAGAAAGTAACACAATATCTGAAAGACATTCTTACCGAATTAATTGAGGGGACAGCTATTGCTGCCCCCAGTGGAATTTGAACTACTTGAGGTAAAGATTGACCAGCAAATGCCTGTCCAGATTGCTGACTTTGACTCACATTTCCTTGAGGTGGAGGAACTGGAGCATTGACCTATTCACAAACCAACCCACCAAGCAAAGATTAGGGCGGAAGCAGTGGACAATGCAGATGCAATTCTACAGCACCTTGCTAGGTGAATGTAAGTAAACTTAAAAGCCACATATATTAGTGAGGGTCCTGTAGTTTCGAAACTTGAAAGGGCTTATCACAAAATAGAGAAATCCCGGTAAAATATAAAGAAGCAGGTAAATCTAAGAGAACTGAAATATAAGAGATAAAGGTGGGAAAAGGACCTGCACACCAGGAAGCTGGCCACCAGTCATGTTACCAATCCCTACAGTGTTTAAAACTG
Organism: Nicotiana noctiflora; assembly: GCA_032618575.1. Taxonomy (NCBI): domain Eukaryota; kingdom Viridiplantae; phylum Streptophyta; class Magnoliopsida; order Solanales; family Solanaceae; genus Nicotiana; species Nicotiana noctiflora. Next base: position 124,858 of record JASVEL010003557.1, read on the forward strand.
CCCCAATAACCTAGAAAGTTGGACATTTTCTGTTATGAGATTCTCCCAAATTAATTCGAATACACTGGTTATAAGAGCTTGCAACTCCTATGAAACCCACCCGACTAAGATCAGGCACAACTCCTTCCCCCTGATCTCCAACATTAAAAGTTCCTAGGACAACACTGTGTGAAATCTGCCCGACACGCCGTGAGCCTCCAGCAGAAGGTTGAGACTCTTGTCCTGTGATGCTCAAAGATAATAAGATCAGCCAAATGACCTTAAAGCCTAAATTTTAAATCACAAAAAACCTTTACCTCTGCTAACATTGTTAGTAGTGGCTTGTCCAGTGCTGCTAACTGATGAAGGTTGCGGTTGAGATTGCCTCAGTACTAAATGTAGTGTGTCCCCATTTTCCACATCTGTTAAGAGTCAAGGTTTGGCAAGAAACCGAAAAATCATAGATGACAGGCTCCATTTTTGCAAAAATATTACACCCAATCGGGCAAATCTGTAAAACTCTGTTAACAAAGCATTGGAGTTTGCATCTAATCAGCTGGCCAAAGATAAGTCCCTAAAATTAATCATAGCCACGAAAAAAATTAGAGGTGAGAAGTCAATCAAATTGTTAGATGGAAACAGCTCACCAAAATTAATTATCAACATGTTCACCTCTAGATTGGAAACAGCCTCTATACCGTTTCGGGTAGGGGTAAGGCTTGTCTACATATTACCCTCCCCAGACCCCACCTTGTGGGATTATACTGGGTAGTTGTTGTTATGGTCACCTCTAGATGACCAATGCAAAAAACCAATGAACAGAGGTTTAGGTTGGTGGCAGTGTCAAATGTCAACTGGGACTACCCTCTGTTGAGATCAATATCCCAAGGAGAAGGACACCAAAACTTCTACTATTAGATTCATTCCTAAGCTTGCTTTGCGGATTAGGCGCACATCACAAATTTGAGTTTAAGGGTTGAAATTTTCAAGCAAATTGTTTAAGGTATTTAGAGTTGTGGCAGTTGCCTAATCGCGCTAAAAGCTCTTCTACGTTCTTTAAAGAAAATTATTTCAGATTATGTTCAAGCATTGCATATTATCAATGAAATACAGCATATTCCACCCTCAATCACCACAACTGAGAGCTTTCTTCTGAATCAGTTTAGACAGTTTTTAAGCATTTAACAACCAGCTATGAGATGATAGAAACAGAAAAGGTTGAATAAGCTTACACGAAATGATTAAATCCTGGAAATTACCTCAAGAGAGAAGTAAAAACCCAAATGCACATATACAACATTTAACAGAAAACCCTGTCCAACAAATTTCAAAGAGAAAATAATACTCCCACAAAAGGTTTGTCGAGTTGAAGACATAAAATGTTTTATATGTACAAAGTGGGAAACTTGAATTTCCCAGTTGATAGGATACGATATTCCGAAAGAAGGTGATCATCCTTCAAGACCTTGCCCCTAAAAATTAGTCTTTGCTGCTCAACAGGTACACCAATCTTACTTGCTATTCTGTCTTTCAAGGCTGAAACTTGCATCTGACATGGAGATATGATAGAACAGTAAAGTGAACAATGAGTGCCAAGAAGAGATATATCAGAGCAGTGCATGCACATGAGTGATAAAAGATTCCAAATGCTAAAATTCACATTCAACTTCATATTGTCAGGACCTTATTTGAGAAAAGGTTTCTACATGTCAATACATTATTTCTGCAAACAGAAAGGGGAACTATCATACTTTTCAAAATCAGCATAAGTTTAAGAAAGCTTCTCATCCAACCGAATAAGCATGATGGTAGGTACGCTTTTTTAGTATAAGTTGCATCAGAAAAAGAATAAGTAACAAAATTTACATTCTTATCCACGTTAAAAGGATGTGTCTGGGAATCTAAGGTCTTGATATTGAGCTCCACGGTTGATTCAGAACTTCCACTAGAAACATTGCTTGTGCTTGACCCTTCAACTGATTGTTGCTCAGCCATGAGACTTTAGAAACAACAACTACCTGAACAGCAAAACTCTGCAGGATGGTAAGCATTTACTAAAACACCACGTAAAAATATAAAATAGTTAAGACAAACTAATACCAAGATGCGACTGAGCAAAAAAGTAGCAGCAAAATGAATCCCCAACCCCCCGGAAAGGGCAAAATCAATTAAAATATTAACACGGATAATCTAGAAGTGCATCCATTCTGAAAAATAGAAAAATGACCAAGGATGGAAAATAACCGTGAATGAGTCTGATACAAAAGGTAAATTGTAATTCACGACCAGCAGCTATCTTGAATCCCACCCACCCAAAACACACACACAATACTATGGTTTCAAAAGGAGAAACTATACTGCCCATTAATTTTGTGCGGCGAGACTAAAGATACCATTAATTATACGTTTCACATTATCTATAGACCTTAGCACGCTCATCTTCTGTTTTGTTGGAAGTACACTGACTGATCCACATATCCGGGGAAGAATAGCTCAAAAATAACTATGCAAGGGAAGATATGCCAAACTCTTGGAACATTTTCCTAAGGGCATGGTCTTGTTTACTCTCTTACCGTTTTTTTACAGAGAAAATTCGGGGATAATGGACTTGTCCCTCTAGTCTTCTCCAATTAAATAGCAGACTTTGGTCTAACAGCCAAGCTTCGAATTGGTGGTGTGCGCCTAGCAGATATTGCATTCCACATTGCACAACTTTTGCTGTTGAACCAAAGGCCTAGGGGATGTGGGTTCTCTTTGCAATTACCAATAGCTTCATAAATGAACGAGCTAGTTATAGTAACTTAGAACACACACTTTTCTATGGCTCAACTTTCCAGCCTGTCTATACTTGGTGGCAACCCGTTGGTGCCAAATAATAAGACAACTTTCACTCTCACATGTCAAGGAAAAAAACTACTTGGAAGATATGAGACTATTCAGGTCACAGGACGGTAAGACTTTTTCATACCTGCCAATTGTATTTGGAGCAAAGGGTACAGCAGATGACGTGCCAATTCCATACAATATAAGCTTGCCATTTATAACCACGGTGGACAATATGATAATAAGAAATCACCCTACATCTTTAGTTTTGTCTTCCTTTTCAATATTTTAACACCTACTTCCTTTAGTCTTGTCCTTGTTGCTTATCAGGAATCACAGGAATGAATCATTAACCAAGATCAGTAAACGCATAATATTATCATTAGAAATAGAACGAGTTGGTACTCTCCATATAGTCCCTAAATTTTCAACTTTTTTTCTCAAATGGGCCTTCATTTATTACATACTTCAAAACAATGGTTAAAAAGCCTAAATAGTCTGAACTGTAAATGGACCGGTTTGAGTTGCTAAACATTTTTTTAGTCCATGACCACTACCCACGTTGGTCCTATATATGTGACCCACTATCAGGAAAAGAATTGCCTTAGCTAAATGGAGATGGCCGATGGATCTGCACACCCCCATTTATACAAATGTGAATGCAGCTTCAATTGGCTAGGCCGCAGTTCATACGAGATTGCAGTAACTCAAATCCAATAGGTTACTTTGGTAGCGTACAAAGAATCTAGAGTCCACCAAAAAGTGGAATAAAAGTTCCAATATATTAATCACATTGAGCATCCAAGGTTGTGGCCGAGTGGAAAATGAAGTGAGTTGAAAAAAATGAGATTTCACATTCAAATCCATCGGAGGCAAAGAACTAGGTGATTTCTTCCAATATGACCAAGCCTTGGTGGACTGAATTACCCAGTACCTGGGCTAGTGCGGTACAGTTATATAAAGATGATATTACACATTAAGGTCAAAGTGATAGATTTGCATTTTACTCATAACTCCCACGATGCAAGATAAATACTGGTATTTGTATCGCCTAAAAAACTCTTTTTCCATTTGCTTGTAGAAAATGTTGAGAAACTGACAGCATATGCTACTGATTGGTACAGCATCAGAACGTTATACACACCATACAAACAGGAGTGCAGATTAGCTCGTAAAACACTAAAGGCGACAAATTTAATAACAAATTGAGATTGAAGCATACATAGAATCAAACAATACAAAGCATTTTTGACCTAATTCACAATTGATTCTAATATTAAAATCATCTAGGGAATACAATAAGATTCTTGCCTCAGGAGAAATAGAGCGTGAGAGAAAACGACCGGAAACTAAAACTGGATTTTGCCGGAGATTGAGATCGGAAGGGCAAAGTTCGCAAAGGAGAACGGTGTCAACTTTGGGCAAAGATATAGCTCTAACGTAATGTGAATAGAACGCGAATGCAGTTATTTGTGTTATCACAACAAGGCTCGAATCTAGAATTGGACAGCTCGTTGTACTGTTCCAGAAGGATCTGGACCTTTTTTATCGGATATGGTTTTAACGGGTATTCGGGTCACCACAACCCAGTCAACTTAAGTCCACATTAACTTTCTTGTTCTTGCCAGGTTCGCTTATCTTTTTTGTGCGAGAGCCACCTTATAAATAGAACGGAAAAGGGTCAAAACTACCCTGGTCACTACAATAATACCTTCCGTTAACCTATTTTGAAAATATTGCCCTCATCGTTATCTTTTCGGCTCAAGAGTACCCTTACGACTAACGGTCATGTTAGATAAAAAAAATTTAATTAATTTTCACGTGTCATAACGGAAAAAAGGTCAAACTTGCCCCTAGATTATTGGAGTTGGTACAATAATACCCCTCATCTAAAAAAATTTCTCCCCCACCCCCTTCACCCTGCCCCTCTAGCGCGTGTGCATTCATATCCTTCTTGTTCTTCTCATCTTTTTTTTGACCTTGCACTCTATTTGAATAATCACTACAACCATCATTAAAGTTTTATTTTCAAACAACCAATTTCAGTCACCAATACTTTACGTCATACAACTTTCAGACCCTATATGAACACTAACAGAGTGTATCATTGAGCGTTTGCAATATCTTTTGTTGCATATTTCTTAACAACTCCGCATCCAATTTTTTATTATACCAATATTTTATTTGGTCTCTACTCGGACCTCGATCTTTTTCTTCTTCATCGTCTCACTATAGTCTGAACATCCGATCATGTCCATAAATTAAGCTATTGTACGAGGATGCTCTTTAGGTTATATCAACACCGCCAATTTAAAAAAGAGACGGTTAAATTAAGAGAAATATTTAAGATCATATGCATGAGAATATGAGAAAATACGACTTATTGGTGAATGTGACTGTAATAAACACTTGATTGAGCTTATTGTATGAAGCAGTAAAGTGTAGTAAGAAAAATTGATGATCAATGGTATTTCTGTGATGAAAGAAATGAGTATTGATGTGTACATTTAATAGACAAAGAAATAGGGAAAGGAAGGTGATTAACTATACGAGAGGGTTTTGTTTGCTTAGGGAAAAAAATAGGTGTATGTAAGTTCTATTTGGTGGAATAATTTTTAAAAGAAAGAGGAGAAAGAAACAGAGAAAATGGTCTTAGAATGTGTGTGAGTTTATTTTAATTTAAGTGAGTTTTAAGTTAGGCCAATGGGACGATGACACGTGGAAATTATTTAAATATTTTTGCCTAATAGAGTGCAAGGTCAAAAAAGGATGAGAAGAACAAGAAGGATATGAATGCACTCACGCTAGAGGGGCCGGGTGAAGGGGGTGGGGGAGAGATTTTTTTAGATGAGGGGTATTATTGTACCAACTCCAATAGTCTAGGGGCATGTTTGAACCTTTTTTCGTTATGACACGTGAAAATTAATTAAATTTTTTTTATCTAATATGGTCGTTAGTCGTAAGGGTACTCTTGAGCCAAAAAGATAACGGTGAGGGCAATATTTTCAAAATAGGTTAACGGAGGGTATTATTGTACTGACCCCAATAGCCTATTTACAATGTAATTACACATTTGTGTAATTATGATAGCCTATTTATTTGTCATAGTATAATTACAGTGTAATTATAATTTTACTGTTTGGTTGCACAAGTATAATTATACAGTTACATTAAATTATAAATTAAATAATTATCAAAAATAAAAATTAATATAATAAATGTATACCTATAAGATTTTATAAGAGTATATTTGTTATTTAGGATGTATATTTTTTCGTGAATATACATTAACTAATAAATTACTTTTATTTTAATTTAAAATATTATATATATATATATATATATATATATATATATATATATATATATATATATTATTTAGTTACTTCAATTATAAAAACTAAATAAAATATACGATTTGTAAGAACATCACAAAGTTCATGTTTGGTAAAATAAATTAATATTTATAAATATAGTGTCATAATATTATTCAAATGTTTGACAAAATTAATCTACCAATTCTAACTAAAAAATGAATAACATGCAATGTCAGTCAATACTACAAAACAAGTAAATTGAAACCATGAATATAACATAATTTCAAAAATTAAAAAAAATAAAATAGTTTTACTTATGTCAAATTCCAACATAATAATAGTAAATCTCACTACAACTTAACATACGAAACATGATAAGTTTATAATCACATCCACTTTAATTGCATCACTCATTATATGTCAAGTTTATTAATAACTCATTATTTCTAATATTAGGAGGTGTAGTTTCAAAAAATAAAATAATAAAATAAAAATTTTAAAATATATGCAATTACATGGAATCACAAGAAGTAAAGATGGAGAAATAAAAGATAAATAACGTACAAAAAATATATTGTAAATTTCAAAAGTAATAAAAAAATAAAAAAATAAAAATAAAAAGTTATAAAGAAAATAAATTAAAATAAAACAAAAAGAAAAGAAACTAAAAGTGACATTGTAATTACATAGTGTAATTACCACCAATTCTCACCCCCCCCCCCCCTTGAGAATTGGAAAGTGTAATTACATCCCTACAATTACCCCCAATTTCATGTTGACCAAGTAATTACTTTGCCAAACAAACATGTCAAACGGTGTAATTATACTCAATTACACCCAAATCCAATTCCAATGTGGCTTTCCAAATTGGCTCTAAAAAAAATGGGAGATGATGTTTGTTTTGACAAATTGAAAATCTCATAATTGTTATAAATATATTATATTATGGATGTTCATTTAGTACTCCATTGTAAATAAGCTTCTTCGGAAACTTATCCATATGGGACTCCGTCATAAATATGTTTATCTATTTAGTACTCTATTGGAAATAAGCCTCATGAAGAAGCTTATTACTTCGGTACCCGATTATAAACATTACCTCCGTAGAAGGTTATTCGTACCGGTATAATAAGCTTATACTTTTGATACTCCGTTATAGATAAACATTACACTCGATAGAAGATTATAGAGTTTATCCTTTCAGTACTCCGTTATGGATAAACATTACTCCCAATATAAGATTATTCATACCGGGTACAATGAACTTATCCTTTCAGTTCTCCGTTATGGATAAACATTATCCCCACTAGAAGATTATCTATACATAGTACAATTAGTTTATCCTTTGAGTACTCTATTATGGATAAATATTACTCTTGGTAGAAGATTATCCATATATGGTATGTAGCAGCTTACACAACAGCTTGCAGTAGCTTACATAGTAGCTTCCTTTCTTCTATAAATACAAGGAATTTCAGTTTATTATGTACGTTAGTTTAGAATTCCAATAATATACCAGTTTCTCTCTATACTTGCTTTTAATATACAATCTTTATTTTATAACACGTTATCAGCACGAGACTCTGTCATATAGAGAAAATCTTTCAAAGTATTCAATGAGAGGTTTAGCAGCAGCTCGTGGTATTAGGAAAGGGGATTTGATTCTTAAAGTTCCAAACGGAGCGTTAATGACTAATCAAAACCTTATGAATTATGATTACCGATGAAGTGCTGTCAAGAAGAACCCTTCTCTCTCCTCTGCTCAGGTGATTCCTTCTTATTTTCCTCTTTAAATATAAGAATTAGAACTTGGGTTTTGTGTTTTTGGAACTAAAGGTAGAAACTTCACATTTTTCCAATTTTATATGCTCAACCAGTAGTATGAACTTTCTTGTTCTAAATATATGTTTATCATGTATGTTAATCACGTCTTTCTAGCCAACTAATGGTGTAGATGCCATTTTATTTGGATGAAATCTCGTGAAATTGGAAAGAAAAAAAAAATTCTTAAGCTATTGTATGATGGCGAGACTACCCCAGTAGTTTCTGTGGAAAACGATTGGGGCTATCAATACTTATACAGTCGCTATTTTGGTACTTATTTTCCTTTTGATTATCTTAATAAAGGATTATAAAATGGGTAACATTATTGGATTCAGTTAAACTTCAATAGAGTTTGCAAGAAATATATAATTACACGAAGTAGTTATGTTTCGTACAACTTATTGTAACAAAAAATTTGTTAACCACCAGAAGTGGTATATGCTTATGATCACCACAAGCAATAATTTAGGCTTGTTATGGTTACAACGAAGATAAGTTAGAGAAAATTTCTCTATATTACATATATACCTCGATTTGCTCCTGAAATAGCAAATATATTAAGAGAGGTCAGACGCCATCACAATTTAATGTGGTTATTGCACGTTCAGATAATTATGTTCCATCTCGTGAAGGAATAGAACTTTTGATAATATTAATCCATTTCCTGAAGTGAATGTGATAATTTTAATAAAGCCCGTAAATATGAATGCACTCTATATTTAAATATATTATAATTCACCTCTAGAAGAAGTAATATGATTGAGAGAATATATACTCAATATTTTATATTTTAAAGTTTTTCTTGAAGAAGTAGCATAACTGAAATTTCCTCCTGAAGTAGAAAAATATTATGAAACTATGTCTTTTTGTGCTTAAATAAAATAATAAATTATTCAAAGTTATTTTGAAACACATTTTCATTCCTTGGAGTGAATGAAAAAATACCACAACTCACCTCCAAAGAGTTAGAATAACATAGGATATAAATATTATTTTATGGCATAAAAATCATTGTCCCACGTAGCTGTTATACGTAAAACATCTTGGATAATTTTGTTACGTATCATTCAAAGGCAAAAGCATTCTTGTAAAATGCTTTCTACTACAACCACATGTACATTATGGCTAGTTGTTGAGTTTCCTGATGCAACCACATGTACATGTGCCCGATGCATGTTCTGCAACCACATGTACATGTGCCTGATGCATGTTCTGCAGTTCACTAAATCCCAAGGTGAGGGGCTGACCATCATTTATGATATGCAGAAGGTATATACTACACCCTTGTTCTTCCTTTAATTACTTGGATACTTTATATATGTTTCTGATATTATAATTGTTTTTTTGGTTGCTTAAGGGACTTGTGGCATCTATTTCTGAGTTGTTACCAAATGCTGAGCACATGTGTGCAAGACACATATGGAGCAATTAGAAACAAAAGTGGAAAGGAGAGGAAAGAAGGAAGAAGTTTTGGGCATGTGCAAGGGCTTCATTTGAAGCATATTTGAAGGCTAAGATAGATGAGCTGGTAAAATTAGGCGATAGTAAGATCATTGAGGACTTGCTGAGATACCCAAAATAATGTTGGTGTAGAGAATTCTTCAAATTGGAGTAAATGTAATTCTGTGGAGAACAACATGTGTGAGACCTTTAACGGTTAGCTCTTGTCTGCTAGGCACAAGCCTATCATAACCATGTGAGAAAAAAATTAGAGTGAAGGTGATTGAGAGGATGACTACCATGAGAAAATTTGCAACACGATGGAATTCTGATGTATCTTCTATTGCAATGGGGTATATAGAGGAACAATCTCAATATGTTGTTAAGCATGAATTTAAATGGAATGGGAATACTAGGTATGAGATACAACATGGGGTTTACAAACATATTGTTGACTTCTCCAATAATACATGCACATGTAGATCATGGCAGCTCAAAGGAATACCATGCTCCTATGCAATAAGTGCAATGTTTTTAAGAGATTTGGGCCTGATGACTATGTAACTCACTAGTACAAGAAGAACCATACCTAAAGACTTTTAGTTGTTACATACAACCAGTAACCAACATGAAGATGTGGCCATTAACACATAATCCAACTGTTGAGCCTCATGTGATTACCAAGATGCATGGTAGACCTAAGAAAAATAGAAAAAGAGCTCAAGATGAACCTAAGAAAAAGTTTGGTAAGAGACCAAGGAAAGGGACATCAATGACATGCTCTAATCGTAGGACAATAGGTCATAACAAGAAGGGGTGTCCTATCCTGGTAATGTATTCAAATTGTGTCTGATTTTGGAAATTTCTATATCTCATTTAAAATTTTGGAAATTTCAGAAAGGACAAGGATTTGGAACAACATGAACCAGTAATGCTGGTCCTACTCAACCATCACAGGCTGCTCAAACAACAACTCAACAATCAGATCTTATAAGCGATTTTGGAACTGCCAGAGCCACAAATACTCAATCATCAGCTGTTGCAAGTGCATCTGTAAGTATTCATTTTAGTTAATTTAGTTAATCTGTATTAGGACCAAAAATTTTAAATTACAAGATAATACTTATCTTACTCGGGATACTGGAAGTATGAGAGCAAGAACTTCTGAGGATATTATAGCTAGTGTTCGAGGAAGGCCAAGAGGTAGTGGACTACAAGGAAGACCAAAAACTGCTGGATTTGGTATATTGTTCAATGATATAGAAACAATGATAGAAAGGGTAAGATCATTAAGAATTTGAATTTTTATTTATATATCAGTAGTTTGGGTACTAATTTGGCTTTCTATGCAGTGTGGAGCAAGAGATAGGGTACATTCTGCTCCTACAAATGTAGTGGATTGCTGGGCAAACCAATATCGATCTTGGTTACATTGCACCTGGACTAACGTGGCAAGGAAGAAAATGTTATATCACAAAGACAACTTAACAACAGTTAAGGAGAAGACAAACTCAAGCAAGCCTTAGCCAACCTCAAGTCCATTCTTCATCCCAGCCAAGCTAGTCTCCATGTCCAAATGCGAGCCAATCTCAACAAAATATCAACTAATCTCAACCTTGACTAAATATTTGTTTTTGTGGTAAATTAAGGCTGTTAGTTGCAGAACTTAATTTTTAGGTTAACTTAAGTCTGTTTAACTATGACTTTTCTTTTGAAACAATGTTTAAACTATTTCTACTACTAGACAACAGTTCAGTGCTAATTTTGTCAACCAAAAAGGCCGATCGAATTTGATTGTTTATATATGTGTGCTTGTTTATGTTAAAATTGCTTTTCATTCCTCACAAAATACATCATTCATTCTGTCATTATCATTGTACATAGGGTTATGAAGTTAGTGCTAACTACACTAAGAAGAAAATTACAATTATTAGTGCTACTACAACAACTAAAGTTACAATAATCTTGACCCTCTTCCTATGTTGTAGTTGATCTCTCTCTTTAATTCTTGATATCAGCCCTAAAATCACCTGTTTATAGTGATCTGGAAGAGGTGGGTCAAACCACCTAAAACAATTACAAGAATTGGCTCGACCATAGTTTGAGCACCCATAAAACCTCCTTCCTGGATTTATTGGCTTTCAAGTAATGCAAATATGAGCTTCAACTCTATAATGATAAGATACAGGACTTTGATTCATTATTACAATCTGGAAAAAGAAGAAAAAAAACTAAAGAAAGCTTCGGATTTTAAGAAATAGGCTAAATGAAGCTTCAAATGCATATAATAGATAGATAATGTCCAATTGAAAGAATAAAGCCCCACTTAAATAAGCCATATTTTTTACCATTGGGCGTTGGGAAGAGGTCTCTCACGCTTTTAAAAGTCGTGACATTCATGCAAGGGACTGACTAGGACCAACTAATGCCATATGGGATGTATCCATGCTCAATCATATTTTTTAGTTATACGTTCAAAAGTTTTAGTGTTTAAATTAAAAAATAAAATTTTATATATCGACTTTTAAAAAATGCCACAAGTTTAAGTGGCTAAAAATTCTAAATGATAGTTATTTTTTGAACGGACCAATAGACCCGAACGGAGGAGTATCAATTATGAACGTTGCTAAGTCCTAAATAAATACGGTCAATGCGGCAATTGTTAGACTCGCACTTTGTAAACCTGCCGAATTCCATTCCTGACGATGGCTATCCCTACACCACCGTCGAGCTCCGCCACTGCCGGCAGCTATCAGAGCCCTAAGAGATCGTTAGGTTTCTTCGCAAACGCAATGAAAAGGAAAAATAGCTTCATACAATTCTTCGCCATGACATGAATCCTTCTTCTTAGTGTACGATCGCTTGGGCAAAAGTACCGCATAAATGATCTGATGGAGGACCGCTGCGCTAAAGGAAGAACAAGAAGGCCTTGTTTTAAGAATGAATAATATCAAGCAAAGCCTCCTTGCTGAAGCTGATGTGGAGTCCACTGGTGCTTTTGCTTCACGTCTTCAACACCTCTTTGGTGATGACAGTTGAAACAATTGAGTTTGATGTTCTATCTGAGTTTATACTTCATATACATCTGATATAGGTTGTTCAATTGTAAATAGAATCTATGGATTTTGGAATTTAGGATTATTGTAGACTAACCTAGAGTGATAAATGTGATGACTTTTGTCGTCATATGTTTCAAAATTTATCATTTCTAAGGCATTTTTTTGTTCTTCTTGTGAGTATGCATTTACTGTGTAAAACATATTTACACAATCAGGTTAGTTAAAAGGTAACGACAGGTAATCAAATAAGCATTAATTGGTAACATACAGTAAATGATAAGTAACCAATTTTAGCAGATTAAATTACACCGGTGACGCATGTGTTAGATGGTATTATATTGTTGAAGAAAAATGCTATAGAAATACTTATGCATACTGTTAGCAGGTGATGGCAATAGCAGGTGGATTTAAAGGGAATGTAAAAATTGGTATTATCTCCAGAATGTCAACTCAGTCAATCAACTATGTGTCATTTTCTATCCATTTCGCTACGTCAAGGTCCACTTTAAGGCACACTAGGGGTTCTCCGAATATTGAGATTCTCTGAGACCTCATATATGTAATCTATAGAGATACAAGTCTATAATTATTATAAGTGACTCCTACACGCAAAAAAGAAAAAAGAAGAAGAGAATCTCCATAGAGAAAATCATTGAGATGTTTGAAATTTCAAAAGTAGCATATTCTTAAGTGACAACTTTTTCTTCCCCTAGGCTTTCATAGGGATAAATCTATGTCTGATGCCAAAAGGGTGAATTAAGAGCTCTGATGGATTCAAGGTGGACCTCATAGTTCAGCTGAGAGAAATACCTAAAACAATATACTACCTAATAGGCAAAGCCTTTGTTTGAGTTTATTGTGTGATTGCCGCATTTCTAAAATGATCATTAGGTTGCCTATGCTTTTTCTGTTCCAACTAGCATATCCTTCCACTTCATTTCAGTTACTAATGTGTGGTCTTTGTGAGCACGTGATTTTTGCCCTACATGAGAATTACTCCCAGAAAAATTCAAAATAAAATAGTTTTGTGTTATGCGTGATTTTGGTGATTTTTGTGTTATTTTTCTCTTATTATTTGTATTTTTGTGTGGGCGTGTCTATTTATTTAAAATATAAAATAACAAAAATATTTGCATTCTGCCTATAAAATTCATGTTTGTAATTTAGAGTAATTAAATTTATTTGACGAAAATGGAAAATAACAAAAAACATGTGTTTAATGTCTAAAGTCTAAATCGTGTAATTTTATCTTTAATTGTTATTTAATTTTGTGTTAATTGTTATAACGCTTTAACTCGTACTTTTATAAGTTGATTTATTTCTATAAGTTAATTTATGACTTTTAGGATTTTTAGTTATTAATTTTTGAACTAAAAGATTTTTGAAGAGAAAAGAAAACAAAGTGAAAGGAAAGTAAAATCGACTGGGCCACTGTTGGAAATTAAAACCAGGCCCAGGCGGTAAACTACCCAGACCCAAGCCCCACGCCCCAGTCCAGATCACCCTATCACAACCCATTACCCGACCCCGCCCCATCGCCCAAAACGACCCACATTTTTATTTAATAAAATGATCTGGACCGTTGGATTTCATTGATCCAACGGCCCAGATTTAAGCCTGGCATTTTTGTCAAAGACCCCTAATACCCGTATTACTCCCTCATTTCCCCAATACACATTACCCATTTCTTCTCTCTAAACCTACAAACACACATGAACCCTAGCCGCCACCATTTCTTACCCAAAAGAACCGGCGGCAACACCATGGCCGGCCACCCAAACCCAACCATTTTTACACCCTAGGACCATTCAACTACCTTGAGTCCATATCCACACCCAACTCTCTTCGAATCCGGCTAGAAATGTTAGAACCTCAATTTGAGCCTAAGAACCCTAGAATTAAAAACTAGGGATTTTGTCCAAATTAAAAGGAATTGAAGTCAATAGATTTTAATTGATATGTTTTCGTTTGAAAACATTTCAATTAAAGTCCATTCGACTTCAAAAATCCGAGTCCAAGTCCGAACGACCCAAAGAGTGTTTTGATTCTCGTCTCTACTGTTCGAGGTAATTTTCTTCTGTCTTTCTTCTTTGTTTTATTTGTATTTTTGTTTTATTTGTGTTAATTTTTGTTTATTCTATCCGTCGTTGCGATTTTCTGTTTTCATCTCTTCTCCAAGACCTTTATTTGGTCGAAATTATTTTGTTTAGTTGTTTCAAATGAATTCGCTGCGATTAGCGTCGTCGAATAAATAGATTCGATTTGGTTTGTTTCTGGCCGGCCGTCCCTATTTCATTCTTTCTCAAAGACCCTTTGTTGGTCAATTGTTTCTGTTTTTGTTTATTAGATTACGTATGAGGTAGAATATGCATTCGCGTCGATTAGCGTCGTCGATTAGTTAGTTTCGTATTTCTAGTTTCTTCTTTGGCCGAGAATGAGGATCATTGTTTCTGTCGATTTTGTTTGTTGTCGATCATACATGTTGTGATTCGACTTAACGAATGTCGTCGTTTCAATTCGCAAATTTGTTGTTTGAAATTCCGGGCAGTGGTTCATTGTTTTGCTTGAATTAAAATTTTTCGGTTTGTTGTTTGTTCGGAGTGTTGAGTTAATTGTTGGATTGTTTGTTTTGAACCATTGTTGATTCTAAATTAGGTTGTGAATTGGATATAGCTGTTAGTCCATTTAAGTAGCCCTAAAATCAACCTTTAAAGTGTAGTACACATGGAAATGAGTTGTTAAAACTTGCTGGACAGCAGTGTATTTCATTGGTTTTTACCTTTAGGACTTTATTTAGATGTTTAAAACCCATACTTAGACAAAACAGGGTGGGATAATCAGAGAATATCATGATGATAATGAGTGTTTCTAGTGCTGGTTAGTTGTATAATCAGAAACACATGGGAATAACTGAAAAAAGGTCAAAAGTAATGCACATGGGAGGAGTTTAAGCAAGCTGGACAGATCTGAAACTAAAGAAAATAGGGGTTGTTACTCTATAAAAGAGAGACACTCAACTGAAGGGACAGACACTAAAAAAGATACAGAGACAGAGAGAACAATTTTGAAAAATAGTGATAACTGGAAAAACATACATTCTGAAAAGGGTATTGGAGAGTTTAAAAGTTCAGTGAGAAATACTGAAAAACGACTGTTTCTTTGAAGCTGTCTTTTACTTCATTGATTTCATTTCTCTTCTAATTTGAGTTCGTTAGATCAGCCTTAAGGAATTCGTGGTGTGGTTACATTGTTTTGATTCACTCTTGTTCTCTGTTTGGTCTTGAGTCTCTTTGGATCGTTCAGCTCTTTCTTGGGTTATTTAATCAAATTCTGTTCACTGTTGCTGCTGGCTGTTATTACATCTCTGCTAATCATCCTTTTCATATTTTGCTTCTCAATATCAGGTACACAACTGAGTTCAATTTCATATAGCCTGGAGATGTAAATCTGAAATGAAAGTACTTGCCCCCTTTTAATCATTTGGTATTGCAATCTGTAGTTCAGCAGTTATAGATGATAAGTAGTGGTGTAGTTCAATTTGATCTATAACTCGATGTAAGGTAGACTGTGAAGTTTGTATCTAATTGAAAATCTGATTTTATATGAAGTAGAATCTCCACGTATATGCTTCTTGTTCTTCATATGGTAAAGCCAAGTGTTTTTCTGGATACTGTGGAGGCATGTGCAATTGATGCCTAGTCAGATTTGAATGAGCATTTTCCTTTAATTTACTGTGTCGAAATTCTGGTCTACCATAAGAATTATACTCTGTAGGAAACATGTTTTGAAAAATTGAATTTGAAGAATATTCTATTTCTTCTGTTTAAATTTCATATTTTTGTTATCAAACTATGGAGCTTGTTTGGGGTCGTTTTGGTTCGAGAATCTCGGTGCCGACTTGAGTTTTCATCGCCGGTTCGGAGTTCTGATTAGCAATTCATGTTAATTGTTCTTCTAGTGCAGCTCCTTTGTATACATATCAAGTTCAACATTAAAGATCTAGACTCTTTTCTCTTACTTTCACACTGTTATTGGTTCATGTTACTATTTTCCATTACTCTACTGGTTCTACAGATGATATCATGAAAAAGCAAAACTGTGTTAAAACTATAAATTATAAATATTCGGTGTTGCGTTGTTCTCTTCGTATTGTAAATTGCTAGACCCATATAGGTTCATATTTTGTTATTTGGTGCTATCTTCTACTAATAAGTGTACAACGGTGAATTTTAGTTATTAAGTTTGTGTGATTAGTGGGGAGTAAAGTTACATAGAACAGTAGCTTCACATTAATCAAGTTGGCTCTTTTATGTACCTTAATCTGTGCATTTGGTAAAAATGGAGTTTTCTCTTCTCGAATTGTTTATAGGTTGAACATCCGTAGTTCATTTAGTTAAATGATTTTACCTAGAATTCGAGATGTGCCGTTTAACAAATTTCATGGTCTTCGCAAAGTCCAAGCGCGTAGTTGCTTTAAGTGTGTGTTTAATTAATTTATCTTCCTAACTACGGGTGCACATTTATGTGACCCAAATCCAAATTTCAACAAAGTTGGAATGTGTCGATAATCACGGGTACATTGATTGTGACATGGTTTGAGATGCATTTTCATGATGTTGTAATTCCTTTTTTTTTATATATTAAAATAATGAATAATAGTATTAAGGGCGGTTTAAAAGTTAAAATTTGCACATAAGTTAAAGCATGTTATGAAATGAGATAAATAAGCCAAATATGATAATTAAGCGACCATGCTAGAACCACGGAACTCGGGAATGCCTAATACCTTCTCCCGGGTTAACAGAATTCCTTATCCAGGTTTCTAGTTTCGCAGACTGTAATACAGAGTCATAAATTTCCTCGGTTCGGGATTAAACCGGTGACTTGGGACACCATTATTTTCCCAAGTGGCGACTCTGAACTAAATAAATAAATCCCGTTTCGATTGTCCTTTAATTGGAAAAAACTCTTTTGCTCTCTCGCGGGTAGCGGAAAAAAGAGGTGTGACAGTCTTTGGTTTAAATTAGTATTCCGTGGCACTTTTGGTGCATTGAGATATTAGGAAATATAAGGCACACTAGGTGAATTATCTCCATATGCCTAAGTCCAGGGGACAAATTTACTTGGTACACGCGGTTGGAGGTAGAAGTGCCCGATGAATTAGTCGAAGGTGCACACCAGTTGATCTAGACACCACCATTATTTAAAAAAACATATTTGCATAAATATTTTTTCTCTCATTTGAAGCCTCCAGCATTAACTCTCACCATTGTTGATGATTTATGTTTTGTTATAAGATTGACAGTTGTACCATGTTCAATTCGGTATGTAGTTAAGATTTCCACATTTTGCACTTTGGGCTGAGTTTAGGTATGCACACTCCATATTTATCCGTTTGTCTGGGCCTCAAGTATGTTGATGATTTTGATTATGTTGGAAATTTATCCTCCATCCAAGTTTTTAATTAGCAGGAAAAATTGGATAAGAGGTTGTACAATTCCTTCTGACATGAGGCTTCACTAGTTTTGAATTAGCCTTAGAGAATGGCAACATTTGCTAGACTATTATGAATCACCACTTTATTTGATATTACACAAGTGGATTAACTTGTTTTAATATTACTATGAGAAAGCATTATACTGCTTGCTCTCTTAGATTTTGACTTATTGTTGTGTCTTTCATTTTGACTTAAATGCCTTTCTGCTGAAGCCTTTTTTTCCATTTAGCATTCCACTTTCTAGTCAAATCATACTACAGATTGTCCTGCATCTTGTTCATATTCATGCTACCTATCTTTTTTCTTTTTCCATTTTCCCTTAATAGTACTATCCTATTTTATGTGTTTCCCACCTTGGTTCGAGTGGCGGAGCCACCTTATGTTAAGGAGTGTCAATCACCAGAAAATTACACTGTTTAGCTAGGTCAAAAATCTGTTTTTATAATATATGTTGAGTTCCCTGTCACACCTCCTTTCGGCGCTACCCGCGAGGGCGCGAAGGAGTTTTTCCAATCAAAGGACAATCGAAACGGAATTTATTTAATTAAATCAGAGTCGCCACTTGAGATTTATGGTGTCCCAAGTCACCGGTTGAATCCCGAATCGAGGAAAAGAATGACTCTATTAAACAGTCTGCGTACCAAAAATCCGGATAAGGAATTCTGTTAACTCGGGAGAAGGTATTAGGCATTCCCGAATTCCGTGGTTCTAGCACGGTCGCTCAACTGTCATATTTTGGCTTATTAATCCGATTTACAATATATTATCCTACAGTGCAATTTTAATGTTATTTACCGCTTTTCGTCAATTATTAGAGCTTAAGAAAATGAACATTGTCTAAGAACGCGTTTTCGGATCACGTCACATGAAATGCACCCGGATCCTCGACACATTCTTATTGAACGTTGTTGGATTTGGATTTGAGTTGCATGAAATGCACACTCGTATTTAAGAGAGATAAAATGATTAAAACCACACCTAATCAACGATACTTGATTAATAACATCTACAAATTCAACCAAGCCAGCCTCTCGTTATTTCATTTTTCACTCTCACTATTCCAATTTACTAGATTATTTACAAACGACAAAAGACCAAATACATTCACACTATTATGGATAAAATTCCCAAAGTGAACCATGGAAACACAATTATAATTAAAAAAAATAACCACTTAACATGCTAGCTCATAAATAACAAAAATGATAGGCATATATCCAAAGGTCTAGCATGAGATTTAACAATAACATTATATCCCAACAGCTTAAAACTAGTTTATTTTTCATGTTCCAAATAAAAGCAACAATTCAAACATAGCAGATCCTTATACAAATCCAGGTTCCTCTTAAAGCTTTAAAGGAACGTACATGGATTGCCAAGCAGATAAAAAATGGAGATTCCAAATTCTGAAATGGACCCGTGAACTACGAACTCGAACGGACCCCACCCCCCGAACAGAACTTCTTGTACGCTGCCACCGTTTCAGATTGGTCGTGGTGCGGCAGTCGCTGTGCTGTTCGTGGTTAATAAAAAAAAACTGTTCGGGACGACGGAGCTGCTGTAATGAAGAAGAAGATTAAGCAATCGTTGGTGACATGAAGCAACAACAGTAGTTGTTCGCTGCTGCTCGACGGGCTGCTGTGGTCGACGGAGCTGTGTGTATGGATGCTATTGCTGGTCGACTGACTGGTTTCAGGGGTCGTTTGGGACGTGGGGGAGGTCGTATGGTCGATCGTCTTCTTCGGCAAAATGAAGAAGACCATGAACAGTCCCCTCTCTCCCTTTGTTTTGTATTTTTCGTTCCCCCCAGCTCTCCCGTTTTTGCCTTCTTTTAAATGAAGCCCAAGACTCAATCTTTTGTCTTTTGAAAAAATGAAGAAGAAGAATCAATAGTGCCCCCTTCTCTGTCTTATTTTTTTTCTTTTTAAAATGAGCCCACCAGCCCTCTTGTGTTTTTGGTTTCCAAAATATCCCCCACGTGAAAGATCCCTCTTTCCCTTTTTAAAATCAACAACAAAAATCCCTGCCCATCCCCTGCCCATCCCCTGTCCGTTGGCAAATTCTGCCCACGTGAGAGACCAAGAGTGATGGGTCTCCACGTGGGTTTCAAGAGTCATGGGTTCCGTCTCGTGCTCCGTCCATGTCCACCACGTGTGGTGGGCTTGAATTATTATGGGCTAGGTCCGAAAATTATAAAACCGGGTAGTTTGAACCCGGATATTATTCTTTGCCCGGAACCGAGAATGAGAACACGATGTTATTAATTAATCCTACGTAAGCAAAATAACTATAAGACTCATAATTAAAACAAAAGTTATTATTATTATTATTATTTTTTTTATATTTTTCAAAATTAAAGTAACAACAAAATGTTAATGAAACTATTTTTATTATTTTTGTTTTTATAAAAAAAAATATAAAGTACTATTTTTTGTATTTTTCATGTTTAAAAATGACTACGAAAAAATATATTTTTGTTATTTTTCATTTTAAGGTAAAAATAAAGTAAAAGAGTCAAAATTAGCTAAGATAGCTATATTAGGCCTAAACTAAATATTTTACGCTAAAAATATAAAAAATCTCGGGTAGGGGCAAAATCACGCATCTACATTCCCTTATTCTCTTCGCGTGTTTTTTTTAAATATGTTTTGATACCCATTAGTAATATTTCTATCTCCGCCACTGCTCGGTGCTTGCTGTCCATTTTAAATACCATAGTTTAGTTACTATTTGTGTATTGTTTTGTCTAGACATTCTACATTTTAGTATTCTTGTCCAATCCCATATTGTCCCATAAAATGTGGTAGAGGAAACACAAAAAAGAAATGTGAAAGGTTAGAAAAGTAGTTTGTCAATCCTTAATCTGAGAGCTCTTATTGCCAACTACTGTTGTATTATGACAGTTTGAGTTGTTTTTTATTGTTTAAGCTTATTGAATGCGCCGATAATTTTTAATCCTCCTAGTGGACTCCATAGTATATGCCCCCCTCCCCATAGTATATGCCCCCTCCCTCCCCTTCCCCTTTTCTTTTTTCCCCTTTTCATTTAGTAATGGTTTCACTTCCATTTCCTGAGCCGAGAGTCTGTCGGAGGCAATCTCTCTACCTTCACTAGGTAGGAGTAAATTTAGTGTACACACTACCCTCCTCCCCAGACCCCACATATATTGGGTTTTTTGTTGTTGTTGCTGGTTCCACTTTCATGTTATACGTCCCTTAAGTAACAGTTGTCCTGGCTCAATTGTATCTAGCTCTATGCCTACTGCAATGTCCACTCTCTTTGTTCGCATTAAGTGGTGTGAAAGGCTGTTACCCTTTGGGTCATCTTTCATGTATGCAGTTTATTATTTTTGTACGGTGGAGTAGGCCCGAGAGAGGTAGGAACTATGTGAGATTAGATTTTAGAATTTGCTATGATATATTTAGTACTGTATCATTCATTGTTGAAAGCCCATGGATAATATTTGGTTTTAAACATAGGTCAGCCAAATTTGATTTCAAAAGAGTATGATCTTTGATTACTGAGGGAACTGGATTAAACTTCAATAGTTTGAAGGCATCTTAAGGTAGCAGAGATTCATGTAACTTGTGCCTCTGAGAATGATTTTGAACTTTTTTTTACCAGCTATTCAAGACAAAAATGGTGACGGTCAATAGGGGATTGGAGCATAATTTCACAATCCTTGAGGGGGTTAGTGTTGACGTGTAACAGGGTTTTAGAAGTACAGTGGTCATTTTTGCTTGAAATCCCGAATTTGTCTTGAAATAATGATATGGTATTCCCAAGGAAAGTAAAATCTGGGGATTCCACTACTGGAGTTGTTCTCTGGGGACATGTTCTATTTGAGGTGAGCTATAATGATTCATGACATCTACCAATTGGCATGCTTCGTTAATCTTGCGACTCTCAGTTTTAAGAACACAGAGAAACTATAATCTATTTTCTAGACATTGAAAGGTCTATGCTCAAATTTAAAAGATGTAGATGAGTATTGGTAGAAGTTGATAATTATATTTTCAGCTGATTTGGCCTAGATTATGTGGTTTTCCAGATGTTGTATCGTGAAAGATAATTGATCTCTGTGTTGGTAGGTGAATAAATATTCAAATTAGAGTTTCCATATGGCAAGTTAATTTTACTCAAGGGAAGTAAACTAACGAATTTTATGAAGATTTACTTTTATGTATTGAAGATGTAATGATAATTAGTTTGAACTTTTACTTAGTTGACTATTTTCATGTATCGGGGTGGTATTAGGTAATGCCACGTCAGGCATGCACATTCAACTTAATCAAACTAAAGCAGAATCAATCATCAATATCTGCTACTTATCATGATTCATAAAAAGCAGTTAATACTTCACTGATATTAACGGTCGGCAGACTTGGTTTGGTTTTAAAGGCTATTAGACCACAAGTCCACAACTATCTGAGACCCAAAAAGGAAAATTTGAAAAGAGACAATTTTATGGGCATTTTTGTAAATAACCCAGTGCATCAGTGTGAGCACGTGATTTTTGCCCTACATGAGAATCACTCCCAGAAAATTCAAAAATAAAATAGTTTTATGTTGAGCATGATTTTTGTGATTTTTGTGTTATTTTTATCTTACATTTTTTGCATGTTTGTGTGTGCGTGTTTATTTATTTAAATTAGTAAAATACAAAATATATACATCATGTTTTGCATTTTAGTGTTTAATATCAAAATTATACGGTTTACATTTAAGTGATATGTAATTATGTGGGATGATTGTAGTAAAAATTAATTGTGTTATGAGTTAGTATATATATATATATATATATATATATATATATATATATATATATATATATATATATATATACATATATATACACACATATATACATAATACACCATGAAATGTAGTATGGAAATCGGAATTGGGCCATAGCAAAACCAGGCCCAATGTAATTCAATACACTACCCAATTTCCTACCAAAACCAACCCATACCCACGCCCAACCCGACCCGGTCCGAAAATAACCAAGCCCCCTCTTTTCTTTCTCATTTCATTTCCCAATCCCCCCAAACCCTAAAAGACCTCTTCCAAAACGCCCCCCCCCTTCATCTCACAACCACCGGCCGCCAGCCATGGTCGCCGACCATCGCCCATACAACCTTCGTCTTCACTGAGCGACCCCATCGCTACTTCAGCCTCCAGTTTCATTTCGATCACCATCAACCAACGACATCGACCATCCCAGCCGCCACTTCTGTTTTTCTCTCTCGCCAACAGCCCTGAAGGAGAAAGAGAAGCCGCCGCCATTCCGCCGCTGCCTCCTCCATGCCCACAACTCGCCGGCAACCCCTGAACCTCCATAGCCGCCGAGACACAAAGAGAAAGATAGCTGAACTATACCCAGACGCCCCGCTCCAAGAGAAGACGGCCGCCGCTCCCATCACCAGGAGCCGCCGCCTCTGCTTCAATCCCTTTCATCACCAAGGACCACTGCTCATCCCACCAGCCACGCACCAGCCCCTGCTATCGACCGGACCACGCCCCGTCGAGCTCCACCTCGGTTCCACCGGAAATCCATAAACAACGGCAGCCGCATTTCCTCCAGTCCAAAGCTTGTATATTCATTTCTTCTCTAATCGAATTCGAACTCATCTAACTGGTTCGTTATTCATTGGCTTAACAGGTTTGTTTCCATATCATTTTTCTTTGTTATTCGAATTTGCTTCGGATGGATCGAATTTGAGAATATTCGTTTTATGTTTAACTTCCTCTTGATTCCCGTTTACTTGGTGTGTCGATTGCTTGTTAGCCGAACTATTTTGTTGAAATCTCTTAAAAAAGATCATAAACTATATCTGTCATGTTGTTTGGAATCATGTATTTACTATTCTGATTTGCCTCGAGCATGTTCGGTTAACGAAAGTTCAATTGAATGTTCATTTTCTTTGCATAGAACACCTCAACATTTTACGGTATTGAAGTATCTCTTGGGTTAAAAGTTTCTCTCGAGTCGAAAAGTATGATTTATTTGAACCTTAGAACTGTTTGAACGAGTTTGAATCCGCAACACATATTTTCATGATTTGTTGTTTAAGTTCTATGACTGCTCGTATGCTTGTTTGAATTGATTGCGAGTGAATTGGAATGTTGGATTTATTAGTAATCATTGTAGTATGTTTGTGAGTTGATATCCTGCTGTTTGAATTGAAATTTGGTTGTGACATGGATATTGTTTGTTTTACTATTTTGTGAGTTGTGATGGTTGTCATTAAGGCTTATATTCAGATAAGTTCAATGTTTAGCCATTGAGCATGGGTTTTGTTTGGTTGAAATTGATTAGAAAGTCTTTAAGGATTGCTTAAGGAATTGTTTAATAAAAGTGGGGAACAAAACATAGTGGTATGTGGATGGGTTAAAAGAAGTAATTAAAATATCCCATCCATAACTTTTGAATTAAATAAAGAAAAGACACATAGTATTGGGGCTGTAAGGGAATATCATGGGTAGAGATGATTTAAATAATAATTTTTAAGAGCTGGCAGGGTAGTTTTGGGCTACAAATGCTGAAAGATTTGGATATAAATACGGGGAGACACAGTAGAGAAAAAGAGGACAGAGAGAATAAGAGGGATAATTGGAGAGTCTCAACAGAGAAGATAAAAAAAAAAACACTGGAAAAAGAGGGAGACAGTAGACAGGGAGTTTAAGAGAATTGGTTACTATTCTATTAGAAATTATTTTAGAGGATCTTTCCATTTTTCTCTTCAATCGGAAACTCTTTCAAGTGGTTTGAGTTTGGTTCGGGTGTCGATTTGGTCAAGATTGTTTGAAACTGGGTTTTTTTTGGTTCATTGAACTATAATCTTGGATTTTGGAGTCTGTTTTGGGTTGAATATTTCATTGGATTCGAGTTTAACATTTGCCAAAAGTGCTGCGAACTTGTAGCTGAATTCTGGACTGTTTACTTCAAATTCTTAAGTTCAAAAGTCGATCTTGAATTGCTGCTGTTACTGCTGAGACTACTGCTCCTCACTCTCTTCTTTGTTCCTTTTCTTATCCCAGGTACACATCCTTGAGCTAAGTATGTAACACTACTTGTGAAGTGTTTTGGTTGAAGAAAAAATGGAGATCTTTCCTCCTAATAAAAATGTCATTTTCTTCTTAGTTTTAGTTGGTTTCGTTGCTAATTTGGATTATTGTTTTACTGCTCTGATTTAAGGATGTTTTCGTATTTGCTATTTATTTTATATATTAGCTCGTATTGGATTTGGTTGGTTCGATGGCTAGGAAAGTCTTTAAATTCCTTGTTGCACTCTTTAGTTAAAAGATATATATTAAAGGCTTCACTATTATTTTGGTGTCGATTGGTATTAAGGTATAAAGTATTAATTTAGTCACATATGTAATAGAAACCATTGAATAGAAGTTAATTGTGTCTGACCCGTAAGTTTAATGGATTATTTTTGTAGATTTAAAGTTAATTTAGAGCTAGTATGTTTGAGCTTCAGTGATATCATATTTTTCTTTAATTGTCATTAGTCAGTTAAGGTTTACTCAAATCACTTGAATACATTGAAGTCAATTTTTTGTTTGTGATTTTTTCTTACATTGAATACATTAGTGAATCGCGGTTAGACATTGGAATCATAAGTTATTTAAGAAAATTTGTTATTGTTGGGATGAGGGAATGGATCTTAATCGAAACTAAAGAGAAATTGAACTTTAAATGTCTCACCATTTACTATTTTTGTGGTAGATCCCGTTAGTAGCATTTTTCGGCCGGCCATATCCGGGTAGGTGAACATTTAGGAGCGTTAATCAAATAAATTGTCATAGCTACGGGTACGGTTCCCGTGACATAGTTGTGATGTTGTATATAGATTAATTAACATTCTTTTTATTGGATTGGCGTGAAAAGATTAATAAATGTGAGGCTACTGTAGTAAACTTGTCAAGAGGCCGGTAACTAAAATACATTAATGTGCTAGACACAACAATGACGCCGCACGTTTGGAAAACAAAAAAAAACTAAGAAGAGGAATTTTTAGTAGACGTAGATTCAAAGTAGTAAATAGTAATTCTATTTGATTCTTTTCCTTGTGGGACTTTTTGCAACTCTACGTTGTAGGGGTGGACATCGGTCGGTCCAGTTAAATTAATCCCGTTTATCCTTAGAACTCCGAGTTGTGCCATTTAGCTAAAATCCTCGGCCATCGCAAATTACAAACGCGAAATTGCTTTAGGCGCGCTAGTTAATAATGTTACTCTCAAAAATTCGGGTGCACATTTATGTGACCCATATCCAAATCTCAACAAAGTCGAAATGTGTCGATACTCACGGGTACATTGATTGTGACGTGGTTTGAGATGCATTTTAATGATGTTGTAATTCTTTTTATTAAAATAATGAATAATAATATTAAAAGCGGTTAAACGTTAAAATCTACACATAAGTTAAAACATGGTATAAATTAGATAAATAAGCCAAATACAACAGTTGAGCGACCGTGCTAGAACCACGGAACTCGGGAATGCCTAACACCTTCTCCCGGGTTAACTGAATTCCTTATCCGGATTTCTGGTTCGCAGACTGTTAAACAGAGTCATTCTTTTCCTCGATTCGGGATTCAACCGGTGACTTGGGACGCCCTAAATCTCCCAAGTGGCGACTCTGAATTAATTAAATAAATCCCGTTTCGATTGTCCTTTGATTGGAAAAACTCCCTCGCTCCCTCGCGGGTGCGGAAAAAGGAGGTGTGACAGCTCTGGCGACTCTGCTGGGGACATAAACCTCGAACCCCGGTTCGGGGTCTAAGAACTCGAGCTCATTTAAATTGTTGTTTTGTCTATATCTGATTTTATTACATGTTTGATTAATGTGCTACATGTCTACCGCTTTGATATTAGTTGCACTGTATATACAAACTGCTATATGTTTACCGCTTTGATATTGCGTGAATTGTATATAAAACTGTGCCGAAAACCCGTCTCTTCTTACCCCCGGGGATGTGCTTACTGGTTGAGACTCCCCCTTTCTGTTAGTGTCAATACCAAAAATAAGAAAAGAGGCAGGATAAGTTACAAAACCGGACGATCCCGCGGGTCCTCGGTACGTAGCTCCCTCCTCAAATCCGAGTTGTCTGCTCGGGTACATGGTCTAGTACCATTGAAAACATCAGGATATTGAGCCTAGATTTAGGACGTTTATTTGCATCATATCTGACTTAGGGGACTCAACACAGGGGTTGGGTCCGTCTAGGACAGGTGACCCGGTAATCAAAAGACCGAGCATGATATATGTTGCATTATTTTGTTCTAGATTATTACGGGCTAAATTCCTAAAAAACAAAAAGTGAGGAAATTTTAGAATAGAAAATATCGAAATATCGACGAAACGCTGTCGAAGGTTTGAAAAGAAAATTCGAAAAATAGGTAGAACAATTTTGTTGAAATAATTGGTCAACTAATCCGACCGAACTACGCAGGTTTGATTCTCACCACTAGGTGAGATACGTAGGCAACCCTCATCGGGTTCAACCACCCCTTTAAAAAATCAAAAAAAATGTGTGTTTAATTTTGTCAATAAAATCAAAGCGATGCTATTTTTGCAAATAGCCGAATGCTCCGAAAGGACGCCGGAAGGCTGTTTTTGCAAAAAATAGCCACTTTGAATTATTTTTAATAATTTGCGAGCACAGCCTTGAAATACTCCTTGTGGAAATGTTGCAAGGCCATAGCCGCAAAATCAAGTCCGGGTTCACACCCCTTTTGCAAAAAATAACCAAAAAATGTCAAATTTTTTATTTTGTTATAAATAAGTCGAGTGATGCTATTCTTGCTTAAAATAAGCCGAATGTCCCTCAAAAGACGCCGGAAGGCTGTTTTTGCAAGAATAGCCACTTCGAGTCGTTTGTCAATAATTTTGGACACCACTTTGAAATGCTCCTTCGCGAAAATGTTGAAAGGTTGTATCCGCAAAAATCAGGTTTTTGAGTCATCACTCAACTTTACAAAAAATAACCACTTTATCAAATAAGCCATTACATGGCCGGTCTTTGCATAAATAGCCACTTTTGGCATTTGAACTTCTTCAGTCTTGTATTGGATTGTGTCGGTGCTGAACGATGCCCCACAGGCCCCATGATAAAAAATTTTGAAATAAAGTTTTGCCGAAAGAGCCACCTTCTCTAAATAAGCCATTACATGGCCAATTTGTAAAAAAAAAAAAAAAAAAAAAAAAAAAAATGGTCACAATTGACATCAAAAATTCTCAATCTTTTGTTGGCCTATGGCGATGCCGAACGATGCCCCATAGGCCCCCAGGATAACAATTTTTGATTTTGCGTCTTCTCAAATAAAATTTTGTAAAAATAGCCACTTTGTCTAAATAAGCCATTACGTGGCCATTTTATGGAAAATATAGTTTTGCGTTGGTTTATGGTGATGCCGAACGATGCCCCATGAGCCACGGAAAAAAAAAATTTTTTTTTTAAAGTTTATCTTTTTTTTTTTTTTTTTTTAATTAAATTTCGCAAAAATAGTCATTTTGTCCATTAAGCCATTATATGGCCAATTTTGTAAAAATAGTCAATTGATATTAACAACTTCTTAGTCTTGTGTTGGTTTATGACGATGCCGAACGAGGCCCCCATGAGCCACAGGATGAAAAATTTTCAAGTTTATCTTTCTTAAATAAATTTTGCAAAAATAGTCATTTTGTTAATTAAGCCAGTATGTGGCTGATTTTGTAGAAATAGTCATAATTGACACCAAAAATTTTCTTATTTTTGTAGAAATCTCCTACACAAGTTTATAGTTGGAGTCGGCTTCTATAATAAGAAATAAAAAAAAAAAAGAAATAAAAAAAAAAAAAAAAATCAAATAAACATTTCTTTATTTCTTGCATTAATTTGCAAGAACTACGCTCGGTCCGATTCATGCGGGGTCATGATACGTAGGCAATCCACATAGGATTCGACCATATACAAAACCGATTAAACCGAAACCGAAAAACCAAAATTCACGGTTCGGCCGGTTTTTTCGGTCCGGTCGGTATTATGCCCACCCCTAACCGAAGCAACTGCATGATAGAAAGGTTTAACTACCTAGGTTCATTGCATCCCTAATGTGCGTTCACCTGGCTGTCAAATGCTCTAACGCTAACGTGACTTCACTTTGTTGTGTCCATTAGCAGAAAGGTGGTTGGTTGTGGTTCTAAAATAACTCTTCCCTATAAGACAAAGTCAGAGGACAATGGCAGATAATCTCAAGACTGAGTGGGTTGATACCGATACCCGACAACAGCTGGTTGAACGGAACCACGGGTTAGTAGAAGAGGTCAAGATATTGAGACAACACGTGGCTGATATGTACCGGGCGTGGATGGATGGAAAAGCACCACCTCCGCCACCACCTAGCTTCCTGGACTCTGTCCTTACCCGCACAATAAACCCGATGCCGGAGGATCCCCCACACCCTCCATATATACCCGCCTATCACAATTTTTCCAGCCATTCGAGTAGCTCAATTACTCGTCCCCCAGCTATGTTTTCACAATGCTACTCCCGTCCCCAACACCACTACTCTCCCCGGGACAACCAAAATCGTACTTCACCTTCCAGGTACCCAGCTCCACAAAAAGCCTACCAACCCCCACGAACATACCGGAAAACCCCCGGGTCAGGTTTCAGGCCAAATAAGGCGTTTAGGGAGGAGAGGTTGCTGAAGCGAGAAAAGGCGCTCACCCCTATCGGAGAATCCTATGCAAGTCTGTTTGAAAAGTTAAAACATGTCGGCTTGATTACGCCGCTCCCCGGATACACTCCCGATCCACGTGCAAGAAGCTTCGATCCTACTGCACGATGTGCATACCATTCCAATGTCAAAGGGCACGATATTGAGAGTTGCCGTACCTTGAAAAAGGAAATAGAAAGAATGATTCAAAAAGGGTGGTTGATTGTGGTCAATGATGATGACATGGGGCACACAAATCCTCTGGGGGGTGTATTGACTGGAGCTAAAAATGTTGAAGCAGATGGCAGCCTTGGCAATATTGAGGCGGAACTTAGTGGCTAAAATGATTGTGCTTGGTAATTGGGAAGATACTCCATCTTTTGGTCAGCTAGATGGAGCTTTGGTGGTTCGTTTTGTCGTCATTTTTGTTGTCCGTGTTATTTTCAGGGTTTTCTTGTGATCAAACCCTTTTTGTCCTAGCAGTTTGCTTTGGTCTTGCCCAGTTTTGTTTCAGGGCGGTACTCTAGTTTGTTTTGCTTGTTTTGTCATTAAACCATTTCGTCATTAGTTTAATGAAGCTTTCGGCCTTTCGTTACTTCCGATCATTTTATTTGTTTAGTTCTTTTACCCTTTAGATTTGTCTTGTGCTCAAATGCCGAATCTAGTGGCACGACGTGCGCACACATAATTATGGCTTAATCCTAAAAGTTAATCATTAAGCAATTGGAAGATGATCGGGTCATCTAAAGGAAACAAAAACAACTTGAGACTATTTGGATCCCGAGTCATCTGAAACCGGGGCAAGTAAAAAGAAACAGTCAAAGGCAAGCTGGCCAAAATTGACATGGGGTCGTTCATAATGAGAGTGTTGCCCGACAGTGCTTTAAAGATATGATGAATATTAATTGTGTTACGCTTGGCATGTTTTGAAGATTGGAATGACGAAGGCATTTTGTTCTGCTATCCAAACACTTTATCCATCGTCAACCCTTTGAGCCTGAATTTAAATTCTTTCATACCCCTCCTTCGGAATTAGTTGCAAAGACTAGAAACACAAGTTTGAAAGGTAAGAGAAGAAATGGCTAAAGAAAAATAAAGAAAAAAAAAAAACAAAACAAAAAAAGATAAAGAAAAGAAAAAGGAAAATGTGTGAAAAAAGAAACTTGAAAAAGAGGAATTGGGAACTACGTTTGACCTGATTCCTTAAAGAGGATACGTAGGCGCTTCACAGCTCAAAAAAAAAAAAAAAAAAAAAAAAAAAAAAAAAAAAAAAAAAAAAAAAAAAAAAAAAAAAAAAAAACTGGGGCAAAGAAAAATTGTGTTTATTGTAAATAAATTTGGGTCCGAAGGTTGTAAATTTTGAACCCAAAATTGATTTTGTTTTGAGCCTTCAATACCCTTTCTTTCTAGC
Organism: Nicotiana noctiflora; assembly: GCA_032618575.1. NCBI lineage: Eukaryota > Viridiplantae > Streptophyta > Magnoliopsida > Solanales > Solanaceae > Nicotiana > Nicotiana noctiflora. The sequence continues at coordinate 155,923 of JASVEL010003557.1, forward strand.
CCTATCCAAATCCCACATTACGGTCCAAAGAAAGACCTTCCGATCAGTCTTCAAAAGATGCCGCGTCAGGCGAGGGATAGAGTCCTATCATAATATAACACGTTGATTCTCAACAGAAAAGATGCTGATTCTGAGCAGAAAGGAAATACGAGAGAGTCTTGGCAGTGATACCCCAATCCCCAGCTAAAAGTGATACAAATGAGAGAGTCTTACCGGTAAAAACCTTCACGGGCACCATAAGACGACGAAAGCTGAGAGAAAATCAAAATGAGAGAGGCTTGAAAGTGAAAACCCTTCGGGCGCTACAAGTCGAATAAAGGTGATAATCAGATGGAAATCACGAGACAGAAATCGTGAAAGACGAAGGATAGACCATATGTGCATGTCATGACCAGTGGAGTTGGTATTCGCGTTTGATAAGTTTTGTAGATATTTCTTGCTAGAGAGTCATTTTCTTTTTCCTTTGTCTTCTATTTTGTTTCTTTTTATCTTTCTCATTTTTATCAAAAATTCCCCATCAAGGTCTGTCTAGTCCGAACAAGTGAGAAATGACTTCAAAACTTGCCACCAACTTTCCAATTATTATGCAAAGCAAGGAAATGCCATTGACGGCAGAGAAGTAGGGTGCGAAGAAGATTATTAAACTGGGGCAGAAAATTTTCTTTTCAGTTTGAAAATTTTCTGGAAGTCAATACCCACTTGGGGAAGAAGGAAAGTCTTAAGGGAAATGGTCTTCGAACTAGTGTCATCCTCAACAACCTTCAAGAAGAGTGAAACACCAATTTTGAGGAAATGAAAATCTACCGGCAGTGTTATCTTCAGCAAGTTCCGAGGTGACACAGAGTGGTAAAGGAAGAAAGGAAATCTCATATTCAACAAAATAACCCCCAGCAAGTTGAGAAACACAGAACGGGGAAGGGATAAATGGAAAAACCCATCCCCAGCATGAGTATCATCAAATAATAACATCCCCGGCAAGTTCTGATAATGAAACACAGAGCAGGGAAAGAGGAGGAGAACAATCCCCAGCAGGAGCACCACAACCAGCCACCACATTTTAAAACTAACCAATTTTTCTTTGATTTGAAACAGGGAAAAAGGGGTTTGTCAGCAGCAAAGCATGCCACGAAGAAGACTCTCAAACTGGGGCAGAAAATTTTCTCCTGTTGCGAAAATTTTCTCGAAACCAAATACTTGGTTAGGGAAAGAAGCTAGATAACGCGAGGAAATGATCTTTGAACCCGGTTATCCCAGCAGATTTGAAAGAAAGAAAACAACAAGCTGTGATAGATGAAATTATACTCCCAACAGACAGGACAAGACGAGGAAGCTTGCGTTCAGAAAGGCAAGAAGCCGGTATCACCCTCAGCAGTCCTCGGAAAATGAAACACTGATTTCGAGATTTCACCGGCAGCATTATATCCTACAAGTTTTTCAATGGAGCGAAGCGCGAGCCCCGAAGGAGGTTTGGAAAGAGGAAGAAGGAAAGGGGATCCCCCGACAGGGTAATCCCCAGCTGATGACACTTCAATCCCCAGCGATCTCGGGAGAGAATAAAGGTTCTGAAGGAAGTAGAAAAGGAGGAAATAAAGAATATTTTCCCCAGCAGCATTACCCCAGCAGGTAAGTAATTAGTTCCAAAGACATCCCCAGCAGTCAAGAGAAAAATAACACAACCCGGGAGGAAAGCAATTCCAAAACAAGGTAATTCGGAAGAAAGGATGGCCCAAGAAGCGATGCAGGAAGAAGAAAGTGGTGCGGGAAGCAAAGGAAGGCGACATGGATGGGATGGAGTTAGTAAGATGTTGTTGAAGTCGGGAGCCCGCCTGAAGAGAGGAATGGCGATTTATTTTCAAAAGATGTTGTTGAAGTCGGGAGCCCGCCTGAAGAGAAGAATGGCGATTTATTTTTTTCAAAAGTTGACGTTGAAGTCAGGAGCCCGCCCGAAGAGAGGAATGGCGATTTATTTTCAAAAGATGTTGTTGAAGTCGGGAGCCCGCCTGAAAAGAGGAATGGCAATTTATTTTCAAAAGATGTTGTTGAAGTCGGAGCCCGCCTGAAGAGAGGAATGGCGATTTATTTTCAAAAGATGTTGTTGAAGTCGAGGAGCCCGCCTGAAAAGAGGAATGGCAATTTATTTTCAAAAGATGTTGTTGAAGTCAGGAGCCCGCTCGAAGAGAGGAATGGCGATTTATTTTTTTTTTTTTTTTTTTTTTCAAAAGTTGACGTTGAAGTCGGGAGCCCGCCTGAAGAGAGGAATGGCGATTTATGTTCAAAAGATGTTGTTGAAGTCGGAGCCCGCCCGAAGAGAGGAATGGCAATTTATTTTCAAAAGATGTTGTTGAAGTCGGAGCCCGCCTGAAGAGAGGAATGGCGTTTAATTTTCAGAGTTGATGGTTGAAGTCGGAGCCCGCCTGAAGAGAGGAATGGCGATTTATTTTCAAAAGATGTTGTTGAAGTCGGGAGCCCGCCTCTGAAGAGAGGAATGGCGATTTATTTTTTTCAAAAGTTGACGTTGAAGTCGGGAGCCCGCCCGAAGAGAGGAATGGCAATTTATTTTCAAAAAAGATGTTGTTGAAGTCGGGAGCCCGCCCGAAGAGAGGAATGGCGTTTAATTTTCGGAGTTGATGTTGTTGAAGTCGGGAGCCCGCCCGAAGAGAGGAATGGCGATTTATTTTCAAAAGATGTTGTTGAAGTCGGGAGCCCGCCTGAAGAGAGGAATGGCGATTTATTTATTTTCAAAAGTTGATGTTGAAGTCAGGAGCCCGCCCGAAGAGAGGAATGGCGATTTATTTTCAAAAGATGTTGTTGAAGTCGGAGCCCGCCTGAAGAGAGGAATGGCGCTTGATTTTCAGAGTTGTTGTTGAAGTCAGGAGCCCGCCCGAAGAGAGGAATGGCGATTTATTTTTTCAAAAGATGTGGTTGAAGTCGGGAGCCCGCCTGAAGAGAGGAATGGCGTTTAATTTTCAGAGTTGTTGTTGAAGTCAGGAGCCCGCCTGAAGAGAGGAATGGCGCTTAATTTTCAGAGTTTATGATTAAAGTCAGGAGCCCGCCTGAAGAGAGGAATGGCGATTTATTTTCAAAAGATGTTGAAGTCAGGAGCCCGCCTGAAGAGAGGAATGGCGATTTATTTTCAAAAGATGTTGAAGTCAGGAGCCCGCCTGAAGAATGGGGTGGCAATTTACTTTCGAAGTTGTTTGAGGGAAGCAGTAGAGTATAACATAAATCCCCAGCATGAATCCAAGTTCAAAATCAGAAGGAAGGCAGCAAGGATCAGAAGGATAGATTCAGACTTCGAAGGAGAATAGTTCGAAGATCACAAGGAAGGGACCAACGGTCGGAGTTCGGCAATCAAGATCGGCCGAAAACAACAATTGTCAGAAGAGAAGAAGCAACATAAGGAACATCAAGTCAGACAGAATAGCAAGGAACACCGGAAAGTCAAGATGAAGAGATAGATAAGATTTCGCAATGCTGTAACTTAGTCTAGCTTCTTATTTTGTTCAGCACGATGTAATAAGGAGGTCAGTTAAGCAGTGGCAATAGCAGCAACAACAGTAACAGCAAGATCACAGCAGTCACGGTAGTCCCAGCTACCAAAACTTCCCGAACTACACTGACCTGATTCCTTTTTAGCCAGGGATATGTAGGAGACCTTTGAAGCGAAGGTTCGGTCAAACTTTGCCAAAAAAACGCTTCACACGGATGCTTCATACGGAGTGCTTAAACGGGCAAAAATCGCTCGTATCCGCTCACTTATCTTTGCACGAAAACTCTTCATGTTTACGCGCAAAGAGGGGCAGCTGTGAGCACGTGATTTTTGCCCTACATGAGAATCACTCCCAGAAAATTCAAAAATAAAATAGTTTTATGTTGAGCATGATTTTTGTGATTTTTGTGTTATTTTTATCTTACATTTTTTGCATGTTTGTGTGTGCGTGTTTATTTATTTAAATTAGTAAAATACAAAATATATACATCATGTTTTGCATTTTAGTGTTTAATATCAAAATTATACGGTTTACATTTAAGTGATATGTAATTATGTGGGATGATTGTAGTAAAAATTAATTGTGTTATGAGTTAGTATATATATATATATATATATATATATATACACACATATATACATAATACACCATGAAATGTAGTATGGAAATCGGAATTGGGCCATAGCAAAACCAGGCCCAATGTAATTCAATACACTACCCAATTTCCTACCAAAACCAACCCATACCCACGCCCAACCCGACCCGGTCCGAAAATAACCAAGCCCCCTCTTTTCTTTCTCATTTCATTTCCCAATCCCCCCAAACCCTAAAAGACCTCTTCCAAAACGCCCCCCCCTTCATCTCACAACCACCGGCCGCCAGCCATGGTCGCCGACCATCGCCCATACAACCTTCGTCTTCACTGAGCGACCCCATCGCTACTTCAGCCTCCAGTTTCATTTCGATCACCATCAACCAACGACATCGACCATCCCAGCCGCCACTTCTGTTTTTCTCTCTCGCCAACAGCCCTGAAGGAGAAAGAGAAGCCGCCGCCATTCCGCCGCTGCCTCCTCCATGCCCACAACTCGCCGGCAACCCCTGAACCTCCATAGCCGCCGAGACACAAAGAGAAAGATAGCTGAACTATACCCAGACGCCCCGCTCCAAGAGAAGACGGCCGCCGCTCCCATCACCAGGAGCCGCCGCCTCTGCTTCAATCCCTTTCATCACCAAGGACCACTGCTCATCCCACCAGCCACGCACCAGCCCCTGCTATCGACCGGACCACGCCCCGTCGAGCTCCACCTCGGTTCCACCGGAAATCCATAAACAACGGCAGCCGCATTTCCTCCAGTCCAAAGCTTGTATATTCATTTCTTCTCTAATCGAATTCGAACTCATCTAACTGGTTCGTTATTCATTGGCTTAACAGGTTTGTTTCCATATCATTTTTCTTTGTTATTCGAATTTGCTTCGGATGGATCGAATTTGAGAATATTCGTTTTATGTTTAACTTCCTCTTGATTCCCGTTTACTTGGTGTGTCGATTGCTTGTTAGCCGAACTATTTTGTTGAAATCTCTTAAAAAAGATCATAAACTATATCTGTCATGTTGTTTGGAATCATGTATTTACTATTCTGATTTGCCTCGAGCATGTTCGGTTAACGAAAGTTCAATTGAATGTTCATTTTCTTTGCATAGAACACCTCAACATTTTACGGTATTGAAGTATCTCTTGGGTTAAAAGTTTCTCTCGAGTCGAAAAGTATGATTTATTTGAACCTTAGAACTGTTTGAACGAGTTTGAATCCGCAACACATATTTTCATGATTTGTTGTTTAAGTTCTATGACTGCTCGTATGCTTGTTTGAATTGATTGCGAGTGAATTGGAATGTTGGATTTATTAGTAATCATTGTAGTATGTTTGTGAGTTGATATCCTGCTGTTTGAATTGAAATTTGGTTGTGACATGGATATTGTTTGTTTTACTATTTTGTGAGTTGTGATGGTTGTCATTAAGGCTTATATTCAGATAAGTTCAATGTTTAGCCATTGAGCATGGGTTTTGTTTGGTTGAAATTGATTAGAAAGTCTTTAAGGATTGCTTAAGGAATTGTTTAATAAAAGTGGGGAACAAAACATAGTGGTATGTGGATGGGTTAAAAGAAGTAATTAAAATATCCCATCCATAACTTTTGAATTAAATAAAGAAAAGACACATAGTATTGGGGCTGTAAGGGAATATCATGGGTAGAGATGATTTAAATAATAATTTTTAAGAGCTGGCAGGGTAGTTTTGGGCTACAAATGCTGAAAGATTTGGATATAAATACGGGGAGACACAGTAGAGAAAAAGAGGACAGAGAGAATAAGAGGGATAATTGGAGAGTCTCAACAGAGAAGATAAAAAAAAAAACACTGGAAAAAGAGGGAGACAGTAGACAGGGAGTTTAAGAGAATTGGTTACTATTCTATTAGAAATTATTTTAGAGGATCTTTCCATTTTTCTCTTCAATCGGAAACTCTTTCAAGTGGTTTGAGTTTGGTTCGGGTGTCGATTTGGTCAAGATTGTTTGAAACTGGGTTTTTTTTAGTTCATTGAACTATAATCTTGGATTTTGGAGTCTGTTTTGGGTTGAATATTTCATTGGATTCGAGTTTAACATTTGCCAAAAGTGCTGCGAACTTGTAGCTGAATTCTGGACTGTTTACTTCAAATTCTTAAGTTCAAAAGTCGATCTTGAATTGCTGCTGTTACTGCTGAGACTACTGCTCCTCACTCTCTTCTTTGTTCCTTTTCTTATCCCAGGTACACATCCTTGAGCTAAGTATGTAACACTACTTGTGAAGTGTTTTGGTTGAAGAAAAAATGGAGATCTTTCCTCCTAATAAAAATGTCATTTTCTTCTTAGTTTTAGTTGGTTTCGTTGCTAATTTGGATTATTGTTTTACTGCTCTGATTTAAGGATGTTTTCGTATTTGCTATTTATTTTATATATTAGCTCGTATTGGATTTGGTTGGTTCGATGGCTAGGAAAGTCTTTAAATTCCTTGTTGCACTCTTTAGTTAAAAGATATATATTAAAGGCTTCACTATTATTTTGGTGTCGATTGGTATTAAGGTATAAAGTATTAATTTAGTCACATATGTAATAGAAACCATTGAATAGAAGTTAATTGTGTCTGACCCGTAAGTTTAATGGATTATTTTTGTAGATTTAAAGTTAATTTAGAGCTAGTATGTTTGAGCTTCAGTGATATCATATTTTTCTTTAATTGTCATTAGTCAGTTAAGGTTTACTCAAATCACTTGAATACATTGAAGTCAATTTTTTGTTTGTGATTTTTTCTTACATTGAATACATTAGTGAATCGCGGTTAGACATTGGAATCATAAGTTATTTAAGAAAATTTGTTATTGTTGGGATGAGGGAATGGATCTTAATCGAAACTAAAGAGAAATTGAACTTTAAATGTCTCACCATTTACTATTTTTGTGGTAGATCCCGTTAGTAGCATTTTTCGGCCGGCCATATCCGGGTAGGTGAACATTTAGGAGCGTTAATCAAATAAATTGTCATAGCTACGGGTACGGTTCCCGTGACATAGTTGTGATGTTGTATATAGATTAATTAACATTCTTTTTATTGGATTGGCGTGAAAAGATTAATAAATGTGAGGCTACTGTAGTAAACTTGTCAAGAGGCCGGTAACTAAAATACATTAATGTGCTAGACACAACAATGACGCCGCACGTTTGGAAAACAAAAAAAAACTAAGAAGAGGAATTTTTAGTAGACGTAGATTCAAAGTAGTAAATAGTAATTCTATTTGATTCTTTTCCTTGTGGGACTTTTTGCAACTCTACGTTGTAGGGGTGGACATCGGTCGGTCCAGTTAAATTAATCCCGTTTATCCTTAGAACTCCGAGATGTGCCATTTAGCTAAAATCCTCGGCCATCGCAAATTACAAACGCGAAATTGCTTTAGGCGCGCTAGTTAATAATGTTACTCTCAAAAATTCGGGTGCACATTTATGTGACCCATATCCAAATCTCAACAAAGTCGAAATGTGTCGATACTCACGGGTACATTGATTGTGACGTGGTTTGAGATGCATTTTAATGATGTTGTAATTCTTTTTATTAAAATAATGAATAATAATATTAAAAGCGGTTAAACGTTAAAATCTACACATAAGTTAAAACATGGTATAAATTAGATAAATAAGCCAAATACAACAGTTGAGCGACCGTGCTAGAACCACGGAACTCGGGAATGCCTAACACCTTCTCCCGGGTTAACTGAATTCCTTATCCGGATTTCTGGTTCGCAGACTGTTAAACAGAGTCATTCTTTTCCTCGATTCGGGATTCAACCGGTGACTTGGGACGCCCTAAATCTCCCAAGTGGCGACTCTGAATTAATTAAATAAATCCCGTTTCGATTGTCCTTTGATTGGAAAAACTCCCTCGCTCCCTCGCGGGTGCGGAAAAAGGAGGTGTGACAATCAGCACATCCAATTTGGATGTTGATCTAGGGGAAGAATTCCCCAGTACCACTATAATGCTTATTTGGTGTAAGCATGAGAAAGAATCCCTTTCATTTTCATGTTCCTTAAACCTATCACACAACGTGAAATTTGTGAAAATTCGTGTCCAAGAAATTCAAGAACAAATTAGGGGATATTTGACTAAACTTATAAGCTGATTAAAAGGAGGAAACTACAATATATGCCTACAAAAGTCAAATTATTTACCCGCTTTTACCCATCTTTAAACTATTTATTATTTTTACCTATAGGCTCTAAATTTATTACGCCTGCCCATTCTTCTTTCCTTATGTTTTCTCCTTGATTTAATAGTAAGGGTCCGATGTAAATGCATTGCTCTTCATATAAAATTCTACTCTTTCATTATGCAATCATTTACCCGTAAAAAGGAAGTTTAGTGTAACTATTTTATTTTATCTTTATTTTTTAAAATTAAAAGGAGTTTATATTTCTACAATATGCAAAATCACAAGACTTATAAATTAGTTATGTAAATATATTTTTTTTATAAATATTGTTAGTAACCTAATAAAATTACAATAAACATAAGTTATATAACAAATAAATAGTTTGTTAATATATTAAAATATTTTTATGTTGTTACTAATGTATATAGCTTAAATCGATAAATAAAATATCTCTTAAACTTCAATAATGAATCAACTATGATTCTAGTATTGCTAATACATGAAATGGTGATGCCTTGCTAGTTATATCTTAAAATATATTTTTAAATTTTAGGTTGAATTGAGTTAAAATAACATAGAAGACAGATTTCTACTATATTTAATAGCATTTGAAATTTCATACTAAAATTTGATAACATTTGGAGCTTATTTTAGGTGATTGAGATAGAATTTTTCAGTTGAAAATCGAATAAAAATATAGTTATCCAACAGTATACCGCTATAGTATACAAATATACTATAGGAGTATATAGCTATACTTCAACACTATACTATAGTTTACAAAACAGGATACCGCTACAGTATACTAATATACTATAAAAGTATACAGTTATACTACAACAGTATACTATTATAGTATATAATATATTGTTATGGTATACTGTAAAAATATGCAAGATATTGTAACAATATATTGTAATAGTATACTATAATAGTATACTTATTACCCAAAAATTCACTTGTCTTTTCCTTTTTGATTTGTTTTAAGCTTTTACCCAAGTGCGAGAGGCAAACTGAAAATGCAAAAAAAAAAAAGAAAATATAGTATGCTATATGATGTAATGGTATACTCTTAAACTAGGTCTTTTTAAATTTTTTAATTTTTTTGACAACTGATATCATTTCAGTTTAATAATAAAATTAATTTTTTTTAAGTTTTTGCGCGTAATTGTATACCATGTTGGTATAGCTATATACTATATCGGTATCATATGTTAGTTAATATTTTTTTGGTTGTATTAACTATATTTAATTGGTACAACATTTAATTTTTCTTTAGTAATAATATAAAAAAATAATAAAATAGTAAAAACAGTAAATAAAATTAGATTTTGAAGAGAAAAAGAATATAAAACCATAAGTTAAATAAAATTAGATACGGAAAAAAGAAAAAAATAAGAAGAAAACAATAAAAAAAAAGGAGAAAAAAATTAAAAAATTAAAAATTAAAGAAAAGTAGCATAGAAATAAAAAAGAATTGGAGAATAAAGAAAAAACTTCCCATAAAATCTATTATGGGTAGGAAATGTAATTATTTTATGGGTAGACAAGGGTAAATAGTTTTGTTTTTATGGGTAACTCTGTCAAAACCTCGATTAAAAGGGCTTATAAGTATATTTTGACTTATTTACGCTTTTGGTAAACACCTAAGTGCTTACAAGTTAAATGTTTTTATGTTAATATTAGCCATAGGTCATAAGTTGGTCACCCCAGACTTTTCAGCTTATAAGCACTTTTAGTTTGACCAATTTTTTTACTAATTTATCCTTAATAATATTTTCTAATTCATAAAATATTTTTCAAAATAAATTTCTTGACTTTCTCTTCATTCCATGTTCGTTGTTAATTTCTTTTCTCTACAAATATTTTTTTTAATTATAATATTTTGAAGAAAAAAATTAAGTATATTTTAGTTATTTTAACAAATGAATAATTTATCAGCACTTTTTAATCAAATACATGAACTGTTTATTATCAATTTCAACTCTTCTATCCAAACATGTAAATACTTATTTTAAATTGTAACATTTAAAAAACTTTTCAGCACTTTAAATTTATCAGTTATTTATAATCAACTAATCTAAACGGGCTTTTAGTACCACCCACATCTGTTCTTCGATTTTACAGTTCTAAAGTGTCTCACATCATTTGAAGAATTGGTTGTTTGTTTCCTCATCCCTTCTTAGACAATACTTGCCTCGAGCTAATCTTTAGGATTGATGACCGTAGTCCATTTTCTTAATATAGTATTTGATTCATCCATATAGTCTTGGTTTACTCAAATGATGGTACATCGGCTCTCATATTATATTATTCACGCTCAAGTGTCTAGGCTTAAGCTTGGTTATGATGGGAGGAGGCCCTTAAATGTACCACATTGGTTGAGGAATAGGTCGTCTGTTTCCTTATATGTAGGGCGAAGCTAGAGCTACGGATGCGGGTTCTGAACTCATTAGCTTTAATTCAAACTCTATATATACCTTTAAAAATATATTGTATATATACAAATTATATTTTAGAACCCAGTGATGTAACTTATTGTCTAAACAAACATTTCTTCACGCTAGCTTATTGGAGTTAGAGTTAGACTAGAAGTCTATTTTCTTAACTTCAATTAGATTTTCGGTTCTGAACTAGCCGAAACAAAATAACTCAATTTTTAAGGACATTTTAGTAAATCAAACACAAGCATCATGTCAACCAGGTGTGAATATAGGTGGCGCAAGGGTGTTCACCCGAACACTCTTTGCCGAAAAATTACATTGTATATAAAAAGGTAAAATTTATTTTTTATCTCTATATATTAAGTTTTGAATACCCTTAACACAATTTGAAAGTATAGTTTAGTGGTCAAAGGTGGATCAAAATCTACATAAGGTCATGGATTCCCGTTTGGCTTACCTGATTTAGAGTAGCTAATAAACATTAGTTGCTGAAAAGTACTTTTAAGTGCTGAAACTGATTTAAAAAATAAGCAGTTATGTGTTTGGATAAAAGTGCAAAATTAATAATATGCAGCTGAAGAACTGGGTATACGAAGAGTTTTGTTTTAAAAAGAAGCATTTTAGGGATAGAATAGTAAATAATTTGGTCAAACGTAAAGTGCTTATAAGCTGAAATTTGATAAGTTGGGAGAGACCAACTTATGACTTTTCGCTTATTTTTAGCTTAAAAGCAATTAATTTATAATACTTTTAATTTTACCAAACACGTAGATAAGCCAAAAAGTGATTATAAGCCAGTTTAACTAGCTTATAAGCTTAGCCAAACACCATATAATTCCCACTAGCTAAAAAAAAATTGAACCCCTTGTATGAGCTATAACTCGACCTTATAAATATTTAGTTTCATGTATCAGGGTGGTATTAGGTAATGTCACGTCTGGCATGCACATTCAACTTAATCAAATTAAAGCAAAATTAATCATCAATATCTGCTACTTATCATGATTCATAAAAAGCAGTTAATACTTCACTGATATTAACTGTCAGCAGATTTGGTTTGGTTTTGAAGACTTTTAGACCACAAGTCCACAACTATCTGAGACCCAAAAATGAAAATTTGAAAAAGAGACAATTTTATGGGCATTTTTGTAAATAACGCAATGCATCAGCACATCCAATTTGGATGTTGATCTAGGGGAAGAATTCCCCAGTACCACTATAACGCTTCTTTGGTGTAAGCATGAGAAAGAATCCCTTTCATTTTCATGTTCATTAAACCCATCCCACAACGTGAAATTTGTGAAAATTCGTGTCCAAGAAGTTCAAGAACAAATTTAGGGGGTGTTTGACTAAACTTATAAGCTAATTAAAAGGAGAAAACTACAATATATGCCTACAAAAGTTAAATTATTTACCCGCTTTTACCCATCTTTAAACTATTTATTATTTTTACCTATAGGTTCTAAATTTATTAAGCCTGCCCATTCTTCTTTCCTTATGTTTTCTCCTTGATTTAATAGTAAGGGTCCGATGTAAATGCATTGCTCTTTATATAAAATTCTACTATTTCATTATGCAATCATTTACCTGTAAAAAGAAAGTTTAGCGTAACTATTTTATTTTATCTTTATTTTTTAAAATTAAAAGGAGTTTATATTTCTACAATATGCAAAATCACGAGACTTATAAATTAGTTATGTAAATAACTTTTTTTTGATAAATATTGTTAGTAACCTAATAAAATTACAATAAACATAAGTTATATAACAAATAAATAGTATGTTAATAGATTAAAATATTTCTATGTTGTTACTAATGTATATAACTTAAATCAATAAATAAAATATCTCTTAAACTTCAATAATGAATCAACTATGATTCTAGTATTGCTAATACATGAAATGGTGATGCCTTGCTAGTTATATCTTAAAATATATTTTTAAATTTTAGGTTGAAATTGAGTTAAAATAACATAGAAGACAGATTTCTACTATATTTGATAGCATTTGAAATTTCATACTAAAATTTGAAAGCATTTGGAGCTGATTTTAGGTGATTGAGATAGAATTTTTCAGCTGAAAATCGAATAAAAATATAGTTATCCAACAGTATACCACTACAATATACAAATATACTATAGGAGTATATAGCTATACTTCAACACTATACTATAGTTTACAAAACAAGATACCGCTACAATATACTAATATACTATAAGAGTACACAGTTATACTGCAATAATATACTATTATAGTATATAATACATTGTTATGGTATACTGTATTAATATGCAAGATATTGTAACAATATATTGAAATAGTATACAATATACAATAATAGTATACTTATTGCCCATAAATTCACTTGTCTTTTCCCTTTTGATTTGTTTTAAGCTTTTACCCAAGTGTGAGAGGCAAACTGAAAATGCAAAAAAAATATATATATATAATATGCTATATGATGTAATGGTATACTCTTAAAATTAGGCCTTTTTAAAATTTTTAATTTTTTTGGACAACTGATATCATTTCACTTTAATAATAGAATTAATTTTTTTTAACCTTTTGCGCGTAATTATATACCATGTTGGTATAGCTATATACTATGTCGGTATCATATGTTAGTTAATATTTTTTGGTTGTATTAACTATATTTAATTGGTACAACATTTAATTTTTCTTTAGTAATAATATAAAAAAAATAATAAAATAGTGAAAACAGTAAATAAAATTAGATTTTGAAGAGAAAAAGAATATAAAAAACATAAGTTAAATGAAATTAGATACGGAAAAAAGAAAAAAAATAAGAAGAAAACGATAAAAAAAAGGAGAAAAGAAAAAAAAATTAAAAAATTAAAGAAAAGTATCATAGAAATAAAAAAGAATTGGAGAATAAAGAAAAAACTTCCCACAAAACCTATTATGGGTAGAAAATATAATTATTTTACGGGTAGAAAAATAAATGGGTAGACAAGGGTAAATAGTTTTATTTTTATGGGTAACTGTGTCAAAACCTCGATTAAAAAGGCTTATAAGTATATTTTGGCTTATTTACGCTTTTGGTAAACACCTAAGTGCTTATAAGTTAAATGTTTTTATGTTAATATTAGCCATACGTCATAAGTTGGTCACCCCAAACTTTTCAGCTTATAAGCACTTTTAGTTTGACCAAATTTCTTACTAATTTATTCTTAATAATATTTTCTAATTCATAAAATATTTTTCAAAATAAATTTCTTGACTTCTCTTCATTCCATGTTCGTTGTTAATTTCTTTTCTCTGCAAATATTTTTTTAATTATAATATTTTGAAGAAAAACAATTAAGGATATTTTAGTTATTTTAACAAATGAATAACTTATCAGCATTTGGAAACAGCCTCTCTACCCCAGGGTAGGGGTAAGGTCTGCGTACACACTACCCTCCCCAGAACCCACTAAGTGGGATCATATTGGGTTGTTGTTGTTGTTGTTGTTGTTGTTGTTGAATAACTTATCAGCACTTTTTAATCAAATACATGAACTGTTTATTATCAATTTCAACTCTTCTATCCAAACATGTAAATACTTATTTTAAATTGCAACATTTAAAAAACTTTTCAGCACTTTAAATTTATCAGTTATTTACAATCAACTAATCTAAACGGATTTTTAGTACCACCCACATTTGTTCTTGGATTTTACTGTTCTAAAGTGTCTCACATCGTTTGAGGAATTGGTTGTTTGTTTCCTCATCCCTTCTTAGTCAATACTTGCCTCGAGCTAATCTTTAGGATTGATGACCATAGTCCCTTTTCTTAATATAGTATTTGATTCATCCATATAGTCTTGGTTTACTCAAATGATGGTACATCGACTCTCATATTATATTATTCACGCTCAAGTGTCTAGGCTTAAGCTTGGTTATGGTGGGAGGAGGCTCTTAAATGTACCACATTGGTTGAGGAATAGGTCGTCTGTTTCCTTATATGCAGGGCGAAGCTAGAGCTACGGATGCGAGTTCGGCTGAACTCATTAGCTTTAATTCAAACTCTATATTTACCTTTAAAAATATATTGTATATATACAAATTATATTTTAGAACCCAGTAATATAACTTATTGTCTAAACAACATTTCTTCACGCTAGCTTATTGGAATTAGAGTTAGACTAGAAGTCTATATTCTTAACTTCAAATAGATTTTCGGTTCTGAACTAGCTGAAACAAAATAACTCAATTTTAAGGACATTTTAGTAAATCAAACACAAGCATCATGTCAACCAGGTGTGGATATAGGTGGCGCAAGGGTGTTCACCCGAACACTCTTTGCCGAAAAATTACACTGTATATAAAAAGGTAAAATTTATTTTTTATCTCTATATATTAAGTTTTGAATACCCTTAACACAATTCAAAAGTATAGTTTAGTGGTCAAAGGGGGATCAAAATCTACATAAGGTCATGGATTCCTGTTTGGCTTAGCTGATTTAGAGTAGCTAATAAACATTAGTTGCTGAAAAGTACTTTTAAGTGCTGAAATTGATTTAAAAAATAAGCAGATATGTGTTTGGATAAAAGTGCGAAATTGATAATATGCAGCTGAAGAACTGGGTATACGAAGAGTTTTGTTTTAAAAAGAAGCATTTTAGGGATAAAATAGTAAATAATTTGGTCAAACGTAAAGTGCTTATAAGCTGAAATTTGATAAGTTGAGAGAGACCAACTTATGACTTTTGGCTTATTTTTAGCTTATAAGCAATTAACTTATAAATACTTTTAATTTTATCAAACATGTAAATAAGCCAAAAAGTGCTTATAAGCCAGTTTAACTAGCTTATAAGCTTAGCCAAACACCATCTAATTCCCACTAACAACAAAAAAGAAATTAAATCCTCCTCATAAAGATCCTGCATCTTTATTAATCTTTATAAAGATCCTATATCCGCCACTGATGTCTAACTTGGATGTTGATCTTAGTGCTGAATTTGCAAGTAGTACTATAATGGATTTTTCCTTTGGCTGTGTAAGCATGAGTCCAATCTTTCATTTTCATTTTCATTTTCATTTTCATTCCCATGTTACTTTTTTTCTCACATGGACACGAAAATGGCCACCGATTGCGCAAGTTAGGTCCTAGTATTATCAAAACATCTGACTGACTGTTTCCGCATCTACTAATGTGTATCTTTGTTTCCTATTTCCTACCTTTGTCCGTTACAGCAAAGCAAACATGTGTATTTCTTTTAAGTTTCAACTCCTTTATTTTTAATTATTTTCATCGTTAGTTATTAAACTTACTGTTTTTATTGGTTGTTGGAGATGACGCGTTGTGTAAGTGATTTCTGGATAATTCCTCTATTTTTAATATAGAGTAAGGCTAAAAACTCATATGATGGTGTCTGCAATTATTGCACATGCATTTCGTGGCATTTGCAAATTTGGCCATTTTATAAAGGGACACTACAATACAGTTAGCTAGTTAAGTTTCTTGGATGTTGCCTTACCTTGAAAGTCTCTACAAAATCAATACCACGGCCCACTGTTTGCAAATTATTGTACATACTCATGGTCTCTCCTTTTTTATTCTTCTTGTTTTTTGCAATTAAAGAAAGCTAAGGACATTGTTTATATGCCTTTTGTATTTAAAATCTTCAACAAGAATGTTTCTTATGCTTTCTCATTAATTCACCGTATGATGTATTTTCATCGTAAACTTTTTTCTGCTATGTAATTTATTTAACTCTACTCTTTCTTACAACCACAAGAAGAAGAAAAAACTCATTTGATTCAGCTATGCAACCTTTTAGGGGGGAGGGGGTTGGAACAGGTTATTCCGGAATTGATTGTCCATCCTCCCATAGGGATTAAAAAAAATAACTAATTTCAATATTAGAATTTTACAACAACAACAACTCAATATAATCCCATGAGGATAATACGTACCCCTACCCAAAAGGGTAGAGAGGCTGTTTTCAATCGACCCTCGGTTCAGAAAAAGGAATAAAAACAAAAGCAAAAACAAAAAAACAAAAATAGGAGAGCATTAGTAACTCTATGAAAAATCACATAGATAATTATCAAAACATAAACCATAAATCATAAATAAAATGGCATGCAGTAATCTCAAACATAAACCAAAACACAAATCATTTATAGAGGGTCCTACCATACCCCCAGATTGGGAAAAAGTGCGAAAGATACTAGGGGCCCCTATTCAACCCTAATACTAGACCTCCAGACTCCCGATTAAAGGTCATGTCCTCGGAAATCCGCATTCTAGCCATGTCCTGCCTCATCACCTCTCCCCAATAACTCTTGGGCCTCCCTCTGCCTCGACTCGCGCCAACCACCTCCAGCCGCTCACAACTCATCGCCGAGGCATCGGGGCTTCTCCTCCACACATGCCCGAACCACCTAAGTCTCGCTTCCCGCATCTTCTCATCCACCGGGGCTACCCCCACCTTTTCCTAATCTTATCCAACCTAATGAGCTCGCACATCTACCTGAGCATCCTTATCTCCGCAACCTTCATTCTCTGAACATGAGAATTTTTTACCTGCCAGCACTCCGCCTTATACAGCATGGCAGGTCTAACCACAGCTCTATAAAACTTTCCTTAAGTTCCTGTGGCGCTTTTTTGTCACACAAGATTCATGATGCAAGTCTCTATTTCGACCACCGCCCCTATGCGGTGGGTGACATCCCCGTCGATCTCCCCATCCTCCTGAATCACCAACCCAAGATATCGAAAACTGCCCCTCTTGGCGATGACCTGAGATCCAAGCTTCACGTCCCTACCCACCTCGCTCGGCTCGATGCTAGACTTGCACTTCATGATGCAAGTCTCTATTTCGACCGCCGCCCCTATGCGGTGGGTGACATCCCCGTCGATCTCCCCATCCTCCTGAATCACCAACCCAAGATATCGAAAACTGCCCCTCTTGGCGATGACCTGAGATCCAAGCTTCACGTCCCTACCCACCTCGCTCGGCTCGACGCTAAACTTGCACTTCAAATATTTTGACTTATACTATAATTTTATTCCAATTAAATATAAAATAAACTCATTTTAAATTTAATCCCAAAATTAATTATACCTTAGTCTCCGCAGCAACCGAGCGCTAAGAATCACAAATCCATCTGTCTATTATTGGTATTGATACTTGGTTAAAAGAAAGTATTTGTCCATAGCATGACGTGCACTTTAAGTTCAAGTTATGGAATAATCAAGTATTACAAGAAGTATTTCTTTTTATGGGGATGGAGTTGGGCGGTTAATATTCAAAACATAAACTTTACGTCTTTACCTATCATGTGAACACGTACAGATTCAATTCATTAAAGAATCAAGGTTTAGCTGAATATAAAGACAAAGTCCATTTCCTGTATCATTTTTCAATGCATCCACCACGTGATTAGAATAAGGTTACTATCTCTGTGTCTCTTTTGGGTATTTTAAGTGTTTCTTACAGTGACATCGTATGTCAATGCGTGAATTTTACATGTACAAAGTTCAACGTCAAATCTCTGTCCCTAAATTTCTGGTAAAACGCTAATTGGTCTCAAATTCTTCACATGTAATTCACTCTCTGGCATGTGTACAATAGTAAAATCGCAAGAATCTACTTTTTTATACGGGTAAAACGTATTATCACAATCATATAATTTATAAACCGTATGATCATACTCCCTCTGGTTAAAAAATAAAGTATTCACTTAGCCATTTTTTGTAGGCTCAAAATAAGTGTCCGCTTACCAAAAAAAAAAAAAAAAAGGAATTAACTTTATTTATTCAAAACTATTCTTATCTACATATTCCTTAAAGTCTTCTAAATTAATTCAATTTTCTATGATATTATTAAACATGATATTAATTAGGGATAATTTAATTATTTTTTTAAGAGTTAGTATTTTTTTAAGAGGTCTTGCAAATAGTTAAGTAGATACTTATTTTGAATTGGAGGGAGTACCTCGTAGAAACAATCAAATACACTACACTATTGTACATACTGATATGATTATGTTTTTCTTGAGCCGAAGGTTTATTGAAAATGTCTTTTCTACTTTCATAAGATAGATGTAATGTGTGCGAGCAGTACCTTATCTGTACTTAATTTATGAGATTACACTGCATATATTATTTTACACAACTGTACATTGTCAAGGACTACTCCCAAGTAAAGTATTAATTGGAATATGTTTGGGAGATGCTATACCACTAAGGCCTCATTTGTTTGCACTTAATGGAGGTCTTAATCTTAATCATTCAGATTTCAGATATTAAGTGCGTTTGTTTTTAAAGTCTGAATCTTAATTATTCAGATCTTAATCATTAAGTGTGTTTGTTTTTTTTACTTAACAACCACTTAATGGGTCTGAATAGGTCTGTATGATTAAGATCTGTAACAGAGACTTAATTTCATTAAGATGCTATCACATATTCATTATTAATTGCCGCCACCGCCTACCATTATCAACTACCACTATGCCGCCACCACCACCATACTCAGCCACCGCCGGCACCGCCGCCGCCACCACCATCACGCCACCATCATCCTCAATCATAGCTTCCATCATTATCGACCATCACCATCCACCATCCCACCACTCCGACCACCATCATTGTCACTCGCATTCAACATTTATCCACCTCAACTACCACAACCAACCACCTCATCACCATTAACAACCGTAGTCAGCACCGCCTATCATTATAACCTACCACCACATTCCTCAATCACAAACCACCACTCGCCGTTCTTAACTATCACTACCTACCACCACCATCATCAATCATAATTGCCACCACTACCAATCACTACTAGCTACTAGCATGAACCACCATTATCAACCAAAACTACCACCAACCACCACCTTTAGTCGACATTCACCCATTAATCATCACTACCAACAACTTTCATATTTTAAACTATATATTTTATTGATAGAATATTAGATTTTTTTCAAATAAAGATAAATTTTATGCATTCAGATGTTAAAAATCAAACAGCCTTAATTTTTGGTATTCGGATCTTAATACACATCTTAATATATCCAGATGTGTATTCAGATTCAGATGACTTAATCTTAATACACATCTTGATATTCAGATATGTATTCAGATTCAGACGTCTTAATCTTAAAAAAAACAAATGAGGCCTAAAACTACTCCCAGTAAAGTTGGATTTAATAATTGTTGACTTAATTAAATTCTGTGATCTGAATATTATTGGAGAGAAAATGGCAGCTGGAAGCGGTTGGCCGAGGGTGAGTTAAATGAGGTTTTCTTAAGTCAGAAAGGAAAGTAAAAGGAAAAGAGCAAATGTGCAATGTTCAATGTGCAATGTGCAATCAATCATCGAAAAGTGAGATGGGTGTAGGGCCTCAAGGTTTAACTCATCACATGCACTTTCCTATGACTACATCCATCGCACTTTGCTTCTCCTTTCTTTCCAAATTACGCAAGCAAATGTGGTTCCAAAATATAACAAAGGGAAAAATTCAACTACATACCATTAATATTCAATTAATTCAAATTAATGTGAGCGTACCAATATTACCATACCAATAAAAGGTTGTGATATGATGATAATTATTCTTTTATTTTTAATCGAATATTTTCGTTTCAATCCTAAGTATATAGGAGAGAAATTAAAATATAATCAGAATTATAATTGGCCATCCAAAAATAACTATAGTTTTAAAAGTTATCAAAATTTAGCCATTTTTTATATAATGATAAATCAGAACGAAAATACTGTCTAAAATTCGAAAAGATACTCGAGTATATTATATTGAAGTTCTAGTATAATATACCGATCCTATATAATATACTGGAGATCGGAGCACCGGTTCTCCAATCTCCAGTTTTATTTTATACTAGAACTTTCTGTGTGTTGGAGTTCCAGCATAATATGCTGGAAGTTCATATACAGGTGCACCGATCTCTAGTATATTATGTAGAACTTTTGGTGTTGCTGCAAAATAGTGGTTCTTTTTCAATGACATCGCAAACGCTGACTAATTTTTAATGACCAGTCTGAAAATTGACCAGCCCGTGCTATTTTTACTATATAGTCTTTTATTAGATAATTGTTTACCCCTTAATATATAATTTTCCGATGTGAATCCAAATTTGATCAGATAATATTATGGATACCAACATTAGTAGGAAATTAAAATAAAAAAAATAGAGGGAGTGTAATTTGATAGGTACTCCCTCCGGTCCAAAATAAGTGATTTTTGGCCCGTTTTTTTGTGGTCCAAAATAAGTGATTTTTTAGATTTTAAGAATGACTTAATGATGTTTTTCCTACATTATTCTTGGAGTAAATAGTATTGGAATATGTGTTAGGAGTGTTTATGTGAGATAGTAAGGTTACAATGGTTAATTCTATTGCTAATTAATGCTAAAAGGTGGCTTTCTTAATATGTGTGAAAACATCCAAAAAATCACTTATTTTGGACCGGAGGGAGTAATACTTAACCACGAGATTCGATTGGCGAACCACATGGTATGTACTTTGTTTAGATGTTTAATTTACACAAATCAAAGGTAGTAGGACATTTAAAATTTTCATTAGATATGAATATAATTATTTCTTAAAAAAATAATGCTTATTATATTTAATTTATAAGTATATCAATTAATTGTTTACGGAACAATTATTGCATCTTATTTTATATAAAGTAACATCGTAGTAATTATCTTTTTCATGTAATCACATTATAAAGTCTTCTATTTTTTATCGATGCGAATGCAATTTATTTTTTTACGGATTTAGTTGAACTCAAGACTTTTAAACATGAAACATAAATATATTTGAAAATGAGTAAAATTGAAACATATTATTGGATTTCGCAAGTAATTTCTTAATTAAGAGTATATGGGTTTATTGAGATTTCCAAATTATACCAAGGAAACGAAGACAGCAGTCAGCAGCAAGCATGTGGAGGTGTCATATATATACTACTCCTACTACTGTTTTAGTACCGCGTGGACCCCATCACCGACACATCAAACCGCCTTTTTTAATTATTTTTCATATTTCTTGGTTCCCCCATTTACTGACTTACAGTTGTAAATTTCAAAATTTTCCACAATATTTCCCTCTCTTTTTCACGCCTACTATTCACTTAGGGCCACTTTTGACCTTTTATCTTGTTAATTTAATTACATATTACATATCATACCGTATGCCTTAATGAAAAAACTTCTTAACGTATTGCTCCAATCTTATAGTAGTCGGTTTGGCCGAATTTTTTCTAACTAAAAAACATGTTTTTTAAAAGTTGATTGTTTGTCCAAGATTTTAGAAGCAAAAAAATATTTGACTAGAAATAAAAATAATTTTGGAGAAGCAAAAAAAATAATTTTTTTTTTCAAAAATATATTTTTGAAAAGCTTTTTTGAGAAAAAATATTTTTAAAACACATTTTATAAACTTGATCAAACATTAATTACTGCTAAGAATTGTGTTTCAATTTATTATATAAAAATAATTTCTCAATAAAAATAGTTTTGAAAAAAGCACTTCCCAAATTGAGATGCTTTTAGAAGCTTGCCAAACATGATATTAGACATTTGATTAATGATGAAAGGATCTCGTACGATCATCACCATCATTATCTGGCTCAAACTTTAGACATCTAATTAATGATGAAGAGATCTCGTCTATTTAATCATTGTTATTCTAATGCTCGAACCTTAAACATTAGATTAATAGTGAAACGATCTCCTCCATTTCATCATCCTCATTTTAAGAGTGAAATACGTGATTAATGTTAAAGGAATCTCGTCTATTATCATTGTCATTATAAAGCTCGAATATTAAAGGTTCTCATTTATTTCATCACTGTCATTTTAAGGCTCGAATTTTAATCATCTAATTAATAATAAAGGGATCTCGTCCATTCCATCACACTCTCGCGCCGGGTGTAGCCGCATACTACTAGGCCAACTTGACTTTTAGTAATAGTCTGTACCGCACTTTTAAATATGCCATGCCATTTTCATCACCCTTCACTTTAATTCCCTCCATCCCACTAACCCACCCCCCACGCACCTACCTTTTCCTTGTTCCAGAACCCACTCTTTCTTCTTTTAAATCCTTCTATTTCCAGTTTGCTTCCCAATATAGCAAATTTCAGTGTAACAAAAAAGAAAAGAAGAAATGGTGCCGCTTAAAATCGCAGTAGCGGCATTTTTAGTGGTAGGATTAGTTGTGAATACAGTAGCGGAAGATCCTTATAGATTCTTTGAGTGGAATGTTACTTATGGCACTATTTATCCTCTTGGAGTTCCTCAACAGGTTAGTTTCCTTTCCTCTGTTTCTTAAAATAGAATGTGTGTGTGTGTGTGTGTTTTCTCTTCTGGATCTGGTTTTTTGGGTTTCATATATGATCATAAAATGGTTATTTTGGTTTCTGTTTGTGTAGGGAATTTTGATCAATGGCCAATTTCCTGGACCTGATATTTACTCTGTTACTAATGACAATCTCATTATCAATGTTTTCAACAGCTTGGACGAACCTTTTCTTCTTTCCTGGTAATTTACTAATCTTCCATAATTTTCTCACATTTTAAACATTAATTTAGAAATTAGTACATAATATATCACGTGTCAAAATGATAATGCTGGTCTTTAAATATCACAATTCGAATACATTTTGGGTCCTGAATTAAATACTGAATCTCCATTCACCAAAACCAATGATCACAACACCAGCCTTCTCTTTATGCAGTCAAATATCTTTGTAGGTGCCTCGTGTATTCCGATATTTTGTGATTGTTACGTTGAAATATTATTATAGAGTAACTATATTATAATAGTATAATATAAAGATTAATTTTAAAAAAATTAGTTTTTATAGTTAATCTATATTATACAGATATGTTATAATTAGGGAGCTGTGACTACATATAATAATTTGCCTCGAGGATTTACCATTGTCATATCTATTCACTTCCATCGGTTTAGGTATATTTTTTCAATTTTTTCCGATCTAGTTAGGTAGGTGTCTAGCTAAAAAGGTTCTGTTGTCAGATCTCATTCTTTAGTTAAAAGAAGGTTTTAGGACGAAATGTATAAAATATTTAAGTTCAACCAAACTTATTACTTTTGGCTCGAACTAAATATATATAAGCAAAAAATTTAAAATGTATAATAAGATAGACGTATTTCAAACTGGCTCTCGATCATGTATCCGTATATGTCCGTCACCCTTTAATATGAGAGGCAAACGGAAGATTCATAAATTAGTGGATATATACGTTTTTTGTAGCTACATCTAGTTTATGGTAATCTATATTAGTATAGATCTACATTTTTCTAAATATTGTTCAAATATGTAAATGTGGTTAAAGTCAAAAATTGTACTCTGCACATATACTAACAAAAAAGAGTAGTTGGATATAAGCGAGTCTTTCGTTTTTCTTTTCATTTGATTCCTTCTCCATTTGCTGATTAATTGCGTCATTGTAAAGAAACAATTTGATTTGTGTAATTTCAATATCTTGTAGAATAGTATACTAGAGAAGTTCAAACTAGAAGAATTGACATACAAGTTAGAACAAGTGATCTCTTTGTTCCGTTTACGTGAATTTATTTTTTTTGGTCCGTTTAGAAAAGAATTGATTTCTTTTTAAATTTCGTAACAATTTAACTTAAATTTAAAATTTTACCCTTAATGAAAAACTTGTATGATCATACAAATACTCTTGCCCTTTTTTAATTTGTTTAGGACCATAAATTCAAAAAATCTTTATTTTTTTTTAAAATTTCGTACAAATCAAATAGTTTCACATAGATTATCTGTGAAATTAGTAGATTTGATTTTAAAATCGATTTATTCGGTGAGAATGAACTTTACTATTGCAGAAAATTTGGTGTGGAATTAGTTAGTTGGTCGTTTAGGTAGGATTTTGAAGACAAGTTCACCACTTGCTCACTGCTGGCTTCAACTAACAACAAAAATAGAAAGTTCCACATGGTGCTTGACATCAACGTTGTCGGATTATGAATTAGTTTTTGGATCTTGACTTTTGTCTAAATTTATAAGCCACGCATCATGTTTAGTGATTTTTGGCCACATATTAGTCACTTATGACTTATCCAGCTGTATAATTAATTAATTATTTCCAAATTATTTTCCAATTAGTCTTTTTAGACAACGATGCAAGCAACAATGTTTTTTTTGTCTCAAACTTGAGTCATAAAAACATAAATATTTTTATCAGAGAGTGTTTTATTCCTATAACGACTTTCAGCATGAATCCAGGTCAGTCGAGAAAGCGAGTTAGAGATGGACATACACTATAGGTTGAGGGGTCGCCGGTACTCGAAAACTTCAATAAGAACTTTATCTATACTTGTAAATGTTTTTAAGATATTGTCCAATATTAGCATTGACCCATACCAATGTTGTAGTAGTGAAATAATATTTATACATTAATATCATGGTGTTCCAGCGACTGCAAAACTTTGGGTCTGCCTTTAATTGAGCAAGTGAATTTCAGATATTAAATGCAAAAGAAAAACATAAATTAAAATAACGTGGTTTATTCTCATTATATATTTAAAAACACATGGTTACTTTGGTCTGCTGAACAAATTATGAGTGTTTGAAATATTAGATTGAATATAACTAGTCGGTAGATCATGTGATATGCATGTGAAAAGTTGCTGCTTATTCTGTCTCAAATACATCTTTTTTCCTCTGGTCTTTTTGAGGATCGTGCTTTGTCCATAATTTGTTGGCCATTTCAGCTGTTTTTTTTTCCCTTTTATTTTCTGACCGTACAATCTTGTTAAATAATTAAATACCAGCTAATTCAACGCCCTTCTACTATATTACTTACATTTTGTGAATTACTTCATTTAAAGATTTAAATTGACATCTTGGAATATATAAAGGAATGGAATACAAAACAGAAGAAACTCATTTGAAGACGGAGTATATGGTACAACATGCCCAATACCACCAGGAAAAAATTTCACATACATTCTACAAATGAAAGATCAAATAGGAAGTTATTACTATTTCCCTTCTCTTGCATTTCACAAAGCTGCTGGTGGTTTCGGAGGAATTAAAATTCTCAGCAGGCCTAGAATTCCTGTTCCTTTTCCGGATCCTGCAGACGATTACACCATCCTTATTGGAGATTGGTACAAGAAAAACCACACGGTATGCTTTTTATCTTTTTAATAATCTGATAGTATAAATATTTTTTATATATAAAATTTAATTTGTTCAAATGCATTTAAATTTGGCAAGTACATAGAGACACTTGTATGTTGTATGTACAAATTGTCATATGGACAAGGGGTTGTCTAATGTCTTGAGTGTCGGTAAGGTAAAGTAATAATGTTGTTTGGCTTGTTGCATTTTTGGAATATAGTGTGCTTTTTCTCGTGGGCCATTACTTACTGTGGGTCTGTACTTGACTAAATCTTTTATTATTGCGGGCTCCATAGGAGACATGAACAGGAAATTGTACCCTTTCTTTTAATACTCAAACCAAACTTCTTATATTGAGCTAACATCATTGAGCAGAGTAAGAAAGATTTAAATCAATAAACTAATTTAATCACAAAAATAAGTATGGTTTTGTAATGTTCATCTGATCCTAGACTTGTTAACTAAGTTTTACCTTTCAATACTTAAGGGAAAAGGTTACTGTTTTGGAAAAAGAAATGTAGATATATAAGTTTGAGCTGAGTTTAAATCAAATAAAAATATAGCCATTGCTCAGTGATATAAACTAGAACAACCACATCAACTATCTCGTCTCGAATTTTTTCGCTTGTCATGGTGAAAGTACTCAAAATTATTTGATTAGATTCGGAATGGACCCAGTACCCACACCCATACTAGTGTTGTATCGACACAAGTGCATCACCTAAATTGCCATGTTAGAACAACTTAGCCCTTCGTTCCAAACATGTTGGGGTCGGCTATATAGGAATTCTCGCTTCTTGTTTAAGCTCAAACTCATGAAGTCATCATGCCAAATAAACTAAAAGTAATAATATATATATATATATATATATATATATATATATATATATATACACACACACACTTGAATTCAGTGATAGAAACTCAAAATTATTATTTGTATTTCCTGTTATACAGGCGTTGAAAGCAATTCTTGATGGTGGAAAGAAGTTGCCTTTTCCTGATGGCATTCTTATCAATGGGCGGGGACCTAATGGTGTTTCTTTCACAGTTGAGCAAGGTAACAAAAATTTGATGAAGAAATCTGTGAAAATTCATAGCCTAATGTCATCAAATTTCTGAAAAATCTAACAATGAGTTTTTCTTATAACAGGGAAAACTTATAGACTGAGGATATCCAATGTTGGATTACAAAATTCGTTGAATTTCCGTATTGAGGGACACAAGATGAAATTAGTCGAAGTAGAGGGAACACACACATTGCAAACTACTTATTCCTCACTTGACGTTCATGTTGGGCAAACCTACTCTGTGCTCATTACAGCTGATCAAGAAGCTAAAGACCACTACATTGTCGTTTCGTCGCGTTTCACGTCTCAGGTCCTCACCACCACCGGTGTACTTCACTATAGCAACTCTAACACCCCTGTCTCCGGCCCTCCTCCTGGCGGTCCTACCATCCAAATTGATTGGTCCCTTAACCAAGCCCGCTCCATCAGGTATGGCCAACTTCCACCGAGCCTATATGTGGAAGTTGTTTGGCTTAGCTTTTAATAGCAGCTGATAAGCATTAACTGTTCGTATAACCTGATTATTGATTGTGTATAGGACAAACTTGTCAGCAAGTGGACCAAGGCCGAATCCACAAGGTTCATACCATTATGGTATGATCAACACAACCCGAACCATCAGACTTGCTAGTTCTGCTGGTCAAGTGAATGGCAAACAGAGATATGCAGTCAACAGCGTATCGTTTGTGCCACTTGATACTCCCCTTAAGCTTCTTGACTACTTCAAAGTTGGTGGATTCCGCGTCGGAAGCATATCTGATGCTCCAAGTGGTGGAGGAATTTTCCTAGACACGTCTGTTCTAGGCACTGATTACAGGCAGTTTATTGAGATTGTATTCGAGAACACTGAGAACATCGTCCAAAGCTGGCATCTCAATGGCTACTCTTTCTGGGTTGTAGGGTACGTAGTGATCAATGATTTTTGTTAGCACATGCGCGTTATTTGAATCTTGATTTTGATTTTGATTTAAATTTGATATTATATATAGGATGGATGGAGGGCAATGGACTCAAGCTAGTAGAAGCGGATACAATCTTCGCGATGCAGTTGCACGTTGCACAACTCAGGTAACATTAAAAAGAGCAAAAAATCAAAGAATTTGAAGTCACTTGTTTAGTGGCAAGGAACACGAGTTAATTTCACATATGATCACTGAACTTTACTTGCTATAATTTCACAGGTGTATCCCAAGTCATGGACTGCAATATATATTGCATTGGACAATGTAGGAATGTGGAACCTAAGAACTGAATTTTGGGCACGACAATACCTTGGACAACAATTATACATGAGAGTTTACACTACATCAACGTCTTTGAGAGACGAATATCCAATTCCAAGGAACGCTCGTCTTTGTGGCAAAGTGGCTGGCCGGCACACACGACCACTTTAAGCAAAGTTTGCAATTTTAATAGAGAGGAATTATATTTATACAGTCCTTATTATTGTGAGTTTTAGAAGTAATATCTTATTACTACTACTACGGCCATTTGTGTACCACTAGCTGCTAATTTGAATGACCTTAACTCAAGGTCTCATTCTTTCTTCCACGGAACTTTGTACTTGGTTCTTTCCTCATTGTTTTAGTTGTATTAAAATGAAGTGTTCTTTCATTACTGTATTCAGATCTGATGCTTTCTACTTTTATTTTTCTTTTTCGGTATCTGTATTGGTGGCCGATTAAATTTGAACTCTCTATATTAAGGTAACACATTTTTTAATAAAGGCGAATTCATATACCTAAAAGTTATGGTCAAATATATTATTTACCGATTTTTGGGATCCAATAGTCCAAACATATGTATCAAATTTTGAAAAGAGAAAAAGAGATGAAATCAACAAATTTTCTCTTGTTTCCTCCTAATCCTATTAGAGGATGAATCGCTCGTTAAAATCTGCTTTACTTTTTACTTGTATGTTTAAAAGCTCTAATCTAGCATAAAAAGATTGAATATATATATGGCAAAAACTTAATGGTAGGTCAACAGTTGGCCTACGCGGACACTAAGTGTATTTGAACATTGACAAGTGACTAGTTATTGAATCCTGAGCCAAATTTGATCGCGAATTTGACGAGCACTTAATTTTTACGGCTCTCCCAACATTAACTTGGAGAAATTCAGCATTAATTTGTACTGACCATTTGTAAAAATTGCACCGGCGTTCTATTTGATCGTCCCATTTAACTTATATCTATTTATTTTTTAAATTTTTAACTTGTACCCACTTTTTAAATAACTTAAGCTCTCTTTCTCCTCCTCCTTCGTTTTCTTCTTCTTCTTTTCTTCTTTTCTTCTTCTTCTTCTTTCTTTCTTTCTTATGTTGTTGTTGGTGTTGTTATACAACTTCAGTTTCATGGAATGATTGCCATAAATATGTTTATCAGATTATCTAAAATCAAATTATAATTAATTACGTAAGTTAGTAGACTATAATTTATGAATATTTTTACATACATAAGTTAGTAGACACGGATAATTCTGTTCTTTTCACACTTATTGTTTCCAAAATTGATGATTTAGATATTGTTCGCAATCTCATTATTTATCTAATATATTATAAAGCTTTTTAAAAAACATCAGCTTATATAGTACTGAAGTTTTTACGAATGAATTAAATAACTTCAGCTCTAGAGCTGAAGTTTGCCAATTACAAAACAAAAACTTCAGCTCTAGAGCTGAAGTTGCCGGTTACAAAACAAAAACTTTAGCTCTTGAACAAGCTTTATGACAAACTAATGAATACATGACTAAAATAAAACTTCAGCTACTATGCTTAAGTTCAATAATTACAAACAAAAACTTCAGCACACTTGCTTCTTCAGATCCGTCTACTAGAATGCTGAAGTTCTACGCGATTGCCTTTGCTACTTCAGCCCCATTTACTGAAGTTATGTGAAAAAACGGATACGCTTGTATTTCTTTTTTTTGCAAAGCGGACACAAGTTAAAACGTGACACAAAAAGCAGGTATAGATGCAAATGCCCCTAACCATTTTCATTAGCCGCCTTCGTAAATAACATTACGAGTGGCAATTTGAACCCAAACTTATTTAACCCGCACAACTCGCACATCGATTAATGGGTTGGGCTAATCTCAACCAACTGCACTGTTTTGATGGCGAAGGCACTTACCTTGAGTCCTAGTTCAAGAGTAGTTGAACTATACTATTTTGATGGCGATGGCACTTAGCCTATGTCCCGGTTCGAGCGAGGTCGAGCTACACCATTTTGATGGCGAAGACACTTAGCGTGAGTCTCAATTCGAGCAAGGTCGAACTGATGGCAAAGGCACTTTGCTTAAGTCCCGATTCGTGCGAGGATCTAGAAATTACCTAGTTGCCTAAATCTTACTTCTTTTTTGTTATTTTCATTTTTTTATTTTTTTATTTTTTCGCACCCACCACCCACTCCTACCCCCTACCCCCATATCACCAAACCCCCCATCCCCCAACCCTACCCCCACCCAACCCCCTCATTTCTTTTTTTTATTTTAAATTTTTATTTTTTATTTTTTTTTACCCACCCACTTTAACTCCTACCCCCTCCTCCGCAAACCCCCTTTAATTTTTTTTAAAACTTTTTTTTGTATTTTTTTTTGTTTTTCTACATCACCCACCTCACTCTATCCTCTTGCGCACTAACCCCCTCAATTTTTTTTGTATTTCTATTTTCTATTTTTTTTTTGTTTTTTTCACCACCTACCTGCGCAAATCTCCTAATTTTTTTTGTATTTTCAGTCTCTATTTTTTTGTTTTTTTATTATTTTACACCACCCACCCACTCCAACCCCAACCCCCCCTCCCCCTCTTGTAAAATATTTTTCAACTTATAAATTTTGTGGTAACTTTTTTTTTATGCAAGATGAGCATGGCTCTAAAATACGGATCAAGTTAGGGGGTTAGGCTATGACCCATCATTTAATCCATCTTGACCCAACCCATCTTAGCTCCAAGTACACATTTTAGGGTGAGTTGGGCAATGTCCCATTTATTAACCTAACACATCTTGACCCGCCCAAATTCAGTCCAACCCGCTCATTCGCCACCCCAAATAACATTTCTTTTTAGAGGGTTTTTCCTATTTATATCATATATGAAACTTTATTACCAAAACTGTGCATAGTATGTAAATTACCCACCCAATCCACGTTTACCTATAATTTTTGTGCCATTCGTCTATTAGGTATTAAAAGGGCAGGTGCGTCGGATTAAGTTCTAGTAGAGTAGTTTATAATTTAAAGACCCAGTAGACGGCTGGGAAGGATTGCACCTAAAACGCGCTAAAATTAAGGATAGAATCTTGGTATTAATTGATTCTACATTAAATTCAATTTTTAAAAGGGAAAGGAGATTTCTAATCTGCGTATTTTTTCCAGAACTACAATTTAAATTCTCGAAAAAAAAGAACGAACAACTACAAAAATTACGCACAGATTCAACTACTAACATATTCGACGAACTGAATTTAAATTTTCGAGTTTCAACAACTCAGAGTTGATAAAATTTGTTCTTCGTCGTTTCTTCTCTCAAATTTTCGCTCATATATATCTTTTCTTCGCTCAATATAGAAATCCAATAAAATATCAGCAACAACAAGAAATCATGTCCAAATTGTAATCATGCTACAATTTAATGGGAATTGAGATAACTATGGCAGATTTAGAGATTTTGAAGTCAATGTCATTGTGGTAGATGAGAATGCAAAATCCCAATCATGCTACAATTGAATGGAAAAATTTAATTATAAAAAAATAGATCTCATCTACAAAATTTATACAAAATAAACTACAAATCAGTTTTAGTAACGTATAAAGTTGTGCTGTTTTAAGAGTATCTACAAGATGGTCACATTCAGAACAACCTAACAGATAAAATCGTTGAAAATGCTCAGGTAGCGAAATTTCTCCTTCGACTTAAAATATTTCTGCCTACAAAATGTAAATAATGAAACAAGTCTTTAGGTTTATGTTTATGACATAAGCAATGGAACTTACTAAATCATCAATTGCTAATTGCACATAATTTTCAGCGACCAAATAATATAAAATTGCATAGTTAGTAAAACCTCACGAGGAGTGTGTTGTGACAATAAAATCTTATGGAATATTAGAAATAATGTACAACAAGAATGAGGTATACAGTAAAAGAGTGAAAGAGAGGAACACATAATTGGCAGAATATAATTCTTTTAGATTTCCTATAGAACATGCAGAGATCGCCATTTTCTAAAATAAAACAAGCGGATATCTGATCTGTCACTTTGAGCAAAGTAAACTCTTAATATTTTCATATCAAGCACATCAAAATGAAGCACAATTTTTTAATGAAACAACAGTAATTATATGGAACAACAAAAGTACAACCAATCTTTACCAATCTCCTATCTCACTGTTCGTTTTTCGTTGAAAACTACTGTATAAAGAATGACACTATCTATTATACCCACTATCATATTCAACTACTAATGGATGTGACACTTTAACAGCATCTAATCCAACCGAAATTTTTTTTTTTAACGTAAGACAAACAAAAATTATGATTTTTACATTACCTTTTCAAGCTACCATAAGGCAAAATTAAATTCACCAGACTCACCCTCCCCACTTACCTCAAACAACCAATTTTAGCATATTTTTGTTTGAATCATTTCCAAATATTAAGATAATGTAGGATACAAATAGGATGTAATATAGTGATCAATTCTGCAAATACATCTTTATACCTTTCAATCCCAGGACGCACCAACAACAAAATAGTAAGCGCATCATTATGCAAGTAAAATATTTTGTAATTTAATGAATTCACAGTGGAAATTTGCATAGCAAAAGCTGAAACACATAATATTTCATCGTCAACAGCTATAAGATTAAGCGATGAAGCTGACTCCGCTGAACTTTGCATTCCATTAGCATTTGTTTATTCTCATTTATCCTGTAAATTCGCACGGGAAATGCCAGACAATTATTTTTTCACAGAAAAAATAATAGTTAAATAATGATGTGGTACATTTTAGGCACAGTTTGTATTGTACTAATTCCGTAATTCAGCTGCTTGCACATATAGGGGATTGATTAAGATTATTGAATTGTATCTTGTTGCGAAACGAGAAACTATGTATGAAATTTTTTTTAATAACCAATGCGGAAACATTATCCATATGTAGAAACAGGAGCTGCATGAACTTACCACCACGGTATTTTATTGTACCTATCCGTTTCGCGAGAATAACATGATGTTCTTGTAGTTGCCTCACTTATCTCAGTAACTCATCTCCTTCATTGCTTGCCAAGTCTTCCCATATAGTGAAGAAAAGAGATTTCTTCATGTACATGTACTTTTATAAGTGTCAGCTAGAGATTTTGTTATGTAAAAGGAGATTAAATGACTCACATTTTGTCCATAACTATGGCTTCTTAAAATCTCTTACATTGATCAGAGGTGTATTACAATGCCCCACAGTTTGCCACCATAGCTAATAGATGTGCTGCTATAATGAGTGGTTTAATTTCACTGATACTAAGTCTTTCTTTCATTTTATCAATATAACCTGCATATTGGTAACTATAAAATTGGAAGAACAAACCATCTCACATTACAATATACGTAAAATACATTTAAATTTTTTTGCAACAGTTAGGAATTTCTAGTAAAAGTTAGATTTGGATTTTTTAACCACTACATTTCAGAGTGTTGGAACTCCCTGCTTCAAGAAAGAATCGAAAACTTGATTAAAGATATTAAGAGAATTTTTGGTAACACGGAGGAAAAGCACATGTTAATACGATTGGCATGCTAAGTGAAATTCATAGGCCAAAATCCTTTAAAGTTGAGCAATTATACAAAGCCAAATCACGTTTCCTTTCACGCTACTTTTAGATTCAATTCAAACAAAAAAAAGAAAATGAATTGAGATTTTATAATTTTGAAAATAAATACTACAACTGCAGCATCACGTGTTTAGGTAAAACAAAAATCAAGATGAACCTAGCCCTACTACGAATAACATCCATTAAGAAAACTAAATTTTAATTAAAAGAGCAAAATCAATATATTGATACAATTTTCAACCAAAAATAATCATAAAGAATACAAATGAGGTATCAAAGGTCTTACAGTGAGAAGGAGTTAACTTTGGGGCTTAAGCTGCAGCTGGCTTTTTGTTTTTGCAAACAACATTTTTTTCACAGTGATACAACCTATCAAAAATCCACAAACAAAATCTTAATATTCCATTTCAGTTCTTGGCCCTGGAAAACTTTGAATTTTTCATTTGAATTCGAATTCAATAACATCGAAATCAATAGCAGAATCAACCAAAAAGATCAAGAAATTGCACTTATGGATATGCAAAATAAGTTGTTATTAAATATCAGAAAAGGTGAGTTCTTTGGTAAGAAATTACACTGAGAGAGGCAGAAAATCAAAGTTTTCAGAAGTGTTTCATTTTGTGAGATGGGTATCTCAAAAAGAAAAAAAACTAATAGGATAGAACCCAGAGAAAAAAAAAGAGAGAGAAATAAACTGTGAGAACAGAAATCCCTAATTTAAACATGTTCGACTCAAAAGTTATCATACACTTTATGAATGCGAAACAACATATATAAATTACGGGCCAATCATAGCAAGTCATAATAATTCAAAAACCACGTAAAAGAACTAATAATAAACACCACAGATTAGGGTGAGAAGTACTGACAGCTATTATAGATGATATTGGTTTGGTCTGCCTTTCCATGAAGAGGTTCAGAGCCTTACAGTCATATTGTATCTCTCCATGAGAGGAATATTTCTTGTTGTTTCTCCCTCTTTCTTTCTCTTTGTCTTTCTCTCTTTGGAGAGTAGTGATCAGGAAGAAGCCCCCTCCTCTTTCTGCAGTTCACCCCTTAGTATTTATAGTTGTGAGCCCCATGAATAGGAAGTGAGTGGCCGTGACCATATTAGGATTTGTTTCCATGGGGAGGCGAGTAGGCCGTACCTTTGTTCACCTCGCTCGAACAGATAAATTCGTAGTATAGGCGAGTGGCCATGTTCCTTATCAATAGTGAACTAATTCAAGATACTATTATCTTTGTTAATTATTGTGGGGTCAGATTTTGACCCATACTGTTAGTCCCTCCATTTATCGAGGTCGTGCTTAGGCTGAACTCAATGAACGGGCTTTGTCGACTATGACCAGAGAAACTCAGATAAGGAACGAGCGGCAGTCACTCTGGTTTAGACCGTGTTCTATACGTCGATGACCCGAATTATGTAGAATTTTTTGGCGTCACGTCGCCATATGATCAAGTCATCACGTGATCAAGGTAGGGCACCTCCTCATCATGAAGGCGTATGATGTTTTTAATGCAATTCGGTCGAGATCGAACTCAGTTACGTTCTTGTCCTTGTGTTCACTTAGATACGTAGCTGCCATCGGTGACGGGAGACGGGTCGTATGTAACATGGCTGAGTACGTTTTCTGCAGTGTCTTAGAGTTTCGTGGACGTATGGTGCATTTCCCCAGTATCAGCGGAGCGCTTTGATCGTTCTGGCTGGCGAGGTATTAGCAGAAGGTCGAGGGGGCACTTTATGATACTTGTCATGATGAAGCACGTCTCGGTAGAATCGAACTGTTTGACGGTTGGTTATGCAGTTAATGGTGTCTATTGGGTTTCTCGAAAGCCATTTATGTTGCTTGTAAAGGTGAGTTGAGGCATCCATTTATCATTACTTCTTTATTCATGTGAGAATAAGTCTGAGGAAGTTCTTTCATTCTGCTAGTTCACCTTATCCTTTCTCTTCTTGATAGTGATAACTTTCACTTATCCCACCGAATTCTATTCTTTTCTTTTCAACCAACTAAGCAATGGCAGGCAGTTCTTCACGCGGTGTTCTTCCGATAAACTTGACGGTTAATCCTCCAGCGATTGAAAAGCCACCTTCGGCAATGGGAGATGCTGAGCAGGCGGAGATCGGAGGAATTCCATCAGTTGACGAGGTACTTCCCCGGCCCGGAGGTCCGGCGGTTGATTTTATCATCGATGGTGGGGAGGACCCTGTGGATAAAGCCCCACTGATGGGGGAGATTGGAATATCCCGGTTACGGGAGTAGGGGGTCATTCTGATCCATGCCGACATCATCCTTGCCAGAAGCGAGGAGAGGGTTCACACCGATCGCAAAGGATACTGCATTTTTTATATGTATCCCCTCTATGCTGGTGGTAGACTTTTGTTGCGATTACAGGGTGTGCACAGCTCACCACCTATCTTTACAAATTACTGGCGATGTTCCTAAAGTACGGGGATTTGGCTGGTAGGGTAGTTACGCTGCAGCACGTGCTCACCCTTTATGCCTCCCAACGGGTCCGGGTAACAACTCGGGCGTGCTCTCGTGGGTCGAGGGGACTGACGGCGGTGCTAGATGATAAGGTAGAACCCCGCCCTTCCGAGCACTTCTTTTATATCAGGACCGAGCATTTAGTAGCGTCCCCTTCAGGGTTCCCGGAGGCTTAGAACCATGCACGTGAATTACTTTATCATTATAATCAATTTCCTTCCTTTTTCCCTTTTTTTATAAGTCTCGCATTTGCGAATGTTAAATCGTTGTCGCTTTTGTAGCCGAGAGGTCGCCACCGAACCCGTTAGCTGGGATGCGTGGATGGTTTGAAGCCATGCTCCCTCAAATTGAAGGAATTCGCATGTGGGCGTCTTTCTAGGGGAGACATGATCGTAGGCCTGCCGCATGTTAGAAGTTGATTCCTACCTTCATTTGGTTTTTGATTCAGTTTTGTTTACCAGCATTGTTTCTCTATGATAGGGAGGGCGAGCCGTGGGAGGGCTCCTCGGCTGGCTTTTCGGTGGCCGGGTGTGATCGCTCGGCTTCTCACAGCACCGACACCGTGCCACGTACCGAGGGCGGCATCAGTCGAGTCTTCGGCAGTTCCTTCCCCTTCACGGGCTACATTTCGGGATGAGGGGCCGTCGAGGAACGTACGTCCTAGGGATGAATCATCCTCGGGTGAGGAGGAGGGGAGGCTGCTGATCAGGTGCAGGGTCGCGTTCACTCCGGCTTCTCCTGCAGTAATCACGCCGACTCCCCCTGTGGTGATTAATGTGGACTCCCTTCCGGCCGACGCGGAGGAGGGTACGGCTGCAGTGCCTACCCTTGAGGGCAAACCAATAGTGGAAGTCACCCCGACTAGCTTAAGCCGCAAAGATACTGCCGCTGCCGCTATGGGTCTGAATTGGATTTGGACCCTGAGGACGTCCGCATGTTCTGAGACGGCTTTACAAATGCGGTCGTTCGCATGGAGGGGAGGTCACGCCTCATTGAGGTTCCCACTGATTCAAATTTGTTGCTCCAACGTTCGAGTTTGGTGTTGCAGTTCGGGCTTCTGTGCTCAGAGATAGAGAACGAGTGGTTGAAGGATGTCACGGACATCGGGTTGATGAATGAGGTGGCCGTAATGGGCATGAGGGTACGTATTTATATATTGGTTTGTCCATACTTTGCCTTGTTTTATTTTCCACTTTAACCATTTTAACCATTGTCTTTGTTTTAGAGTCCTACTTGTTGGAGGTGGAGAGCATCCGCCGAGCTAACATTTGTTCGGTAGTATTTTTGCGGCTATTAGAGAAGTACTACCGCTACCGGGATAGATGCAGGGAGATACATGTGCGCTTGAGAAATGATCCGCGTAGCCGGGCCCTGGTTGTGGAGTTGGAGAGGAGGGAGCTTCAGGCGCAGAAAACACTTGGCCGGATGAGCGCCCTTTAAGAGCAGCTCCGTCCGAAGAACAAGGAGCTCGAGGCCAGGAGAAGGGCCGCAGTCGAGTGCGAGCGTCGGTGCCTTGCCAAGGTAGTAGAGGCTGCCTCAGTGTAAAACGAGAAGGTGGCTGCACCGGAGGGAGAGATTGCAACCTTGAATCACTAGCTGGACGACGCCTCAACAAGGGCTGAGGTGTTATAGGGGGCTGTCCGTACCGGCGAGTCCCAGTTGTTACTGGTGAGGGCTGTTGCGGCCTTCAGGGAGGTAAGCCTCAAGGGGAGGATAGGTACCCTTGAGCCGGATGCTCAGACTGTGGCAGAGTGGGTTGCGAACTTGGAGGAGCAGAAACGGCGTCTTCGGGAACATGCCGCTTCTTATGGCCATACTCGTGAGCTTTAGGTTTATGCTGAGGACCACCGGGTCGCATATAAAAATCTGTGGGAAGCCGACATCATGACCGAAGCTACTTTCGAGGGGCGCGCCAAAAGTCTCGGAGGCCCGTATGGATTGTGGTTTTGATGCCGCAACGCCAGGGGCTGACGATGGTACAGATGGGGGCGCGGATGGTTCCGAGTAGAAAGAAGTGTTTTTTCTTTTTTCTTTTTGCCCGTTTGGTATTTGTTATTGTTTTTTCTTTTTTTATTGACCGGCTTTGGCCTAGTATAAGCGGGGATGACCCGCAATTATTTTTATGAATAAAAGAAATCTTTTTTTCCATTATTTGCCTTGTATTTGTTTTGCACCTCCCCTTTTTGGGTTTTTTTTTGCATGCATTTGAAGGGCTGATTTGCCTTTGAGTTTGACTTCGGTAGGCATGTTAGTTTTAGATTGTTGGCAAATTTTCTTTTTCGACTCCGGGTGATCGAGACGAAACCGTTGCTTGGCAGTGGTGGCATTTAGCCTTAGTCCCAGTTCGGGCGCATTCAGGCTACTGGCCATGATGATAAAACCGCGGCCTTGTAGTCTGGCCATGATGATAAAACCGCGGCCTTGTAGTCTGGCCATGGTTGAACTTTACGCGTCTTTAATCTTAGTTCGAGTTGGGCGTACTTACTTGGACGGCAAGGGTGCCTAATCCACACCTTGATTCGTTGGAGATTGAGTTTTGCTGAGTTTAGTGGTGAATGATCTCCATCCAAGTTCTGGTTCAGCAGTGGTTAGAACTTGTTAAATTTGAGGGCGAAAGCATTCGAACTTATGGTTCGAGCGAGGTCGAACTCGTTGAATTTGATAGCAAAGGTGCATAGCCTGAGTCTCAGTTCAACTATTGTTGAACTTTGTCATATTTGAAGGCGAAAGTGCATAACCTAAGTCTTGGTTTGACTGTAGTCGAACTCATCGGCGAATGCACATAGCCTGAGTCCCAGTTCAATTATTGTTAAACTTGTTGGTGAAGGCGCATAGCATGAGTCCCAGTTCAACTGCTATTGAACTTGCTGGTGAAGGGGCATAGCCTCAGCCTTGGTTCAACTATTGTTGAACTTGTTGGTGAAGGCGCATAGCCTGAGTCCCAGTTCAACTATTGTTGAACTTGTTGGTAAAAGCGCATAGCCTGAGTCCCAGTTCAACTGCTATTGAACTTGCTGGTGAAGGGGCATAGCCTCAGTCTTGGTTCGACTGTAGTCGAACATATTGGTAAAGGCGCACAGACTGAGTCTTGGTTCGACCATAGTCGAACTTATTGGCGAAGACATGTAGCCTGAGTCCCAGTTCAACTATTGTTAAACTTGTTGGTGAAGGCGCATAGCCTAAGTCTTGGTTCGATCGTAGTCGAACTTATTGGCGAATGCGCATAGCCTGAGTCTTGGTTCGACCGTAGTCGAACCTATTGGCGAAGGCGCATAGCCTGAGTCCCAGTTCAACTATTGTTGAACTTGTTGGTGAGGGCGCATAGCCTGAGTCTTGGTTCGACCGTAGTCGAACTTATTGGCGAAGGCGCATAGCAAGTCCCAGTTCAACTATTGTTGAACTTGTTGGTGAAGGCGCATAGCCTAAGTCTTGGTTCAACTATTGTTGAACTTGTTGGCGAAGGCGCATATCCTGAGTCTTGGTTCGACCATAGTCGAACTTATTAGCGAAGACGCATAGCCTGAGCCCCAGTTCAACTATTGTTGAACTTATTGGCGAAGGCGCATAGCCTGAGTCTTGGTTCGACTATAGTCGAACTTATTGGCGAAGACGCATAGCCTGAGTCCCAGTTCAACTATTGTTGAACTTATTGGTGAAGGCGCATAGCCTGAGTCTTCACGTTGTTGGTATTGAATGGTGAAGCTCGGTTTTGGTTTGAAACCTTGAGCACTTTATGCGTTATCTTCCCAATTGGGGCATGCAAGTTGCTTTGAGGTGGCCTTCAGCTCGAGATATCTCTGCGCTGGTTTCCGATCGGGGTCCGTATCGGGGGTGCGGGAGATGCCTCATAGGGATCCTCCTTTAGGGGAGACGTTTTCTTCTTGTTTGCACTATAAAAAATCGGGGAGAGAGAGGACTTGCTCGAGCTGGGTTATTTTTTCTTTTCCGGCGTTTCTTTTCCTTTGGGTTCTGGGAAGAACTATGCGATATTGCTAGGAAATCCCCACAGACACCAAATTGTTCGACTAAAAAATTATCATACACTTTACGAATGTGAAACAACATATATAAATTACGGGCCAATCATAGCAAGTCATAATAATTCAAAGATCATGTAAAAGAAATAATAATAAACGCCGGGTGAGAAGTACTGACAATTTTAATAAATGATATTGGTTTGGTCTGCCTCTCCATGAAGAAGTTCAGAGCCTTACAGTCAAGTTGTATCTCTCCGTGAGAAGGATATTTCTTGTCGTTTCTCCCTCTTTCTTCCTCTCTGTCTTTCTCTCTTTGGGGAGTAGTGATCAAGAAGAAGTCCCCCTTTCTGGGTTCATTCCTTAGTATTTATAGTTGTGAGCCCCATGAATAGAAAGTGAGTGGCCGTGACCACGTTAGGAGTTTGTCTCCGTGGGGAGGCGAGTAGGCCGTACCTTTGTTCACCTTGCTCGAATAGATAAATTCGTATTATAGGCTAGTGGCCATGTTCCTTATCAATAGTGAACTAATTCAATTATCTTTGTTAATTATTGTGGGGTCAGACCCATATAAACCCTATTTTACACAGTTCACCAACATGATTGAAAACTCGATAGAAAATAGAGAGGAGGAGAGACGTTGCGAGTAAAATCCGATGAAAGTTTCATAGAAAACATCGATTTTTCACAACTTATAAAAGAAACCCAAAGATAAAAGGTCAGATAAAAAAATCAATATGTTGAAGTGGGTATAAATATATAATAATGCCAACCTAATTGAACAATCCAAGAAAAGCAGTAAGATTTTCAAAGCATATGATAACCATAAATTCAAACACTAAAAATAAAAATCCATACTTCTACAACAGTGAGACGAAACCCATAGGGAAAATGAAAG
Source organism: Nicotiana noctiflora (assembly GCA_032618575.1). Classification (NCBI taxonomy): domain Eukaryota; kingdom Viridiplantae; phylum Streptophyta; class Magnoliopsida; order Solanales; family Solanaceae; genus Nicotiana; species Nicotiana noctiflora. Next base: position 197,018 of record JASVEL010003557.1, read on the forward strand.
TCATGGTAGAAAAATTACAAGAGACAAAGATGAGTAATTACCAGAGTAATCCACCAAAGTGCAAAGATCAGAAGAAGATGAGCGAGGAAAAAGCATATGAGCAAGTGATGATGAGCAAGAGAAGGGCGGAGTCTGTTTGCAGGAGCTTTTGATAAATGTGAGCACGTGATTTTTGACCTATAAAAGAAATACTCCCAAAAATTCAAAATAAAATAATCTTTTCGTTGTGTGCAATTTTTAGATTTTTTGTGGCATTTTTGGATAATTGTTTGTATTTGTCTAAGCGTCTTTTGTTTGTTTAAATTAAGAAAAATACAAAAATATATTGTGTTTGCATTCTTAGGATTTAATTTACAATTAAAAGTAATCAAGTTTATTTGACAAAAATGGAAAATCACAAAAAAAAATATGTATTTTTGCACTTTTAGCATTTAATGTCCCAATTATGTGATTTTAATTTAAATTGGTGTGATAATTGTTATTAGATGTTAACTAGCATTTTTTGATAAGTTAATAATTTAGGGTTTTGGTTTTATTTTTTTATTTTTATTTGTTTTTTTTAAAAGTAGTTTGAGGGATAAATAGAAAAGAAAATGAAGAGAAAGAAGTCTTGGTCTTATGGGCTATTTAAATTAAAATAGACCAAGCCCAAAACAATTCTACCCTGAACCCAACCCATCAGTCAACCCGACCCGGTCCACCCCACCCATAACCAAAATACCCCCCTCACTTTCAATCTCTAAACCTAGAGACAAAACAAAAATCGGCCGCCCCCTTTCTGCTCTTGACCTCTCCAAACACCCCCTGAACCTCCATAGCCGCGCCGCCGCCAGCCCTCCAATTTCCAGATGCCGGACCACCAAAATACCTCGACGCCCGGCCTTCACCTTCTCCGACACCAGCGACCATCTCCGCCAGAACCTTGGACACTAGCGGAACCCTACACCCAAGTAGCCATCAACGCCGGCAGACCACCAACGTCCAAACAACCCTACTGTCCGGCGAACCTGCTTACTGTCGTCGCCAAACTAACCCACAGCCTCATCGCCATCTCCTTCATCATCTCCATCAACAACCACACCTCACCAGCCCCAAATGAGTTCATGAACCCTAATAATTTTAAAGGCCGAATCGAGCTCCATTGACTGAAATTTAGGGGTCCAATGGACTCTATTCGAGGTGTTCTCGGTTGAGAACACTCCGATTAGAGCCCATTCGACTTCAAAAGGTCAAATCCGCTGGTATGAATCCGTTCGTTCATATTTTTCGTCTCTGAGGTATTCTATCTTCTTTTCCTTCTGTTAATTAGCATCGTTATCATTTTTCTTTCAATTCTCGTTAATTTTTCTGTTTTCTTCATCTCTTTGGGACCTTTTATTTGGTCGATTTGTTAGTTGTTATTCTTCGCTGTTTAACGGGTAATTGTGAGTCGAATTCGATTCGTTGTTAATATCGTTAAGCTGTTTGATATTGAAATTATAACATGCTGTCCGAAATTGTGTAGTCACTGCTTGTCGGATTTGGTTGTCGATTACGCATATCGTAATCGGCTAATCGAATGTTGTCAAAAACGTGTTCGCGTCAATTAGCATCGTCGATTAGTTAGCTTCGTATTATTTTTTTTCTTTCTTCCTCTCTTCTTTGGCCGAGAATACTGCTTTGTTGATTGTCAATTATAAGATTCTGTTTTGTCTATTTGATTACGTATGTTGTCGAATACGTGTTCGCGTCGATTAGCGTCGTCGAACAATTAACTTCGTATTCCCCGGCGCTTGGCCGAGAATTCTTGGTTCACTGCTTTTGCAATTGTTTGGTTATCGATTGTACATGTCGTAATCTTTTAATTGAATGTTTGTCGATTAGTTTCGTAGGTCTGTTGTTATCACTGTTGGATTGAATTGGGGTATTTGTTCTCGAAACTGAAATAGATTAAGCTAGGGATGAATTGGTTATAGCTTTAGCCCTCATATAAGTTTCAATTTTGTTTTGATATTCAAAAGATCAAAATGGTTTGCTGGTATGTAGTCTGTCAGGGGATATTCTTTGAACCCAATACCTTAATACACCTTTAGTGTTGGCAAATCAGAAGTAGCATGGGTTTAAAGGGAATTTGAATAAAAAAAGGGGGGCTGCCAGTATACTTCTCTAAAAAATAGGCCTGCCAGCATCAGTTTTATACTGATTTGAGTATTTCTAAAAAAAGAAAAACAGGCTGTTAGTGTACTTTAGGATTAAACATAGAATTGGACATTAGTTAGTGGCCTAGGCAGAGAATATGGTAGGAGATTTGGGGTTTATTAAATCTGCCAGAATATGTTTAAGAGGGGAGAATGATTAAAAGGGTAAGGGTATGCATGTGCAAAAGGAAAAGATGAGTTGTTATTGTTTAAGGTGTTGTCCTGGTTCTTTTGGCTATAAAAGTAGGATCAAAAAACAGAGAAAGGGGCATTCTGAGAGAGACATATTCTCTGGAAAAACAGAGAGAGCTTAAAAAAAGAAAACACATTCGAAGAGAGATATAGGAATTAATCTGAAATTGAAGGGAGTCTTAAGAGTTCCTATAGTTATCTTTTAAGAATTGATTGTTTTCGATTCAAATTTGGTGTCATTGAATACATTTTGGGCTGTTTGAGTTTGCTGAAGTTATTAAAAAGCTGTTTGGTATTGCTGTTGGTTTATCTGGGACTTTCATTGGATTGATTTTTTCTCCCTGAGATCCTAGTCTGTTGCCTATACTGTTTGCTATTGCTTTAGCAGTAGTTTCAAGCTGTTATTGGTGTCGAATTGCTCATGTTACTGCTGTTTTGCTGCTGTTAAGATTGCTGCCACTGACTTCTTCATTCCTTCTTGTTGTTTTCAACATCCAGGTACATTCTTTTTGTAACCATAATGACTGTGAGGTATATTGGAGAGAATGAATTGGAATGGAGATGTTGAAGCATGAAATCTATTTCAGCTTGGTGGACCGATTTGTTTACTTGCTATGGTTTTTTTTTTTGTTTATTTTATGTTTATAGTTGATTTATAGCCCCTGCTTGAAATAATTTGTATGTCGACTCTTAATTCACCCCTTCCCTTTGATTCCCTCAAGTGTTGAATACTTAAAGTGAACTGAAGGACTATGAACTTGATAGCTTAGTTCGTATCTCATGTTAGCATGGGAGTATTATCAGGTTTAATCACTGATCCTGTGTGTGTGTGAACCTGATAGCTCTCTAGTAGTTTGGCCAAACTGTGATATTGGTTTCTTTCGAAAATTTCAGGATTTATTAGCATGTTTAAATGATAGTTTGAATTTTAATTTTGGAATATTGGATGGACAAAATAAGTGTTTATGGGATTAATCTTTTGGGTTGCATGAATGTATCCTTCTTCCATACGTGGTAGGCATTTAAAACAATTAATTCAGGGCAATTAGAAATAGATTCAAACTTTGAAGGTGGTTAATATAATAAAATTAGCTTTATCTCAATTAAAAGGCCTCACTGTATGTCTATTATGGTAATGAGAATTAGAAATTCCACTGGTTGTTAAGAGGAATAATTCACGGTCATGTTCTGCAAAGAAAATACAATAGTTAGTCCAGTAAGAATTTGGTATAATATATTCAGTGTAATGTATTATTTGGTATAATAGTGGGGTGCTTGAAAGGTTAGGAATTATTTGGACTAGCACACAAATTTTAAGTTGGGCTTGAATTGTCATCACAAATGGTCCAAGTAATTTATGGTAATTTAACATCCTCAATAATTCATCTTAAGGTCTAATGTAATTGAGGGATTATGTTGGCGGATAAAAAAATGAGTAATACTTAAAGCAGTGATAAATTGATTAGGACCCTTTTTCCTCTTACATGTCTAGACATTAATAAAAGGTATAATTTAATAAGGCCAAGTGAAGTAAGTTTCATCGAGTGAAAAGGAGAAAGGCACGTCTCTCAAACAAGCTGTTACATAGAGAGCGGATCAAAGTAGTAATTGGCACGTACGATCATAATTGTTAAAATCAGATAATTAAGCCGAAATGTGATAATTAAGCGACCGTGCTAGAACCACGGAATTCGGGAATGCCTAACACCTTCTCCCAAATTAACAGAATTCCTTATCCGGATTTTTGGTTCGCGGACTATTAAAAGAGTCAAACATTTCCCCAATTCAAGATTCGAACAGGTGACTTGGGACACCATAAATCTCCCAAGTGGCGACTCCGAATCTCTCAACAAATGAATCCCGTTTTGGTTGTCCTTTAATTGGAAAAACTCCCTTTTATATACTTCGCACCCTCGCGGGTCAGCGTAAAAAGGAGGTGTGACAGCTCTGGCGACTCCACTGGGGATGCAAACCCAGAACCACTGGTTCAGGGTTTTAAGAATTCGAGCTTTGAATAATTGTTGTATTTGGCTTATTTATTATCCGATTTTATTACATGTTTATATTTTATATGCTAAATGTTGCTTTACCGCTTTGATATTTCGTGAACTGTATATAAATTGTGCCGATACCCATTTTTCTCTTTTTTGAGTCTTCTGAAATACAATACCGGGCATTTGCTGGACATAGCCCGTTTTTCTCAAGATAGTCGTGGTGCTTGGCACCCGGTGAAGGATTTTGTAGTCACACATGTTTAGGCGGAGAGTTTTGTCAATTAAGCCGGAAAGCCATGCTACCGGTGCACCGACACTCTTCGGCTCGAGTTGTCCGCTCGAGTTAAAGCCGGTCTAGACACTTTTCCAACAGGATGATGACTTAGAATAACAAAACCTTATGCCGGATCCCCGATAGGAACGTTTATTTGCATCATGTGCATATTTGACTTAGGAGGCTCAACACAGGGGTTGGGCCTGTCTAGGACAGGTGTACCTGAAACAAAAAGACCAACTTGTTGCATCTTTCTGTGTGCATTTATTTCGATCTTACATGCCGACCGGTTTGTTAAAAAAAAGGAAGAAGTAGAAAACGTCAGGGTATATAGTCAAAATAGTTTTATGGAAAATAGTTAGTTCTTTGAAAATAAATCCTGAAAAAAAAAAAAAAACGCAAAAAAAAATTCCAAATAAATTTTCTTAATTTTACGAAAATAATTAGTTCTTTAAAAAATAAAATTTGAAAAAAAAAATGCAAAAATTTCCAAATAAATTTTCCTAATTTTAGTAGTTTAGTTTCTTTGAGAATAATTTTGAAAAAAAAATGCAAGAAAAATTTCCAAATAAATTTTCTTAATTTTAATAGTTTAGTTTCTTTGAAAATAATTTTGAAAAAAAATGCAAGAAAAAAATTTCCAAATAAATTTTCTTAGTTCCTTCTAAAATAATTTGTTTTATAAATGCTGTTTAAAAATAGTTTGTTTCCTTTTCTTAAAATGATTTAGTTCTTTTATTTTCGAACTACGCAAGTTTGATTCTCACCAAACATGAGATACGTAGGCAACCCATATCGGGCTCAACTAATACTGATTTTTTTTTAGGAAAACAATAATCAAAAATATTAGAATTAGGATTTTTGTTCTTAGTCGAGAGTTAGGAAATTTTGCGAAAATAGCCAAACGCCTCAAAAGGGGCGCCGGAGGACTAATTTCGCAAAACGGAATATAGACATCACACTGATATCCTGTTATACAGCCTTCAAATCTTCTTCAAGTGCTGAAAGGCCGTATTAACAAGATTCGTTTTTTTATATAATAAAAAAAAAAATTTCGACCACCGCTAAAAAAAATGGGGAGATTAATAACAATAAAGTTTTCAAGGATAAGAGAAGAAGAAAAAGAAATGCTGGAATGACGCATGCGAGGAATACATGTAGAAATGGTTAATTGATTAGGTGCATTACATCCAACGTGTGATAACATGCCTGTTAAATTCAGTGAGCTAACAAGTTTGTTGCAATTTCCAGAAAGTTTAGCAGTGACTTGACAGAGTATACTGGCCGATCACCCTTACCATACCAGATCAAAAGGTCCAATTCCAGCAAGCATGTCTAGTTCAGACAAAAGTATCGATGGGGAGAAAACCGAGATACAAATCATGAAAGAGGAGATGGACCGGTTAAGACAACAAATGACAGAGATGCACCTAGCCTGGGCTAGGGGACAATCATCACCAAACCTTCCTACTCTTACACCAGCACCAGAGCATCCGTCCATTGACCCCTCGACCAGTGCACCAATCTATCCTTATTATCAAGGGGAAAACCCATATATCCCCCCGGTTTCACCAACCAGGCAAAATCCTCCTCCCCCGGTTACCCCTGTTTTTGTGGCACCTCCACCTGCTCCTTTACAAAAATCGTCCAGTGAGCCGCTTTTTCAAATCCACGACAATCATTGTTATTCTCCTGAGCCTACCTTTAAGGCTCCTGAACCGCATTCACACACCCCTCACTGGGATAACCCGGCAGAACCGGAAAAGCACTTCCCGAGTTTGGAGCATGAGAAAGTTGTTCGAAAAGTTAAAAGCCTGGAGCAGTCCTTCAGGAATATGCATGGTTTGGGCAACCAGGTCAGTGTCGCGTACAAAGACCTGTGTCCATTCCCAGATGTCCAGTTGCCAGCCGGGTTCAAAACGCCCAAGTTTGACCTATACGAGGGGCACGGTGATCCTGTAGCCCACCTCCGAGGGTTTTGTAGTAAAATGCGAGGAGCCGGAGGACGGGATGAGATTCCGATAGCTTACTTCGGTCAGAGTCTGGGAGGATCTGCGCTGGAGTGGTACACTAGACAGGACCCCGGCAGATGGTTTACGTGGGATGACTTGGCTCAAGCATTCATTGGCCAGTTCCAGTACAATCTTGAAATAGTCCCAGACCGTTTGTCATTGCTAAAGTTAGAAAAGAAACCCGCCGAGAGTTTCAGAGAATTTGGGTTCCGCTGGAGGGAACAGGCAGCTAGGGTGGATCCGCCTATGAGAGAGAACGAGATGGTGGATTACTTCTTGCAAACACTGGAGCCAACCTATTTCGGACATCTGGTGACGTCCGTAGGAAAGTCATTCACTGAGGTGATAAAAATGGGGGCTATGATCGAGGAAGGTTTGAAAACCAACAAGATCATGAGCTACTCAGCATTGAAAGCCACCACTCAGGCTATCCAAAGTGGTACTGGAGGAGTACTCGGGAAAAAGAGGAAAGAGGAAGTCGCGGCAGTTGAGTCCGGGACGTGGTTCAGAAATAGAGGCCCCGCACCCCAATATAGCCCGCCCCAGCCTCACCACCAAAATCACTTCCACAACCCATATAACCACCCGCAACATTACTATCCAGCACCTGTTCCCCATTTTTCTGTCCATCACGCACAATCCTATTCTGCACCTCCCGTCCATGCACCGTGGCGTGCACCAAGCCCGCAAAGCAATTATCCACCCCCAAGAGCTTACAGAAACCCCTCGGGCGCGAGTTTTCGTCCGAACCAGGCATTCAAGGGCGACAGGGCGCCCAGGCCGAAGGCTTTCACTCCCTTGGGGGAATCTTACACCAGTCTGTTCCACCGGTTGAAGCAAGTAGGGTTGCTGAATCCGGTTGAAGCTAAGCTACCAAATCCTCTTCCAAAGAACCTGGACCATTCAATAAATTGTGCCTACTGCTCAGGATGTCCGGGACACGATACGGAAAAGTGTTGGAAGTTGAAGACGGCCATCCAGGAGCTCATCGACACTCGCAGGATTGAGGTCCAGACTCCAACAGAGCCCAACATCAACCAAAACCCACTTCCAACTCATCATGAGACCAACATGATCGAGTTGGTACAGGTAGAAGAAGGAAAGGAGAAAGCCTCTCAGATGGTAATGATGATCAAATCTGGCGGGGTAGGAATGAGAAAGGGGCCGAGCTTTGATGAGCCGTCCATTTGCAAGAAGGACGTACCAGGAGGGTCAGAAGCGGAAAAAAGTGTGAACGAAGTACCGGTGAGGCCGGGGAAGCAAAGATAATTGTACCAGGGGCAGCAATCAAGCCCATCTTGACAGTAGCAGGCGTTCGAATGGATCCTTTCATCATCCAGCCGGCAATACAGTTGCCAATAACTGATAGCCGAGCTGTTCCATGGAATTATGCTCGGATCACAACGACCTACAAAGGAAAGGAAGTGAAAGAGGAAGTCCGCGAAGCACAAGGGTTGACCCGCTCGGGGAGATGTTTTGCCCCTGCGGAATTGAGGAAGACCACTCCGGCAGCATTGAAAAAGCCGGTAACCGATGAAGAGGCAGAAGAATTCCTCAAAAAGATGAAGCTGCATGACTACTCTGTCTTAGAGCAGTTGAAGAAGACTCCGGCACAAATATCATTGCTATCCTTGCTGATACATTCGGAGGAACACCGGCAAGCTTTGATGAAAGTCCTGAATGAGGCACATGTACCGGATAAAATCTCAGTGAGTCATCTGGAGAAGATCACCAATAGGATCTTCGAAGCAAATCGGATCACCTTCACCGATGATGAATTGCCCGAAGAAGGCACCAAGCACAACAAGGCTTTATACCTTACGGTAAAGTGTGAGGAGTCGGTGGTTACCAAAGTCCTTGTCGATAATGGGTCCAGCGCTAACATGTGTTCGAGGGTTCGATGGGGGAGGCAAGGCATCGGTTGGGGACATAGTGTTGATCTTGACGATTGGGCCAGTGGAGTTCACCATGGAATTCCAGGTGCTGGACATGGTGGTGTCATATAACCTCCTGATAGGGCGACCATGGATCCATGCCGCAAGAGCAGTTCCATCCAGCTTACACCAACTCGTCAAGTTTGAGTGGGACCAACAGGAGATCGTCGTCCATGGAGAAAACGGTCTACAATCAGGCACCATCATCCCCTTTGTTGAAACAGAAGAAGATGTTGGGCCGTGGGTATACCAGTTCTGCGATGTGGTGTCCGCCGACCGAGTTCCAGAATGGGAATGCATTCCCGATGACAGGACAATTACTGCAGATGTCATGGTGGCTCATGAAATGTTGCGACATGGTTTCATACCCGGTAAAGGTCTAGGTGCATCTCTGCAAGGAATCATACAACCGGTATCGGTGGTCGAAAACTTGGGAACCTTCGGCTTGGGATTCCAGCCAACATCAGAGGACATCCGGCGATCAAAGAGGAGTAAGCAGAAGACATGGGTGCTCCCGAAGCCTGTTCCACGCCTTTCCCAATCTTTTGTCAGGTCCGCAGCAAGAGGATATCCGACGACAAAGATTCCCGGTCCTACGATCGGGCCAGACGAAAAGTTCTTCAGGAAGTTCGAGGACCTATTCACAGATGTATGTATGCTCGAGGATGGTGAAGGATCCAGTCATGCCGAGATACAGTTTGTGGGACCAAAGGCAAAGCTGAATAACTGGAAGGCTACTCCTCTCCCTGTCCGGAAGGAGTCTTGGTAGTTTGTCTTGGATTGTTTTTCTTTCGAAATTTTGTGTTGGGGGTTTGTCCCCGGAGTAAAATCCAGTTGTTTTTAGTTCATTTTTTATTTAAGTTTGCAGTTTGTTTTCCCTTGTACAGTTCCCATTTAATGAAATTTGATTCCCTTCGTGTCTAATTTTGTTTATTTTTCCTTCTTTTTACTTTTCTGAACAGCCTTCTTTCAACTGATCTTAATGATATGGCGTGCTTAAAGATTAATCAACCCAGTCTAGAAAGTCAATCGGGTTTGGAAATAATAACGCATGAAATAAGAAGTGACGAGAGTGAGTCAGAGTACGGCGATGATGAAGCCGTAGAAGAAATCGGTGAAGAATTAAGTCACTTTGAGGAAAAACCCAAACCGAACTTAAATGATACTGAGGCCGTTAATCTAGGGAATGCGGATGACGTCAAAGAAACCCGAATAAGTGTCCATATTGAACCCAATTTGAGAGAAGAGTTGATCAAAACACTCATGGAGTTTAAAGACATTTTCGCATGGTCGTACGACGACATGCCAGGACTCAACACCGATCTAGTGGTTCATAAATTACCCACTGATCCGGCATATCCTCCCGTCAAGCAAAAACTGCGGAAATTCAAGACGGAGATGAGTGTAAAGATCAAAGAGGAAGTAACCAAGCAGTTGCAGGCGAAAGTCATTCGTGTCACTCGATACCCTGAATGGTTGGCTAATGTAGTACCGGTGCCAAAGAAAGACGGAAAGATCAGAGTATGTGTGGACTATCGCAACCTCAACAAGGCGAGTCCTAAGGATAATTTCCCGCTTCCCAATATCCATATCCCGATTGATAATTGCGCCGGACGCGAAATCGGATCCTTTGTGGACTGTTATGCGGGATATCATCAGATTTTGATGGATGAAGAGGACGCAGAAAAGACTGCTTTTATCACACCGTGGGGGACCTATTGTTACCGGGTGATGCCGTTTGGTTTGAAGAATGCAGGGGCAACCTACATGAGGGCAATGACTACGGTATTCCATGACATGATACACAAGGAAATTGAAGTGTACGTGGATGATGTGATCGTAAAATCCAGACGTCAAGAAGACCATGTTGCTGACCTCAGGAAGTTCTTTCAAAGACTTCGAAGATACGACATCAAGCTCAATCCGGCCAAATATGCATTCGGAGTTCCGTCAGGAAAATTGCTAGGATTCATCGTCAGCCGACGGGGCATTGAGCTGGACCCATCCAAAATCAAGTCCATCCAAGAGTTACCTCCGCCAAGGAATAAAACAGAGGTAATGAGTTTGTTGGGAAGGTTAAATTACATCAGTAGGTTTATTGCTCAGCTTACAGCAATCTGTGAGCCCATATTCCGTCTGTTGAAGAAAGACGCTGCGATAGAATGGACGACAGAATGTCAGGAAGCGTTTGACCAAATCAAAGGGTATCTGTCAAACCCACCCGTACTAGTTCCGCCTGAACCGGGTAGACCCCTGATTCTTTATCTGACGGTTTTGGAGAATTCGTTCGGCTGCGTACTGGGGCAGCATGATCTTACTGGCAGGAAGGAACGGGCCATTTACTATCTTAGTAAGAAATTCACGGTCCACGAGGTTAAGTACACTCATTTGGAAAAGACATGTTGTGCTTTGACATGGGTAGCCCAAAAGCTGAAACATTATTTGTCTTCTTACACCACTTACCTCATTTCGCGTTTGGATCCGTTGAAGTATATTTTCCAGAAACCTATGCCTACGGGGAGGTTAGCAAAATGGCAAATATTACTTACGGAGTTCGACATCATATATGTGACAAGGACGGCTATGAAAGCTCAAGCCCTGGCCGATCACTTAGCTGAAAATCCCGTTGATAACGAATACGAACCTTTGAGGACGTATTTTCCAGACGAAAAAGTACTGCAAATTGATGGGTTGGAATTAACCGAGGATCCAGGGTGGAAGCTTTTCTTCGGCGGAGCGGCGAACGCAAAAGGAGTCGGAGTAGGGGCTGTGCTTATCTCTGAAACAGGACATCATTATCCTGTTACTGCTCAACTACGTTTTCATTGTACCAATAATATGGCTGAGTACGAGGCATGTATCTTGGGGTTACGATTAGCGGTGGACATGGATGTACGGGACGTCTTGGTCTTGGGGGACTCGGACCTTCTGGTACATCAGATTCAGGGAGAATGGGAAACCAGAGATTTAAAGCTTATCCCGTATCGTCGGTGTTTGCATGATCTGACCAAACGCTTTCGATCAGTAGAATTCAGGCACATCCCAAGGATGCATAATGAGGTTGCAGACGCTCTAGCTACTTTAGCGTCAATGCTACATCACCCGGACAAGGTTCGTGTCGATCCGTTACATATTCAGATCCGGAATCAACATGCTTATTGCAATATGATAGAGGAAGAAATGGATGGTGAGCCATGGTTTCATGATGTCAAGGAATACCTCAGGTTAGGAATATACCCAGAGCAAGCAACTGGAGATCAAAAGAGAGCTATTCGGCGATTGGCGAACGGATTTTTCCTTAGTGGAGGGGTGCTGTACAAAAGAACCCCAGATTTGGGATTGTTGAGATGTATAGATGCAAGTCAAGCCACAACAGTGATGACGGATATACACTCCGGAGTTTGTGGACCACACATGAGCGGATACGTATTGGCAAAGAAGATTCTTCGAGCAGGATATTACTGGCTCACGATGGAGCGTGATTGTATAAGTTTCGTGCGAAGATGCCATCAGTGTTAGATACACGGAGATTTGATTCATTCTCCACCAACCGAATTGCATACAATGTCAGCACCATGGCCGTTTGTTGCATGGGGTATGGATGTTATTGGACCTATAGAGCCTGCGGCTTCCAATGGTCATAGGTTCATTCTGGTAACGATCGATTATTTTACCAAGTGGGTGGAGGCCAAAACCTTCAAATCAGTGACCAAGAAGGCGGTGGTGGACTTCGTACATTCCCACATCATCTGCAGGTTTGGAATTCCAAAGATAATCATCACAGATAACGGTGCCAATCTTAACAGTGGATTGATGAAAGAGGTATGTCAACAGTTCAAGATTACACACCGAAATTCCACACCATATCGCCCAAAAGCAAATGGTGCGGTTGAGGCAGCAAACAAGAATATAAAGAAGATATTGAGGAAGATGGTAGAAGGGTCCAGGCAATGGCATGAAAAGTTACCATTCGCACTGTTAGGTTATCGCACTACCGTCCAGACTTCGGTAGGTGCAACTCCTTACTTGTTGGTGTACGGGACTGAAGCAGTAATACCAGCAGAAGTTGAAATCCCATCCCTCCGAATTGTCGCCGAAGTCGAGATTGATGACGACGAGTGGGTCAAAACCCGATTAGAGCAATTGAGCTTGATCGATGAAAAGAGATTGACAGCAGTATGTCACGGCCAATTGTATCAAAAGAGAATGGCGAGAGCATATAACAAGAAGGTACGTCCCAGGAAATTTGAAGTGGGACAACATGTGCTGAAGAGAATTCTACCACATCAGGCCGAAGCGAAAGGCAAGTTCGCTCCAAACTGGCAGGGACCATTTGTGGTGACTAGAGTATTATCCAACGGTGCTCTATGTCTAACTAATGTTGAAGGAAGATGCACCGATATGGCTATCAATTCTGATGCAGTCAAGAGATATTATGTGTAATTCTTTAATGCATTTGTCGACGTTTGGTTTCGTTTGTGTGTATTTGGCATTTTTCGGAGAATGAAATGACAGAGGCAATTTTTCTACTACCCAAACACTTTAACCTTTGTTTTCCCCTTTGAACCTTAATTATTCTTTCATATACCCTCTTTCGGAATCATCAAGGAAGATGTGTAACAAAATAAAAAAAAAAAAAAAAAAACAAGGAAAAAACACAAGAAAAAGTGAACTACGTTCGACCTGATTCCTCAAGAAGGATACGTAGGCGCCACACGGCTCGGTCGTAATAAAATAAAAATCAAAGATTCCCCGCGCGACAAAACTGGGGCAGAAGTCATTGTTTCGTTTGAAAAGATAGTATGGATTCCGAAAGTTGTAATGAGCTACCCGTTGAGGTTAAATCCCTTTTTTCTAGCCTCATACACGAAAACCGCATTAATGACCAAAAAAGACCTCTCGATCAGTATTTGACAAATGCCAAGTCATGCAAATGAAAGCCGAGAAGGACACTCCGATCCTCGACCGAGTCCAGGATTCACAAGCTAAAAATGGATAGCCCTTTATAGGGAATTTCGTGGATAATACCCCAGCCTGGAAAGAAAGCGAAATGAGAGAGTCTTAACGGTGAAAACCCTCGCGGGCACCTTGAGGCGAAGAAAGCTAAGAGAAATAAAATGAGAGAGTCTTACGGTGAAAACCTTTACAGGCACCCTAAGGCGACGGGAGGTCGAGAAAAATGAGAGAATCTCATTAGTGAAAACCCTTTGAAGGGCACTATGAGGTGACAAGGCGAGATGGTTACAAGATGTCTGCATGAGACAAGGTTGGGACATTCATTTGCTTCTAGCAAAACGCGGTCATCAGAAAGTGATTGACATAAATAGACTGGTTAGATTAATCTCAAAAGGCACGGCATAACCATTTAATCAGTTATACATTCAGATAGGTTTTTCCCAGTTTAAGTTCAGAAAAGTTTTTCTTTTCTTTTATCATTCGTGATCGGCTTTCTTTTTCTATCATTTTTCCTTTTCTTTTGTTTTCAAAAATTGACTTTTCAAAGCTTATTACCAAGTCTCCCAAAGTGGTACAATGAAGATGAATAGGCGTGGAACGAGGCAATAAGGCAAAAGTCGTTCCGATATTAAGATTGGAACGACATGTTGATTGGAAGGTTCACGGGAATTATGGAGTACGATGGACAAATATTACACATCCGGAAGATGATTTCTCACAACGGATCATCGACTAAGAAGGGTCGGATCAAACTGGAAGTAGGAATAAAAGAGAGAGATGAGAGACCATCTGTGGAAAGAGCACCCTCCCCAGCAAATGTCAATGTCATCCACAAAAGTTCGAGAGAGGCCAAGCAGCTGAAAGAGAAAAGGAAAATTGCCCCATCGAGAGCGGCATGACCACTCACGATTTTTGAAACTAACAATTTTTCTTTGATTTAAAGCAGGAAAAGAGGGTTCGTCGGTGGAAAAGCATGCCACTTAGAAGTTTATCAAACTGGGGCAGAAAATTTTCTCCTGTTGCGAAAATTTTCTTGAAAGCAAATACCCAGTGGATAAGGATAGAAAGCAACACACGATTTTGGGAAATACCAGTTTCGGGCAGAATAGTTTTGAAAGAAGCCCGACAATGCGAGGAAGTGATCTTCGAGCCGGTATCATCCCCAGCAGCATTATATCCTACAAGTTTCAAGGGAGCAAAACACGAATCCCGAAGGAGGTCTGGAAGAAGGAAGAGGAAAAGGGGTCCCCCGCCAGGGTAATCCTTAGTTAATGACATTTCGACCCCCGGCGAGTCCAAGAGAGAATGAAGGATGAAGGAAATAAAGAATACCTCCCCAGTAGCATTATCACCAGCAGGTGAGTGAACAGTTCCGAAGATATCTCCAACAGTCAAAGGAAAAATAACACGACCTAGGGGAAAAGCAATTCCAAAACAAGATAATTCAGAAGAAAAGGTGGCCCAAGAGACGATGCAGGAAGAAGAAAATGGTACATGAAGCAAAGGAAGGCGATATGGATGGGATGGAGTTAGTAAGTTGTAATTGAAGTCAGGGAGCCCGCCTGAAGAATGGAGTGGCGATCTAGTTTCGAAGTTTATGAGTTGAAGTCAGGAAGCCCGCCTGAAGAATGGAGTGGCGATTTAGTTTTGAAGTTATAGTTGAAGTCGGGGAGCCCGCTTGAAGAATGGAGTGGCGATTTTATTCTGGAGTTGTAGTTGAAGTGTAAGGCCCTGAAGAATGGAGTGGCGATTTAGTTTTGAAATTACAGTTGAAGTCAGGAAGCCCGCCTGAAGAATGGAGTGGCAATTTATTTCGAAGTTGTAGTTGAAGTCAGGGAGCCCGCCTGAAGAATGGAGTGGCGATTTAGTTTTGAAGTTACAGTTGAAGTCAGGAAGCCCGCCTGAAGAATGGAGTGGCAATTTATTTCGAAGTTGTAGTTGAAGTCAGGGAGCCCGCCTGAAGAATGGAGTGGCGATCTAGTTTCGAAGTTTATGAGTTGAAGTCAGGAAGCCCGCCTGAAGAATGGAGTGGCGATTTAGTTTTGAAGTTATAGTTGAAGTCAGGGAGCCCGCCTGAAGAATGGAGTGGCGATTTATTTTTTGAAGTTGTAGTTGAAGTCAGGGAGCCCACCTGAAGAATGGAGTGGCGATTTATTTCGAAGTTTGTTGTTGAAGTCAGGTGCCCGCCTGAAGAATGGAGTGGCAATTTATGATGAGAGTTTGTTGATAAAGTCAGAAGACTTCCGGAAAAGCGGAGCGGCGTCTCAATTTCTAAGATTTGATAAGGATAGTGAACAATTGGAAAGTGACGGAGTCTAACGAGAACCCCCAGCATGAACTCAAGTTCATCATCGGAAGGAAGGCAACAAGGATTAGAAAAGATAGATTCAGACTTCGAAGGAAAATAATTCGAAGATCACAAGGAAGGGACCAATGGTCGGAGTTCGGCAATCAAGATAGGCCGAAATAACAATTGTCAGAAGAGAAGAAGCATCAGAAGGAACATCAAGTCCGACAGAATAGCAAGGAACATGGGAAAGTCAAGATGAAGAGATAGATAAGATTTCCCAATGCTGTAACTTAGTCTAGCTTCTTATTTTGTTTAACACGATGTAATAAGGAGATCAGTTAAGCAGTGGCAACAGCAGCAACAACAGTAACAACAAGATCACAGCAGTCATGGTAGTCCCAGCTACCAAAAACTTCCCGAACTACATTGACATGATTCCTTTTTAGCCAGGGATATGTAGGAGACCTTTGAAGCAAGGTTCGGTCAAACTTTTCCAAAATATGAAAAAAATGCTTCATACGGAGTGCTCAGACGGGTAAAAATCGCTCATATCCGCTCACTTATCTTTGCATGAAAACTCTTCATGTTTCCGAGCAAAGAGGGGCAGCTGTGAGCACGTGATTTTTGACCTATAAAAGAAATACTCCCAAAAATTCAAAATAAAATAATCTTTTCGTTGTGTGCAATTTTTAGATTTTTCGTGGCATTTTTGGATAATTGTTTGTATTTGTCTAAGCGTCTTTTGTTTGTTTAAATTAAGAAAAATACAAAAATATATTGTGTTTGCATTCTTAGGATTTAATTTACAATTAAAAGTAATCAAGTTTATTTGACAAAAATGGAAAATCACAAAAAAAAATATGTATTTTTGCACTTTTAGCATTTAATGTCCCAATTATGTGATTTTATTTTAAATTGGTGTGATAATTGTTATTAGATGTTAACTAGCATTTTTTGATAAGTTAATAATTTAGGGTTTTGGTTTTATTTTTTTATTTTTATTTGTTTTTTTTAAAAGTAGTTTGAGGGATAAATAGAAAAGAAAATGAAGAGAAAGAAGTCTTGGTCTTATGGGCTATTTAAATTAAAATAGACCAAGCCCAAAACAATTCTACCCTGAACCCAACCCATCAGTCAACCCGACCCGGTCCACCCCACCAATAACCAAAATACCCCCCTCACTTTCAATCTCTAAACCTAGAGACAAAACAAAAATCGGCCGCCCCCTTTCTGCTCTTGACCTCTCCAAACACCCCCTGAACCTCCATAGCCGCGCCGCCGCCAGCCCTCCAATTTCCAGACGCCGGACCACCAAAATACCTCGACGCCCGGCCTTCACCTTCTCCGACACCAGCGACCATCTCCGCCAGAACCTTGGACACTAGCGGAACCCTACACCCAAGTAGCCATCAATGCCGGCAGACCACCAACGTCCAAACAACCCTACTGTCCGGCGAAATTGCTTACTGTCGCCGCCAAACTAACCCACAGCCTCATCGCCATCTCCTTCATCATCTCCATCAACAACCACACCTCACCAGCCCCAAATGAGTTCATGAACCCTAATAATTTTAAAGGCCGAATCGAGCCCCATTGACTGAAATTTAGGGGTCCAATGGACTCTATTCGAGGTGTTCTCGGTTGAGAACACTCCGATTAGAGCCCATTCGACTTCAAAAGGTCAAATCCGCTGGTATGAATCCGTTCGTTCATATTTTTCGTCTCTGAGGTATTCTATCTTCTTTTCCTTCTGTTAATTAGCATCGTTATCATTTTTCTTTCAATTCTCGTTAATTTTTCTGTTTTCTTCATCTCTTTGGGACCTTTTATTTGGTCGATTTGTTAGTTGTTATTCTTCGCTGTTTAACGGGTAATTGTGAGTCGAATTCGATTCGTTGTTAATATCGTTAAGTTGTTTGATATTGAAATTATAACATGCTGTCCGAAATTGTGTAGTCACTGCTTGTCGGATTTGGTTGTCGATTACGCATATCGTAATCGGCTAATCGAATGTTGTCAAAAACGTGTTCGCGTCAATTAGCATCGTCGATTAGTTAGCTTCGTATTATTTTTTTTCTTTCTTCCTCTCTTCTTTGGCCGAGAATACTGCTTTGTTGATTGTCAATTATAAGATTCTGTTTTGTCTATTTGATTACGTATGTTGTCGAATACGTGTTCGCGTCGATTAGCGTCGTCGAACAATTAACTTCGTATTCCCCGGCGCTTGGCCGAGAATTCTTGGTTCACTGCTTTTGCAATTGTTTGGTTATCGATTGTACATGTCGTAATCTTTTAATTGAATGTTTGTCGATTAGTTTCGTAGGTCTGTTGTTATCACTGTTGGATTGAATTGGGGTATTTGTTCTCGAAACTGAAATAGATTAAGCTAGGGATGAATTGGTTATAGCTTTAGCCCTCATATAAGTTTCAATTTTGTTTTGATATTCAAAAGATCAAAATGGTTTGCTGGTATGTAGTCTGTCAGGGGATATTCTTTGAACCCAATACCTTAATACACCTTTAGTGTTGGCAAATCAGAAGTAGCATGGGTTTAAAGGGAATTTGAATAAAAAAAGGGGGGGCTGCCAGTATACTTCTCTAAAAAATAGGCCTGCCAGCATCAGTTTTATACTGATTTGAGTATTTCTAAAAAAAGAAAAAAACAGGTTGTTAGTGTACTTTAGGATTAAACATAGAATTGGACATTAGTTAGTGGCCTAGGCAGAGAATATGGTAGGAGATTTGGGGTTTATTAAATCTGCCAGAATATGTTTAAGAGGGGAGAATGATTAAAAGGGTAAGGGTATGCATGTGCAAAAGGAAAAGATTAGTTGTTATTGTTTAAGGTGTTGTCCTGGTTCTTTTGGCTATAAAAGTAGGATCAAAAAACAGAGAAAGGGGCATTCTGAGAGAGACATATTCTCTGGAAAAACAGAGAGAGCTTTAAAAAAGAAAACACATTCGAAGAGAGATATAGGAATTAATCTGAAATTGAAGGGAGTCTTAAGAGTTCCTATAGTTATCTTTTAAGAATTGATTGTTTTCGATTCAAATTTGGTGTCATTGAATACATTTTGGGCTGTTTGAGTTTGCTGAAGTTATTAAAAAGCTGTTTGGTATTGCTGTTGGTTTATCTGGGACTTTCATTGGATTGATTTTTTCTCCCTGAGATCCTAGTCTGTTGCCTATACTGTTTGCTATTGCTTTAGCAGTAGTTTCAAGCTGTTATTGGTGTCGAATTGCTCATGTTACTGCTGTTTTGCTGCTGTTAAGATTGCTGCCACTGACTTCTTCATTCCTTCTTGTTGTTTTCAACATCCAGGTACATTCTTTTTGTAACCATAATGACTGTGAGGTATATTGGAGAGAATGAATTGGAATGGAGATGTTGAAGCATGAAATCTATTTCAGCTTGGTGGACCGATTTGTTTACTTGCTATGGTTTTTTTTTTTGTTTATTTTATGTTTATAGTTGATTTATAGCCCCTGCTTGAAATAATTTGTATGTCGACTCTTAATTCACCCCTTCCCTTTGATTCCCTCAAGTGTTGAATACTTAAAGTGAACTGAAGGACTATGAACTTGATAGCTTAGTTCGTATCTCATGTTAGCATGTGAGTATTATCAGGTTTAATCACTGATCCTGTGTGTGTGTGAACCTGATATGTGACGACCCAAAGGGTCATCACTTATTTTATTAATAATTTCGAGCTTCTGAGGCCTTGAAAACCTCATTCTATGTTGCCTCGATTTACGTGCACGATCCAAGCATGTAGCCGGAAAGATTTTGTGATAGAAAATATGAATTCTATGAGAAATTTGGATAAAAATGATATTAATATTGATATGGTTGACTTCGGTCAACATTTTTGGTAAACGGATCCGGACTCGAGATTGGATGGTCCCGAGAGGTCCGTAGGAAAATATGGGACTTGGACATGTGTCCGGAGTCGAATTCCTGAGGCCTAGAGCCCAAGTTATGAATTTTTATGTGAAATTGTTTTTGATGCAATTATTAAAGGAAATAAATTAATAGACCTTGGTATCGGGCTCGTATTTTGGTTCCGACGCCCGGTACAAGTCTTAAATATTATATATGTGATTTCTGTAAAGTTTGGTGACATTTGGATGTCGTTTGAGATGTTTTGGACCTTGAGTTCCAAGTTAAGAAGTTTTGAAAATCAAAAGTATGAAAATCATGAGTTTGAGGCTCGATGAAAATCAAAAGTACTTAGATCTGTTCGTGATAGTCTTCGTAGATGACATCCTGGTATACTCCCGCAGCCAGGAAGAGCACGAGCAGCACCTCAGAGTGGTTCTTCAGACTCTGAAGGATAATCGACTATATGCCAAATTTTCAAAATGTGAGTTCTGGCTGAGTTCGGTAGCATTTATGGGTCACATTGTATCTGTGGAGGGTATTCGGGTAGACCCAAAGAAGATTGAGGCGATCCGAACTGGCCTCGACCGGCTTCATGATCGAGATACGGAGTTTCTTGGGATTAGCAGAGTTACTACCGTCGTTTTGTAGAGGGGTTTTCTTCTGTTGCGCCCCGATGACCGAGTTGACCCAGAAGGGTGTCCAGTTTCGGTGGTCGGAGGAGTGTGAGTCGAGCTTTCGAAGCTCAAGACGGCCTTGACCACCGCACCGGTGTTGGTACTACCTACAAGTACAGGGGCCTTATACAGTTTATTGTGACGCATCTCGTACGAGGCTTGGAGCGGTATTGATGCGGGATGGTAAGGTTATCGCTTATGCTTGAGCGATTAAAGATACATGAGAAGAATTATCCGAGTTCATGATCTTGAGTTAGCGACGGTGGTTCATGCCTTAAAAATGCGGAGGCATTATCTTTATGGTGTGACATGTGAGGTGTACATTGATCACAAAAGCCTAGAGTACTTGTTCAAACAGAAGGAGTTGAATCTACGACAGCGGAGATGGTTAGAGTTGCTAAAAGACTATGATGTTACTATATTATATCACCCGGGTAAGGCCAATGTGGTGGCCGATGCATTGAGTAGAAAGTATGCCAGCATGGGTAGTCTTGCATATATTCCGGTCAATGAGAGACCATTAGCTCTAGATGTCCAGGCCTTAGCCAACCGGTTCGTGAGATTAGACATTTCTGAGCCTAGCAGAGTGCTAGCCTGCACGGTCGCTCGTTCTTCCTTATTAGAGCGTATCCGTGAGAGGCAATTTGATGATCCTCATTTGCGTGAGTTGAGAGATACAGTACAGCGGGGAGGTGCCACTCAGGTAAATCTAGATGATGATGGGGTATTGAAATTGCAAGGTCGAGTTTGTGTGCCCAATGTCGAAGGAATTCGAGAGTTGATCTTAGCAGAGGCCCACAGTTCGCGGTATTCTATTCACCCAAGCGCCGCGAAGATGTACCAGGACTTACGGCAACACTATTGGTGGCGCAGAATGAAGAAAGATATCGTTGCGTATGTCGCTCGGTGTCTAAATTGTCGTCAGCAGGTGAAATATGAGCACCAGAGACCTGGTGGTGTATTCCAAAGGATTGAAATTCCCGAGTGGAAATGGGAGCGAATCACTATGGACTTCGTTACTGGACTTCCTTTGACTCGGAGGAAATTTGATGCTATTTGGGTCATTGTTGATAGACTGACCAAATCAGCACACTTTATTCCAGTATCTGTCTCCTACTCGTCGGAGAGGTTAGCGGAGGTTTACATTAGGGAGATTGTTCGTCTCCATGGGGTGCCAGTATCTATTATCTCTGATCGGGGTACGCAGTTTACCTCGCGGTTCTGGAGAGCGGTTCAGCAGGAGTTAGGCACCCAAGTTCAGTTGAGTACAGCATTTCATCCTCAGACGGATGGCCAGTCCGAGAGGACTATTCAGATTCTAGAGGACATGCTTCGAGCCTGTGTTATTGATTTCGGAGGCTCGTGGGACCAGTTTTTGCCATTAGCAGAGTTTGCCTACAATAACAGTTACCAGTCTAGCATCCAGATGGCTCCGTATGAGGCGTTGTATGGTAGGCGATGTCGATCACCGGTTGGATGGTTTGAACCGGAAGAGGCTCGGTTGTTAGGTACAGACTTAGTTCAGGAGGCCTTGGATAAGGTCAAGACAATTCAGGAGAGATTGCGTTCAGCTCAGTCCAGGCAGAAGACTTATGCGGATCGTAAGGTTCGAGATGTAGATTTCATGGTTGGTGAACGAGTATTACTCCGGGTGTCGCCTATGAAGGGCGTGATGAGGTTTGGGAAGAAGGGCAAGCTCAGCCCCAGGTATATTGGCCCATTTGAGATTCTAGACAGAGTGGGAGGGGTGGCTTACAGATTAGCTTTGCCGCCTAGCTTATCATCCGTACATCCAGTTTTTCACGTATCTATGCTTCGGAGATACCACGGCGATCCCACACATGTGTTAGACTTCAGTACTGTCCAATTGGACAATGATCTATCCTACGAGGAGGAGCCGGTGGCTATTCTAGACCGGCAGGTTCGACAGCTGAGGTCGAAGAGTTATCCTTCTGTGCGTGTTCAGTGGAGAGGTCAGCCTCCTGAGGCATCGACCTGGGAGTCCGAGTCTGATATGCGGAGCCGTTACCCACACTTGTTTCCTGACTCAGGTACTTCTTCTTTTGTCCGTTCGAGGACGAACGGTTGTTTTAGAGGTGGAGATTGTGACGACCCAAAGGGTCATCACTTATTTTATTAATAATTTCGAGCTTCGAGGCCTTGAAAACCTCATTCTATGTTGCCTCGATTTACGTGCACGATCCAAGCATGTAGCCGGAAAGATTTTGTGATAGAAAATATGAATTCTATGAGAAATTTGGATAAAAATGATATTAATATTGATATGGTTGACTTCGGTCAACATTTTTGGTAAACGGATCCGGACCCGAGATTGGATGGTCCCGAGAGGTCCGTAGGAAAATATGGGACTTGGACATGTGTCCGAAGTCGAATTCTGAGGCCTAGAGCCCAAGTTATGAATTTTTATGTGAAATTGTTTTTGATGCAATTATTAAAGGAAATAAATTAATAGACCTTGGTATCGGGCTCGTATTTTGGTTCCGACGCCCAGTACAAGTCTTAAATATTATATATGTGATTTCTGTAAAGTTTGGTGACATTTGGATGTCGTTTGAGATGTTTTGGACCTTGAGTTCCAAGTTAAGAAGTTTTGAAAATCAAAAGTATGAAAATCATGAGTTTGAGGCTCGATTTGATTAAAACGAGGTGATATTGGCGATATGATCGCACGAACAAGTCCATAATGTGTTTTTGAGATTGTGTACATGTTTGGTTTGGATCCCGGGGGGCTCGGGTAAAGATTTGATAGGCCGTTGGATGAAATTCTGAATTTTGAACTGCTGGTTTTTTTCACCCAGCTGTTGGCTTCGCAATTGCGAAGAATTTCTCGCAATTGCGAAGGGGACAGTGTAAGGCAAGGCTCGCAAATGCGAACAATTGATCGCAAATGCGAAGCCAGCCTTGTTCGCAAATGCGAACAATTGTTCGCATTTGCGAAGGTCCCCAGTGCTGCCTTGGTTCGCAAATGCGAACCATTGTTCGCAAATGCGAACGTCCCAGTGACTGCCTTGGTTCGCAAATGCGAACAATGCCTTGTAAAGCATGTGTTCGCAAATGCGAACATTAGTTCGCAAATGCGAACTGTTCGCAAATGCGAACAAATGTTCGCAAATGCGAACTTTCCACCCTTAGCTTATTTTTCAAACTCCAGAAATTGGTCGGGGTTCGCAATTGCGAACCCATGTTCGCAAATGCGAACACAGAGACCTGAAAAACACGAATTTCGGTCATTTCTTCATTTTTCACAAAACCAAAACACCCATTTGCGACTCTTCAAGGATTTCTTCTTCATCAAAACGATTGTAAGTCACTTTTTACTTAATTCTTTCAATTCCTAACATCATTAAACATGTTTTTCATTAGAAATCAAATGTTTTCATGGTAAAATTCTTGTTTTTGTTAGAAAATAGGGTTTTTCATAAATTGAGGAATTGGACCTCGAATTGGGGTCCAATTTTGAAACAAATTATATACGTGAACTCGTGGGGGATGGGTAACCGGATTTTGGTCCTAACCCCGAATTCCGATCATGTGGGCCCGGGGTTGAAATTTACTATTCATGGCAGAATGTTGTAAAAGTGTTATTTGGTATTAAGAATTAGTTTGTGGAGTAGAATAGATGATATTAAATCAATTGTGTATAGATACGGTTGGATTGGAGCCAAATTGAAAGAAAAGACATTTCCACGGATTGGATTGTTCATAAGTATTCGAGGTAAGTGTATGTTCTATCCTAGCTTGAGGGAATAGGATTATGTGTTATGTGTTTTGTGATCGAGTGCGGTGTATGGGCTGTGGTGACGAGCATCCATACATTGGCGTCTAGTATGACCGTGAGTCGTTGAAAAATGATATTTTGAGATATATTACATGTGAATCGTTATTGTTCTCCCTTGTTGGGACTTGTTGTGAAGATAATTATTGATTGCCCTTGATGGGACGATTTATGAATTGTTGTTTCTTTCTCTGCCCTTAACCGTGATTGTTATTTGGGTGAGGAAGAGTGATAATGCACGAAGGGTGATGCCGTGCCATGTTTATTTATTTATGCACGAAGGTTAATGCCGTGCCATGTTTATTTATTGATTATGCACGGAGGATCATGCCGTGCCCTGTTATTGAACCATGTACGAAGGATCATGCCGTACTATGGATGTGAGGATGAGAGTAAAAGCACGAAGGGTGATGCCATGTACTTTATTTGTTTATTTGGTGAGGATGAGAGTAAAAGCACGAAGGGTGATGCCGTGCACTTTATTTGTTTATTTGGTGAGGATGAGAGTAAAAGCACGAAGGGTGATGCCGTGTACTTTATTTGTTTATTTGGTGAGGATGAGAGTAAAAGCACGAAGGGTGATGCCGTGCAATTGCTTGTTATTTCTTGAAGTGATATTATTCGTGTTTACATTATACTTTGTTTTCTTTGTGAAATTATTAATTGTGGTTAGTTGTTAAATTCTTTAAGATACTCCTTATTGTGTTATTACTTGATTATTTCTTGTTATTTTGTGGTACACATATATATATTGAATTGCACGGGTTTATGTGAGTGTCTGGTCCTAGGCTTGTCACTACTTCGCCGGGATAGGCCAGGCACTTACCAACACAGCACATGGGGTCGGTTGTGCTGATGCTACACTTCTGTGCGTTTTTGCACAGGTCCAGGTTACGATCATGTAACGACCCGGCCCGTCGTTACGGGAATTACCACCCCGTTACCTTGCATTTACATATATTGTGCTTTTAAAACAGTATTAGAGTATATCGGGTGAGTTAGGAGTGACTTGAATTGAAAATGAAACAAATAGCATGTTTGAAGAAAGCTTGAATATGAGAAGTCAACCAAGAGTTGACTATTGAGTTAGAGTGCTCTGAACCGGATTCTGATGATTCGACTAGTTCCGGGGGATCATTTATGACTTAGGAGAGCAATCAGAATTGAATTCGGAGGTCCGGTGTAGTTTTAGGCTTGAATTGGCGAAGGTTGATTTTTGGCGAAATCCGAACGGTAGATGAGATTTTGATCCGGGAGTCGGAATGGAGTTCCGACAGTTGCAGTAGCTCCGTTAGGTGATTTTGGATGTGCCTGCAAAATTTCAGGTCATTCGGACGTCGTTTGGTCGGGTTTTTTGATTGAATGTGTAATTTGGAATGTTTTAAGGAATTTAGGCTTGAATTCGATGCGAATTATGGGTTTCGATGTTGTTAGACGTGTTTTGAGGATTGGAACAAGTTCGAATAAGGTATTAAGATGTGTTGGTGTGTTTGGATGAGGTCCCGGGGGCCTCGGGGTGTTTTCGGATGGTTAAACGGAAGAAAATCATGGAAATTGCAGGTTGAAGAGTTCTGGTTCTGTCATTTTCGCTCCTGCGGAATTGTGGTCGCAGGAGCGAGTCCACAGAAGCGGATATTGGAGCGCAGAAGCGCTTGTGATCGCGGAAGCGGAGCCGAGCCCGCAGGTGCGGCACCGCTGAAGCGGACGGTGAGCCGCAGAAGCGGCCAAGGGCTATGGGGCGAAGGATCGCAGAAGCGGAATGGTAGCCGCTTAGGCGAGTCCGCAGAGGCGGACGCCTAGTCGCAGAAGCGGGAAAACCCGCAGGAGCGAGAAAATCTCCGCAGAAGCGGACGCGCAGAGGCGGTCCGTATATCGCAGAAGCGGAATTGGCCGGCTAGGCCTGGAACCGCTGAAGCGACCCTTTGGTCGCGGATGCGGGTGCGTAGGAGCGGAATTTTATCCGCAGAAGCGAAAATCGCTGTGAGTTAAGTGTATCAGAAGTTAGAAAATTTCAGAAACATTTTAACATTTGGGGGTCTCGGCTTAAGGGCGATTTTGGGCGATTTTGAGGAGAAAATCAAGGGAAATCATCAGGTAATCAACTATGAACTCATATTATGATTTGTATTGATAATATTACGCAATTATATCATGAAAATGGAGGAATTTGGGGTAATTTATGGAGGATTTAGCCCTAGGCTTGGACTTTAGGAAATCAAGGTTTTGAATGGGCAAATGGAGTCCGAATTTGGTAAAATTGATATGCTTAGACTCGTATTGAGACGAGGGTTCCAGAAATGTGAATTTCGTAAATTTTCGGAATGTGGGCCCGGGGCTCGGGTTTTGACAACTTTGGGAATTTTGATGTAAATTGAGTTGTATTGATCGGGTGTCGTCCCATTGGCCTAAATTGTTGTATTTTTACTGTATTTGATCAGATTCTACGCGTGCGGAGCTTGATTCTCGTGGCAAGGGCATTGCGGAGTAGTCGTCGCACTGTATTGAGGTGAGTAATAGATGTGGGTGATGACCAGCGGGTTCGAAACCCCGGTATACCACTTTGTGACGCTGTATAGCGGCGAGACACGCACACTCTTGAGAGTGCGGGGTCGATCATGAACCGGAGACTACATATTAGTCCAACCTGTTGATACTGTATTATTGGCTATTCTAGAGCCGTCGAACCTCCTTCTCGGATGGTTGCATATATATATATATATTGTGATAATGGCCACTCTTGAGCCGAGGAACCCCCTTCTTGGGCGGTTGAGTATACATGTGGGCCGTGAGCCACTTATTGGATCCCGCGAGGATCGTTATCATTGTCTTATCACATAGACATGCTAGTTTACTACTAGTCCGCAGCTATTTTTGGTTATTATGCTAATTTCCAATCTCTGGAACTTGATATTACCGTTTTCCAACTGAAAAATGATAAAAAGAGTTTTCAAAAACTACTTTTGAGCCTCGCGAGGCTGTATCTGCATATTAGCTGACTAGTAGTGGATCGGGCTGCACGCCGCAGCGAGATATATGTTGGATCTGACTGCACGCCGCAGTGATATTGTGCTTGGGCTGTAGGAGCCCCTCCAGAGTATGAACCCCCACAGTGAGCACGGGTACCCAAATTGGATCGGGCCACACGCCGTAGCGGTCATATCATGCATTGCATTGCATTTAGCTACATCTGCTAGCTGTTATACTGTTCTGCTGGTACTTGTTGGAACAGGTACAGTGAAGATTGATTCTATGACAGGGTAGCTGATTATAGCTTTACATAGTGCTTTATCGCGGATTTCTTATCTGCGTTGTCTTACCCTTGTTTATTACCACTGAGTCTGGCAGTACTCATTTTACTCCCTGCACCTTGTGTGCAGATCCAGGTACCTCTCAGCAGTGATCCAGTAGCTGTGCGAGGCGACGTGTTGTGGATATTCGAGGTAGCTGCAGAGTCCGCAGGATCCGATATTCCTTCCTACTGTCTTTTGACTTTGTATTGACATTTCTTTCCGCACTTGGTATTTTGTAAACCTTTATACACTCATGTTCAGTAGAGGCTCATGACTCTTGACCCTTGGTCTATGGGAGTTGATGTATTATGGGACTTGGTTCCCCGTTTTCGTTACATGTATCGCCGTTATTTCTTGAATTAATTTGCTTAAATGGGTTAAAGAGAGCTTCTAGCTCCGTTATTGTTATTAATTGGTCAGGCTGGCTTAGCAATGTGCCGGGCGCCATCACGACCGGATTTGGGGTCGTGACAAGTTGGTATCAGAGCCTAGGTTTACTAGGCCTCATGAGTCTTGAGCCGGTTAGTAGAGTCTTGTGGATCGGTACGGGGACGCCTGTACTTATCCTCGGGAGGCTGCGAACCTTTAGGAAACACTTCACATTTCTTGGAATTCTTATCGTGCGCACTTGATTCAGCTTGAGAGATAATTTTTGAAATTCCTTCCACACGTCTGTGTACGCATCGAGCGCTCAGTAATGTAATTGCCTTATGGCTTGTGATTTCTCCGAACGAGGGGAGAGATTTAATCTCTGTGAGTTCATGTTGGCCAGTAGGGATGACTTGAGGCTGGACCTTGTTTATGACTTGAGCATTGAGGTGCTGATTTTGTGAGTGGTGGCAATAGATAATGTATTGAGGGTTTGAAACCCCGTATTTGCACTATAAAGTGATGTGCTGAGATGGAATACGCGTCATGTGACGAGCGTGGTGGTATTGTGACTGAGGAATTGGACTTGATCCTTCCCGATTGATTATTACTGTGTAAAATGACTGAGACTGGGCTTATATTTATGTACTTGAGCTAGTAGCCATGTTTGGGGCCTTGTGCCGATCTGTAGTGTATTAAGGAGGCTTACTAATGGATGAGTTGTTAATTGTTCGACTCTTACCTAATCTGTTGTGTAGCTCCGACCTATGGGCGTGGTGAATATTTACCATATCTCTTAATTGGAAGGTAAAGTGCCTTATGTGTAGTGGAACGAGTTCAAACTCGGGAAGACTAAAGTGATTATGCTATGTGTATCCTGGTGGAAGGTATTGTGCTGAAATGCTAAATTGAGGCGAGGTAGGTGGGTTGATTCTCATGTGTAATTGCAAGGTATTGATATGTGTTATGATTCGAGCAGATACATCGCAGGTTCAAGTATAAATCGTGATGATATAATTCGTGTAGTGTTGATATTTAATGTTGTTGAAATACATTGTGATATCTTGTTGAGTTGTGGAAGTATAGCTAGGATGGTTTGGTGATTCTCTGGCGGGTGGATAGGCCAATTTACAAAGGAAACTCTGCCGAAATTTTTGGAAAATTCGGGACTTAGAAAAGATTTTGTCACCTAAAGAGGGGGCGTAATTGTTGTGTGTGAATGAATGCAAGAATTGCAAAAGAGTTAATATTTCTGATGATTCGAATCTCCGCCGAAGCTTGTAAATGACTTGAGTTTAATATCATACTAACATTTCAGCATCACTTGAGTAATACTGATATGAGTGGTTGAAAGTGCTTTGATGAATGGCTTCGAGCTAAGTTGGGGAGGTTGCTATTGATTAACCGATTGCACTATTGTGTGCTATGTTGATTCTGTCTCTAAGTATGTTGGAAAATTCTGATAAAGGTTATGGTGCTTCGTAGATGTGAAGAAATACTAGGGTATTTTGAACTGAGGTTGGTAAGGAATGCTTGGTGTATAGAAAAGAGTGATAGCTAATAGTATCCGTATGTAATCATGATCTGCAGTGTCAGAGTTCTAATAAGGCACGAGTGGTTCTGTTCAATAAGACAGTTGAATTACAGCTGAATAAGGATGACTGACGCTCGAGAATTGTTTACGGTGTTCAAGATTTTACTTGTAACAGTCAGGTGTTTCAAAATTGTGCATGTGGCTAAAGATGGTGGTTTCGTTAGAAGAGATCGGTACTTGTGTTATCTTATGTGAATGACGGGATTCTATGTAATCCGTATTGGAAGGTAATGATAACGAATTCAAATCGTAAGAGGTTCTTCAAAATAAAGTATTGTAAGATGTGATCCTTCTGGAAATTTGAGAGAGTATTCAGTGGCCTATATGTCTCAGACCGTGTGGTCTTATGTACGAGTCTCGTGTGGAATGAGTTCAGGTGTTATGGTGCTACAGTAGTGGCTAATATTAAATCAAAGATGAATCAGAAAGGAAACTGGGTAAATGGAACAACTTGTTAATAAACCGAAGCGGTATGATAAAGAATACGACTAATTCCTGGTATGTGGTTGAAGTAATGAGTCTTGCAGATATTGTGCAATAAAGCTTTTGAGTGTTGGCAGTCGTGTAACCCGATATGAGTATAATATGGGTATAAGGACTCAGTCCTGGCAGTTTAACTTATGCAATGTGATTGGGAGAAAGAGTTTATGATGTGTTTTAATGTGGTTTGAAAAATGAGTGTATTTCCTGTTGGTATGCAAAGCTTGGAATGTGTAATGAGTCTTCTCTATATGAGATCATAAAAGTCCTTGACTAGTTGATTGCGTCGATGTTTGCGGCGTAGGAAAGGGATAAGAATTTCCATGTTATCTTAGTATGGTATACGCGATGTGTTATGGAAAGTTGATAATGGTATATTCTAGGTTTTGAGAACAGTTCATAATATATGGGAAGTCAATAAAATTATTGAGCAGTGCGAACGACTGCAGATGAATTAAGAATCGATCTTTCTGATGATTTAAGAAAAACGGTACTGCTATTCTATTAACTTGGCAGGGAATATGATCCAAAAAGGACAAGGTAATGTAAACTGATGATATCCAGTGGTATGGTGGTATTCTCTTGTGGGATCGACTGTAATAATTGAGTCGTTGATGGCATAGTGAAATTTAATGAATAGATGCTTGATGTGTGTTATGTAATCGTACGGTGGAGTGTGGGATCAGGCATAGTGATCCATATGTAATACATGTGTTAGAGTCTGGAAGTTCTCGTAATCCGCCTATGCAGTGGTTGTATATCGTGTGTATTAGCACCGTTTAGCTCCTAGCTTGATATGATGAATTTGGGTTATGATACCTTATTTCAGACTGGTTGACATAAGCCAGGTCGTCTAGACTAATGTGATATGGGCTATGTCGGAAAATGGCACAAATTGCGTAGCAGAGAACATCAGAGTATGCTCCAACAGAGTAGTTGTACACAGGACCAGCGGACGGCTGGTAGGCATTGCTTTGTCAGTTGGACCTTAGTGGCGGATGTTAGTGTAGAAGTATCTACCATTGATTCAGTTCCAGTATTGAGAAACGTTGTCAGATGCGTTTCATGTGGCCAAACTTGAGGCGATATATGTTTATTATGATGAGCAACTTGACTCGACGCGTATTCATTTGACGAGGGTTACTTGGATCGGGTGGCACGCCGCCACAGGTATGGTATCTAGATCGGGTGGCACGCCGCCACGGGTATGTCATTGGAGCGAGTTGCACGCCGCAACAGAATATTGTGAAAGTATAGTTAGTTATAAGCTACCTGGTATACAATACTTCCTCGCTTCCGAGGAAAAGACCGTTTTGAGTATCGCTTGGCGAAT
Source organism: Nicotiana noctiflora (assembly GCA_032618575.1). Taxonomy (NCBI): domain Eukaryota; kingdom Viridiplantae; phylum Streptophyta; class Magnoliopsida; order Solanales; family Solanaceae; genus Nicotiana; species Nicotiana noctiflora. The sequence continues at coordinate 228,266 of JASVEL010003557.1, forward strand.
GGCACATCGGTTGTGTCCTTTCAGGATTTAATAGCATACGTTAATTGTTTCACCGTGGGTGAGGTTGATTGCTTGGGTTCAGACCTAAATATGTGCGTGGCTGATCGTTTTGAGCTTGGTAAATTGAGGTGCGTCATGAGTAATAGTGTTTGGATATAATCACGAATCGTGGTAAGGCCACGTGATGTTATGACCTCTCGAGGAAGATTTAGGTACTCTTTCTATAATGCGAGACGCGATCTCAGTTCTATATTATGATGGCACAGAGGGATTAAATTGCAGCTCTATTTGCTGGAGACAGTTGTCATAATTTGAGCTGTCATGATTCGAGTGTGTGCAGACGTTTCTATTGGAGCCTATGTTGTGCTCGTCGTGGCTTAGGCCGGTGTTAGGTGTTTATCGCCAGTGTGGTGTGTTATAATCGAAATGACCGTTGGAGTCATTATTGAATACGAGCATATTGGATCTTAGCTTGTTAGAAAGGTAGAAACCGAGGTTTGGCTCCGAAACCTATCGTGGTATGAGTTTTAAAAAAGGGAAATAGATTCACGAATGGTTAACCCGAGAGATGGGTTCGGTATATCGCGTGCTTCAGCTGCCGTGGGCAGGATATGGAGGTGTTGGAATAAGACTCTATCTAATGAAAGAGGTTTTCAGCTAGTATTTGGTGATTGTGGCCAGTTGTTGTGATTAGAGACTATCGTCTCGAGTGATTGGGTTGTTTGATACATCATATGATCTCACCCGGAGTGGTGAGTATGGCTTATTGCAGTGGATTCTAGTGTATCCCGAGTACAGGAATGGGATTAGCAATTGGTATATGATTTCAGAAAGTACAATGTGCTTTATGGTTAAGATGGTCTGTGAAATTTTGACTATATGGTGTTTTCGGACTTATGTGAGATAAGGGTGACGTATGATCGCCCTAATATATGCTTGGTAAGGTCATCCAGCTATTGAGTTGCTTCTAGTACCACTCTGGTACGCTCGAGGACGAGCGTTTGTTTAAGTTGGGGAGAATGTAACGACCCGGCCCGTCGTTACGGGAATTACCACCCCGTTACCTTGCATTTACATATATTGTGCTTTTAAAACAGTATTAGAGTATATCGGGTGAGTTAGGAGTGACTTGAATTGAAAATGAAACAAATAGCATGTTTGAAGAAAGCTTGAATATGAGAAGTCAACCAAGAGTTGACTATTGAGTTAGAGTGCTCGGAACCGGATTCTGACGATTCGGTTAGTTCCGGGAGGTGAATTATGACTTAGGGGAGCGATCGGAATTTAATTTGGAGACCCGGTGTAGAAATAGGCTTGAATTGGCTAAGGTTGAATTTTGGCGAAATCCGAACGGTAGGTGAGATTTTGATCCGGAGTCGGAATGGAGTTCCGACAGTTGCAGTAGCTCCGTTAGGTGATTTTGGATGTGCCTGCAAAATTTCAGGTCATTCGGACGTCGTTTGGTCGGGTTTTTTGATTGAATGTGTAATTTGGAATGTTTTAAGGAATTTAGGCTTGAATTCGATGCGAATTATGGGTTTCGATGTTGTTAGACGTGTTTTGAGGATTGGAACAAGTTCGAATAAGGTATTAAGATGTGTTGGTGTGTTTGGATGAGGTCCCGGGGCCTCGGGGTGTTTTCGGATGGTTAAACGGAAGAAAATCATGGAAATTGCAGGCTGGGATCCTGTTTCTGTTGTTTCCGCTCCTGCGGAATTATGGGCGCAGGAGCGAGTCCGCAGAAACGGATATTGGAGCGCAGAAGCGCTTGTGATCGCGGAAGCGGAGCTGAGCCCGCAGGTGCGGCACCGCTGGAGCGGAAGGTGAGCCGCAGAAGCGGCCAAGGGCCATGGGGTGAAGGATCGCAGAAGCGGAAGGGTAGCCGCTTAGGCGAGTCCGCAGAGGCGGACGCCTAGTCGCAGAAGCGGGAAAACCCGCAGGAGCGAGAGTATCTCCGCAGAAGCGGACGCGCAGAGGCGGTCCGTATATCGCAGAAGCGGAATTGGCCGCAGAAGCGGAAATATCCGCAGGGGCGATCGAGTCTCCGCAGAAGCGGACGCGTAGGAGCGGAAATTCTTCCGCAGAAGCAAAAATCGCTGTAAGTAAGTGTATCAGAAGTTAGAAAATTTCAGAAACATTTTAACATTTGGGGGTCTCGGCTTAAGGGCGATTTTGGGCGATTTTGAGGAGAAAATCAAGGAAAATCATCAGGTAATCAACTATGAACTCATATTATGATTTAGTATTGATAATATTACGCAATTATATCATGAAAATGGAGGAATTTGGGGTAATTTATGGAGGATTTAGCCCTAGGCTTGGACTTTAGGAAATCAAGGTTTTGAATGGGCAAATGGAGTCCGAATTTGGTAAAATTGATATGCTTAGACTCGTATTGAGACGAGGGTTCCAGAAATGTGAATTTCGTAAATTTTCGGAATGTGGGCCCGGGGCTCGGGTTTTGACAACTTTGGGAATTTTGATGTAAATTGAGTTGCATTGATTGGGTGTCGTCCCATTGGCCTAAATTGTTGTATTTTTACTGTATTTGATCAGATTCTACGCGTGCGAGCTTGATTCTCGTGGCAAGGGCATTGCGGAATAGTCGTCGCGCTGTATTGAGGTGAGTAATAGATGTGGGTGATGATCAGCGGGTTCGAAACCCCGGTATACCACTTTGTGACGCTGTATAGCGGCGAGACACGCACACTCTTGAGAGTGCGGGGTCGATCATGAACTGGAGACTACATATTAGTCCAACCTGTTGATATTGTATTATTGGCTATTCTAGAGCCGTCGAACCTCCTTCTCGGATGGTTGCATATATATATATATATATATTGTGATAATGGCCACTCTTGAGCCGAGGAACCCCCTTCTTGGGCGGTTGAGTATACATGTGGGCCGTGAGCCAGTTATTGGATCCGCGAGGATCGTTATCATTGTCTTATCACATAGACATGCTAGTTTACTACTAGTCCGCAGCTATTTTTGGTTATTATGCTAATTCCAATCTCCGGAACTTGATATTACTGTTTTCTAACCGAAAAATGATAAAAGAGTTTTCAAAAACTACTTTTGAGCTCGCGAGGCTCCGTATCCGCATATTAGCCGACTTAGTAGTGGATCGGGCCGCACGCCGCGACGAGATATATGTTGGATCGGATCGCACGCCGCGGAATATCTCTACGAGACGTGCTTGGGCCGTAGGAGCCCCTCCGAGTCCGAACCCCCACAGTGAGCACGGGCACCCAAAATCGGAGTCGGCTACACGCCGTAGCGGTCATATCATGCATTGCATTGCATTTAGCTACATCTCCTAGCTGTTATGCTATTTATTGGTAATTGTTGGTACAGGTACAGTGAAGATTGATTCTATGACAGGGTAGCTGATTATAGCTTTACATAGTGCTTTATCGCGGATTTCTTATCTGCGCTGTCTTACCCTTGTTTATTACCACTGAGTCTGGCAGTACTCATTTTACTCCCTGCACCTTGTGTGCAGATCCGGGTACCTCTCAGCAGTGATCCAGTAGCTGTGCGAGGCGACGTTTGTGGATATTCGAGGTAGCTGCAGAGTCCGCAGGACCCGATATTCCTTCCTACTGTCTTTTGATTTTGTATTGACATTTCTTTCCGCACTTGGTATCTTGTAAACCTTTATACACTCATGTTCGGTAGAGGCTCATGACTCTTGACCCTTGGTCTATGGGAGTTGATGTATTATGGGACTTGGTTCCCCGTTTTCGTTACATGTATCGCCGTTATTTCTTGAATTAATTTGCTTAAATGGGTTAAAGAGAGCTTCTAGCTCCGTTATTGTTATTAATTGGTCAGGCTGGCTTAGCAATGTGCTGTGCGTTTTTGCACAGGTCCAGGTTACGATCAGGAGCAGCAGCAGCAGTAAGTAGATTGCGCGGGAGCTAATCATATTTGAGACCGAGGTAGCTTGCAGACGTCCGCAGGCCCGGCGTCTCTTTCTTTATTTATGTTATTAGCTGTAGTCTCTTTGTTTCGAGACAAACAGAATTATGTTATATTTCCTTCAGACTTTTATGTGTAGTATTCCATAGTAGTTTGTGAGTTGGTGACTCCACGTCTTGGGTAGAGGATTTCAGTATAATTTTCACTTTGTGATTTGTTATATCCATTTCGATAAAGTATTCCGCATTTATTTAATTAAAATTGTGTTAAAAACAGGATAGTATGAATATAGTGGCTTGCCTAGCTACCACGAGTAGGCGCCATCACGATCCCGATGTTGGCCGATGTTGGGGGAAAATCCGGGTCGTGACAAGTTGGTATCAGAGCTCTAGGTTACATAGGTCTCACCACTCACGAACAAGCTTAGTAGAGTTTGAGAGGTAGGTACGGAGACGTCCGTACTTGTCCTCCAGAGTCTATTGAGTTAGGAAAAAGTCTCTCATTTGTTCTTTCTTGTCGTGCGACTTGTTCCTCAATTACTGATTGAATTCCTATTCTGTCCTTTCGCAGATGGTAAGGACACGCACTTCTTCGTCCGTTGACCAGCAGCCTGAGCCCCAGACAGCTCCTGTGAGGGGCAGGGGCTGAGGCCGTACTAGAGGCCGTGGTAGGGGTAGAGCTCAGCCCCAGGCAGCTACCCCAGAGGTGGAGCCTCATATTGAGATTGATGAGGAGGTTCCGGTTCCAGCAGCTCCAGCGGGCCCAGCTCAGGTCCCAGGAGAGGCTTTGATTTCCCCGGATCTCCGGGATGCTTTGGTCAGAATAGCGGGATTTATGGATAGCATTGCCAGAGCGGGTCTATTATCAGTTGCCCCAGCTACTTCTCAGGCTGGAGGAGGGGCCCAGACTCCTATTGCTCATACTCCGGAGCCAGTAGCTCCTCAGCCTCAAGCACCAGCAATCCAGCCCACCGTGGCCACTCGCCTGCGGTACCACAGCTCATGCCGGCGATGGAGCCGGCCATGACTTCCGATTCGTTATGGAGGCTTGACTCGGCTCTCCAAGCTATTTACCACTACATTCAGCGGAGCCGCATCAGAGGATCCTCAGGACTTTTTATTCAGTTGCCATGAGATTCTCAAGACTACGGGGATCGTGGAGACAAACGGAGTTGATTTCTGTACCTTCAGACTTGCAGGATCCGCCAAGACTTGGTGGAGAGATTATTGCCTGACTCGACCAGCAGGGTCCCCAGCTCTATCATGGGACCAGTTTGCGGAACTATTTATGGAGAAGTTTCTCCCTGCTACTCAGCGGGATTTACTTCGGAGGCAGTTTGAGTGCCTCCATCAGGGCACTATGACAGTTACACAGTATGAGACGAGATTTATTGACTTGGCTCGTCATGCAGTGGTGATACTTCCCACGGAGCGGGAGAGGGTCCGCAGATTTATAGATGGGCTTAATCAGCCAATTAGACTCCAGATGGCTATGGGCGTGGGGAGTGACATATCATTTCAGGAGGCAGCCAATGCAGCACGCATAGTTGAGATGGCTCTTGCTAGGGGAGGCGGTTATTCTTCAGATAAGAGGCCTCGTCATATAGGTAGATTTGGTGGTTCTTCCTCTGGTAGCAGAGAATCCTTTGATAGAGGCCGGTCTTCCAGGCCTTTTCATTCCGCCCTTCAGGCTTCACAGGGTGGATCAGGTGATCGTGGTTCTCGGGGGTATTATTCAGACCAGCCTCCTATTAGTGCTCAGCCTCTTCAGAGTGTTCGTGGAGGCCATTCAGGTCGTCAGGGCCAGCAGCCCCATCAGCCCAAGAGTTGCTACGGTTGTGGTGACCCAGGGCATTTTATCAGGAATTGCCCTATAGCAGCGGGCAACTCTCAGCAGCGAGGTCCTCGTCCCATGATTCAGGCCCCAGCTGACCCTCAGCCTGCCCAGCCAGCCAGAGGCGGGGGTAGGGATTATAGAGGCGGAGGTCGAGACCGCAGAGGCGGAGACCGTCCAGCGAGAGGTAGAGGTCGGCCGGTTGATGGTCGTCCCAGAGACGCAGCCTCGCGAGGGGGTGCAGATCCCCGATTCTATGCTTTACCGACCTAGTGCCGAGGCAGAGGCATCGGTACGCCGTGATTACGGTGTACTATTCTCGTGTGTGACGCAGGTGCTTCGCATTATTTCGACCCCGGATCTACCTATTCCTACGTGTCTTCCTACTTCGCACCGTATTTAGCCGTGCCCGCCTATGCTCCGGATATTCCGGCTTATGTGGCTACGCCAGTGGGTGACTCTATTGTAGTCGATCGGGCGCATCGTTCGTGCGTAGTTATATTTGGGGGCCTTGAGACCCGTGTTGATCTGTTGCTCTTGGATATGGTAGATTTTGATGTCATATTGGGGATGGACTGGTTGTCCCCATACCATGCTATTCTTGATTGTCATGCTAAGATTGTCACCTTAGCCTTGCCAGAATCACCCCGATTAGAGTGGAAGGGTACCTCAAGCCACTCCGTTCGCACTGTTATTTCTTATGTTAAGGCTCGACGTATGGTCGAGAAGGGGTGTCTAGCTTATTTGGCTTATGTTCGTGATTCCAGCGCAGAAGTTCCTTCCATTGATTCAGTCCCTATTGCACGGGAGTTTCCCGAGGTTTTTCCTTCAGACCTGCCGGGCATGCCACCCGACAGGGATATTGACTTCGTATTGATTTGGCACCGGGCACTCGACCCATCTCTATTCCACCCTATCGTATGGCCCCGCCGGAGTTAAAGGAGTTGAAGGATCGCTTGCAGGACCTTCTGAGAAGGGTTTTATCGAGCCCGATGTTTCCCCTGGGGCACCTGTATTATTTGTAAAGTATAAGGATGGCTCGATGCAGATGTGTATTGATTATCGGCAATTAAACAAAGTGACGATAAAGAACAAGTATCCATTATCGAGGATTGATGATTTGTTTGACCATCTCCTAGGAGCGAGAGTGTTCTAAAAAATAGACTTGAGGTCAGGCTACCATCAGCTGAAGATCAGGGCGGCTGGCATTCCTAAGACAGCCTTTCGCACTAGATACGCGCACTATAAATTCTTGGTCATGTCTTTCTGGTTGACCAATGCTCCAGCAACATTCATGGAGTTGATGAATCGAGTGTTCAGGCATTATTTAGATCTGTTCGTGATAGTCTTTATAGATGAAATCCTGGTATACTCTCGCAGCCAGGAGGAGCACGAGCAGCACCTCAGAGTGGTTCTTCAGACTCTGAAGGATAATCGACTATATGCCAAATTTTCAAAATGTGGGTCCTGGTTGAGTTCAATGGTATTTTTGGGTCATATCGTATCGGTGGAGGGTATTCAGGTGGACCCAAAGAAGATTGTGGCAGTCCAGAATTGGCCTCGACCAGCTTCAGTGACCGAGATCCGGAGTTTCTTGGGGTTAACAGGTTACTACCGTCGATTTGTAGAGGGGTTCTCTTCTATTGCAGCCCCGATGACCAGGTTGACCCAGAAGGGTGCTTAGTTCAAGTGGTCAGATGAGTGTAAGGCGAGCTTTCAGAAGCTCAAGACAGCCTTGACCACCGCACCAGTGTTGGTACTACCTACAGGTACAGGGCCGTATACAGTTTATTGTGACGCATCTCGTACATGGCTTGGAGCGGTATTGACGCAGGATGGTAAGGTTATCGCTTATGCTTCGAGGCAGCTAAAGATACATGAGAAGAATTATCCAGTTCATGATCTTGAGTTAGCAGCAGTGGTTCATGCCTTAAAAATCTGGAGGCATTATCTATATGGTGTGACATGTGAGGTGTACACTGATCACAAAAGCCTACAGTACTTGTTCAAACAGAATGAGTTGAATCTACGACAGCGGAGATGGTTAGAGTTGCTAAAAGACTATGATGTTACTATATTATATCACCCAGGTAAGGCCAATGTGGTGGCCGATGCATTGAGTAGAAAGTATGCCAGCATGGGTAGTCTTGCATATATTCCGGTCAATCGGAGACCATTAGCTCTAGATGTCCAGGCCTTAGCCAACCGGTTCGTGAGATTAGACATTTCTGAGCCTAGCAGAGTGTTAGCCCTGCACGGTCGCTCGTTCTTCCTTATTAGAGCGTATCCGTGAGAGGCAATTTGATGATCCTCATTTGCGTGAGTCGAGAGATACAATACAGCGGGGAGGTGCCACACAGGTAAACCTAGATGATGATGGGGTATTGAAATTGCAGGGTCGAGTTTGTGTGCCCAATGTCGAAGGGATTCGAGAGTTGATCTTAGCAGAGGCCCACAGTTCGCGGTATTCTATTCACCCATGCGCCGCGAAGATGTACCAGGACTTACGGCAACACTATTGGTGGCGCAGAATGAAGAAAGATATCGTTGCGTATGTCGCTCGGTGTCTAAATTGTCAGCAGGTGAAATATGAGCACCAGAGACCTGGTGGTGTATTCCAAAGGATTGAAATTCCCGAGTGGAAATGGGAGCGAATCACTATGGACTTCGTTACTGGACTTCCTTTGACTCGGAGGAAATTTGATGCTATTTGGGTCATTGTTGATAGGATGACCAAATCAGCACACTTTATTCCAGCATCTGTCTCCTACTCGTCGGAGAGGTTAGCGGAGGTTTACATTAGGGAGATTGTTCGTCTCCGTGGGGTGCCAGTATTCTATTATCTCTGATCGGGGCACGCAGCTTACCTCGCGGTTCGGAGAGCGGTTCAGCGAGAGTTAGGCACCCAGGTTCGACTGAGTACAGCATTTCATCCTCGGACGGATGGCCACCGAGAGGACTATTCAGATTCTCGAAGACATGCTTCGAGCCCCGTGTTATTGATTTCGGAGGCTCGTGGGACCGGCTTCGCCATTAGCATAGTTTGCCTACAATAACGACTATCAATCTAGCATCCGGATGGCCCCGTATGAGGCGTTGTATGGCAGGCGATGTCGATCACCAGTTGGATGGTTTGAACCGGAGAGGCTCGGTTGTTGGGTACATACTTAGTTCGGGAGGCCTTGGATAAGGTCAAGACTATTCAGGAGAGATTGCGTTCAGCTCAGCCTAGGCAAAAGACTTATGCGGATCGTAAGGTTCGAGATGTAGATTTCATGGTTGGTGAACGAGTATTGCTCCGGTGTCGCCTATGAAGGGCGTGATGAGGTTCGGGAAGAAGGGCAAGCTCAGCCCTAGGTATATTCGCCCATTTGAGATTCTAGACAGAGTGGGAGGGGTGGCGTACAGATTAGCTTTGCCGCCTAGCTTATCAGCCGTGCATCCAGTTTTTCACGTATCTATGCTTCGGAGATACCACGGCGATCCCACACATGTGTTAGACTTCAGCATTGTCCAATTGGACAATGATCTATCTTACGAGGAGGAGCCGGTGGCTATTCTAGACCGGCAGGTTCGACAGTTGAGGTCGAAGAGTTATCCTTCTGTGCGTGTTCAGTGGAGAGGTCAGCCTCCGGAGGCATCGACCTGGGAGTCCGAGTCTGATATGCGGACCCGTTACCCACACTTGTTTCCTGACTCAGGTACTTCTTTCTTTTGTCCGTTCGAGGACGAACGGTTGTTTTAGAGGTGAAGATCGTGACGACCCAAAGGGTCATCACTTATTTTATTAATAATTTCGAGCTTCTGAGGCCTTGAAAACCTCATTCTATGTTGCCTCGATTTACGTGCACGATCCGAGCATGTAGCCGGAAAGATTTTGTGATAGAAAATATGAATTCTATGAGAAATTTGGATAAAAATGATATTAATATTGATATGGTTGACTTCGGTCAACATTTTTGGTAAACGGATCCGGACTCGAGATTGGATGGTCCCGAGAGGTCCGTAGGAAAATATGGGACTTGGACATGTGTCCGGAGTCGAATTCCTGAGGCCTAGAGCCCAAGTTATGAATTTTTATGTGAAATTGTTTTTGATGCAATTATTAAAGGAAATAAATTAATAGACCTTGGTATCGGGCTCGTATTTTGGTTCCGACGCCTGGTACAAGTCTTAAATATTATATATGTGATTTCTGTAAAGTTTGGTGACATTTGGATGTCGTTTGAGATGTTTTGGACCTCGAGTTCCAAGTTAAGAAGTTTTGAAAATCAAAAGTATGAAAATCATGAGTTTGAGGCTCGATTTGATTAAAACGAAGTGATATTGGCGATATGATCGCACGAACAAGTCCATAATGTGTTTTTGAGATTGTGTACATGTTTGGTTTGGAGCCCGGGGGGCTCGGGTAAAGATTTGATAGGCCGTTGGATGAAATTCTGAATTTTGAACTGCTGGTTTTTTTCACCCAGCTGTTGGCTTCGCAATTGCGAAGTATTTCTCGCAATTGCGAAGGGGGCAGTACAAGGCAGGGCTCGCAAATGCGAACCCTGATCGCAAATGCGAAAGTCCCCAGGGCCTGCCTATGTTCGCAAATGCGAACAAAAGTTCGCAAATGCGAACATTCCCTATACTGCCTGTGTTCGCAAATGCGAACCATTGTTCGCAAATGCGAACGTCCCAGTGACTGCCTTGGTTCGCAAATGCGAACCATTGTTCGCAAATGCGAACAATGCCTTGTAAAGCATGTGTTCGCAAATGCGAACATTAGTTCGCAAATGCGAACAAATGTTCGCAAATGCGAACTTTCCACCCTTAGCTTATTTTTCAAACTCCAGAAATTGGTCGGGGTTCGCAATTGCGAACCCATGTTCGCAAATGCGAACACAGAGACCCGAAAAACACGAATTTCAGTCATTTCTTCATTTTTCACAAAACCAAAACACCCATTTGCGACTCTTCAAGGATTTCTTCTTCATCAAAACGATTGTAAGTCACTTTTTACTTAATTCTTTCAATTCCTAACATCATTAAACATGTTTTTCATTAGAAATCAAATGTTTTCATGGTAAAATTCTTGTTTTTGTTAGAAAATAGGGTTTTTCATAAATTAGGGAATTGGACCTCGAATTGAGGTCCGATTTTGAAACAAATTATATACGTGAACTCGTGGGGGGATGGGTAACCGGATTTTGGTCCTAACCCCGAATTCCGATCATGTGGGCCCGGGGTTGAAATTTACTATTCATGGCATAATGTTGTAAAAGTGTTATTTGGTATTAAGAATTAGTTTGTTGAGTAGAATTGATGATATTAAATCAATTGTGTATAGATACGGTTGGATTGGAGCCAAATTGAAAGAAAAGACATTTCCACGGATTGGATTGTTCATAAGTATTCGAGGTAAGTGTATGTTCTATCCTAGCTTGAGGGAATAGGATTATGTGTTATGTGTTTTGTGATCGAGTGCGGTGTATGGGCTGTGGTGACGAGCATCCATACATTGGCGTCTAGTATGACCGTGAGTCGTTGGAAAATGATATTTTGAGATATATTACAGGTGAATCGTTATTGTTCTCCCTTGTCGGGACTTGTTGTGAAGATAATTATTGATTGCCCTTGATGGGACGATTTATGAATTGTTGTTTCTTTCTCTGCCCTTAACTGTGATTGTTATTTGGGTGAGGAAGAGTGATAATGCACGGAGGGTGATGCCGTGCCATGTTTATTTATTTATGCACGAAGGTTAATGCCGTGCCATGTTTATTTATTGATTATGCACGAAGGATCATGCCGTGCCCTGTTATTGAACCATGTACGAAGGATCATGCCGTACTATGGATGCGAGGATGAGAGTAAAAGCACGAAGGGTGATGCCGTGTACTTTATTTGTTTATTTGGTGAGGATGAGAGTAAAAGCACGAAGCGTGATGCCGTGCAATTGCTTGTTATTTCTTGAAGTGATATTATTCGTGTTTACATTATGCTTTGTTTTCTTTGTGAAACTATTAACTGTGGTAGTTGTTAAATTCTTTAAGATATTTCTTATCGTGTTATTACTTGATTATTTCTTGTTATTTTGTGGTACACATATATATATTGAATTGCACAGGTTTATGCGAGTGTCTGGTCCTAGGCTTGTCACTACTTCGCCGGGATAGGCCAGACACTTACCAACACATGGGGTCGGTTGTTCTGATGCTACACTTCTGTGCGTTTTTGCACAGGTCCAGGTTACGATCAGGAGCAACAGCAGCAGTAAATAGATTGCGTGGGAGTTGATCATATTTGAGACCGAGGTAGCTTGCAGACGTCCGCAGGCCCGGCGTCTCTTTCTTTATTTATGTTATTAGCTGTAGTCTCTTTGTTCCGAGACAAACAGAATTATGTTATATTTCCTTCATACTTTTATGTGTAGTATTCCGTAGTAGTTCGTGAGTTGGTGACTCCACGTCTTGGGTAGAGGATTTCAGTATAATTTTCACTTTGTGATTTGTTATATCCATTTCGATAAAGTATTCCGCATTTATTTAATTAAAATTGTGTTAAAAACAGGATAGTATGAATATAGTGGCTTGCCTAGCTACCACGAGTAGGCGCCATCACGATCCCGATGTTGGGGGAAAATCCGGGTCGTGACAAGTGGAAAATCCGGGTCGTGACATGATAGCTCTCTAGTAGTTTGGCCAAACTGTGATATTGGTTTCTTTCGAAAATTTCAGGATTTATTAGCATGTTTAAATGATAGTTTGAATTTTAATTTTGGAATATTGGATGGACAAAATAAGTGTTTATGGGATTAATCTTTTGGGTTGCATGAATGTATCCTTCTTCCATGCGTGGTAGGCATTTAAAACAATTAATTCAGGGCAATTAGAAATAGATTCAAACTTTGAAGGTGGTTAATATAATAAAATTAGCTTTATCTCAATTAAAAGGCCTCACTGTATGTCTATTATGGTAATGAGAATTAGAAATTCCACTGGTTGTTAAGAGGAATAATTCACGGTCATGTTCTGCAAAGAAAATACAATAGTTAGTCCAGTAAGAATTTGGTATAATATATTCAGTGTAATGTATTATTTGGTATAATAGTGGGGTGCTTGAAAGGTTAGGAATTATTTGGACTAGCACACAAATTTTAAGTTGGGCTTGAATTGTCATCACAAATGGTCCAAGTAATTTATGGTAATTTAACATCCTCAATAATTCATCTTAAGGTCTAATGTAATTGAGGGATTATGTTGGCGGATAAAAAAATGAGTAATACTTAAAGCAGTGATAAATTGATTAGGACCCTTTTTCCTCTTACATGTCTAGACATTAATAAAAGGTATAATTTAATAAGGCCAAGTGAAGTAAGTTTCATCGAGTGAAAAGGAGAAAGGCACATCTCTCAAACAAGCTGTTACATAGAGAGCGGTTCAAAGTAGTAATTGGCACGTACGATCATAATTGTTAAAATCAGATAATTAAGCCGAAATGTGATAATTAAGCGACCGTGCTAGAACCACGGAATTCGGGAATGCCTAACACCTTCTCCCAAATTAACAGAATTCCTTATCCGGATTTTTGGTTCGCGGACTATTAAAAGAGTCAAACATTTCCCCAATTCAAGATTCGAACAGGTGACTTGGGACACCATAAATCTCCCAAGTGGCGACTCCGAATCTCTCAACAAATGAATCCCGTTTTGGTTGTCCTTTAATTGGAAAAACTCCCTTTTATATACTTCGCACCCTCGCGGGTCAGCGTAAAAAGGAGGTGTGACAATAAAGTCTAGATTAATTACTTCGCAACTGTAAAAAATACAATCCACATGTTGATATGTTAATACAAGGAGTCATCTAATAAACTTGAAATGATTAAAATATCCAGTAAATCCTAAGCAGCAATGTTGACCTTAAGCTGCCTGTTATTCCCTCATACCTCTTATTAATTAAACTAGTAAGGATATCCCGTGCTGTGCACGGGCCCAATAACATCGCAAAACAATAGAGTATAATTCATGAGATATTAGAGAAGGATGACATTTTCTAAAAATAACTTTTTTTTTAAGCTTTGATCATATTAAATCTCAACTAACTATATCCTAGTTCATTAAACAAAATGAAATATTAAAGAATAAAAGTAAAGAGCCTTTATTTTGAGAAGAGCCTTTGTTTCACCCTCATTCTATTTTCAAGTTTTGATCATCCTAAATCTCAAATAGCCAAGTTTTAAAAAAAAAGATATTAGGGGGGAATTCTTATTTTTAATTTGTACTTTCTCTAATTTTACTTAGAATCTTTAGATTATTGGATTTCATAAATTTACTCTAGCATCAAATAGAACAACTTTACAATTTGACTATGCAAAATTAGTTGACTATGTTACACAAGTTTACTATCTTTTCTATTCTATTTTTGTGTATTTTTCAATTCAAATTTCTACGACATTATAAGTCCCAATCCTAAGAATTCCTTTTTTGTTAAACTTCATCAATAAATATTTTTAGCAAGTATAAATTAGAATTTACTTCTCTAACTTTTTGGTAATTCAATGAGAAAACCTATTTGACTTTGACATAATCAAATAATCTTTACTTTCTAGCGATTACTTCTATCCTTTGGCTTTTATGTAATCTTAGTAGGCATTTGGACGATATTTAGTTGAAATTGTAAAAGAATTTATGAAATTAAAGTTGGGAAAAAGTATTCGAAAGTTGAAGTTAGGCTTGTACAATAATTTCACTAATAAAAGCTGAAGCGTTTGCAAGTGAGAATTATTATTTCACTTGAAATAGTACATTGGAAACACTGTGACATTAGGTTGCACTTTTTTCATAAATAGTATCACCAAAGATTAACTATGTCAAGAGTGATAAATTACTACTTTCCCCGGTCCAAAATAAGTGATCTTTTTGATGTTTTCGCACAAATTAAGAAATCCACATGTTAGCATTAATTAGCGATGTGATTGATCATATTAACCTTTTTTATCTCACATAAACATATATTCCAACACTATTTACTCCAAGGACAATGTAGGAAAAAAATAATTAATTCATTCTTGAAATTTGAAAAAATCAGTTATTTTGGACTATAAGAAAAAGACCAAAAAATCACTTATTTTGAACCGGAGAAAGTAATGACTTTTAAATTATTTTTGCATAATATAGTAAAAACTTTCTCCAACTTAGGTGGAAGAAATGAGATTAGAGTACTAATATTTGAACTGATCAAATTGTAATTGACATTCCATCTAGTATAATATTTGATAGTTTTACTATCTTTGGGGTCATCTGCTCCAGCTTTGGTTTCTCGTTGGGTGCCACATATGATTTACTGTAGCTGCTTCATTAAGTTATCCAACGTTACTTTTATTGTTTCTTTTGATTATACACAAAAGCTGGTATGTATATATAAATGATGATATGCGTCCTTCTGTTTGATCTTATGGAGGACTTGGTTATCATATTTTACTATTGAAAATTGAAATGTTTGCAATTAAAAAATTAAAAGTAACATATTTTTAAAAAAAAATGGTATAGACGGATAAGACTTTAATTTTCAACAAAAAATATCAAATATGATACAATCTAACCAGCTAAACTAAAAAAAGAAAAGAAATCCACTATAAATCATAACATGCAATCTCTCTATTTAAAACAGCACACATAGAAATGGGGTGTATGACCTCATTTTAATTACTCTTAATTTTATATGAACTAAGCAATTTCATATGCAAAATAATTAGGTCAAATTGTGTAATTACTTTACATTGCACGCTAATCAAACTTTAAACTCTATATTTATGTGATCTTTTCATATAAATATTGTCCAAATGTCAACAATAAATAACAATTATTGTTGAATACTTTTTCTAGAGAAAATAGTAAACATTAACATCTTAGGGACTCACATAAAATTTGAACAAGCAATTTTTAGCTCAGTAGACGAGATATAACTACTGAGATAAAGATTTTCACTTATAATTATTTAACTTCTTCTTTACAAGTAGAATTTATATCCAAACATAACTTTAACTTTCAAATATATATTTTTTCAACTTCAACTTCAATTGATCTAATTTTTCAACTTTAATCAAATTTTATCCTAATGCCTACAGTAAAGTATGTTTTTATGCTATGTAATAATAATTACAAATTAAAGTTGATTTAGAAATAGCCACAAAATTAAATAAAAATATCAATGTAGAAATATGGCAAAACAATGAAATAAATCATACTGCAAATATATTAAATTATGTATATTTTACTTTTAGAAGGAAGAAAAAGAAGAAACTATAATTAGCATGGGAAGGTGTAGGCAAATAATCTGTATATGTTTTGGTGTCAGCAGTACGCATTTGGCTGTGAAAAGCCACATGGATCCTGACATCAATTATAGCATGAGACGGAGAATTGACACTTATCAAAAGAAAGTACTACTGGTTGATGATAAGGAAGGGGTAGTTTCGTCAGAAGACCTAAAGTTTTTATGTAGCTGCTATACTGGATTTTTTTTTCAGCCAATCATATTGGTATGCTTTATTGAAATTACAAACTTACCCTTATTTTGACAGGCAGGCATGTTGGCCTTGAGGTGCCTGTATTCCCTCTTATTAGTAAGTAGTAAAATTAACTATAGTTACGATTAGTCTGGGCTCTGCCCGGGCCCAACAACCATAGTCGAAGGTAAACTTTTTATGTGGCGTCCAGTTTTGATTCATCCATTGGATTTATGCACACTTTTAAAAAAGTTTAATTGATACCTAATTTTTAGATAATTTTAAATGCATACACTTTTCTCTTCATCTTTACTATTATTTTCTTCTTCTTTCTGTTTAGAGTTTCTTCTTCTTCTTCCTCTTCTTCTTAGTTGCAAAATGAGTTTTTTGTTCTCTTTTTGACAATTTAACGATTGATATTTATTTTTTATGATATTTAAAAGTTATATTTTAAATTTGAGCTCATTTGGAGTTGATTTGGATATTGTATCGTGTATTGAATTGTTAAAAATCGAAGAAGTTTATATTTCAGAAATTAAAATTTAAAATTTGAAGTTGCATTCAATAGATTGAACTACTGAAGATTTGAATTTTACAATATAAAAGAACTTCATATTTGATTTATGAAGTTGCATTAAAAAGATTGAACTAATTTCGCAATACACTTTATAAAATTTTGTGCAATGTAGATATAATTTTAATGGTGATCCCTATATATGAAAATGTCCCTAGTCAAGCTCCTCTATGTATAACTAAATTAAATATATATTATACATCTATTAACTAAATATATAGTTGAGTGGGTCACTATTTAAATTAATTTTTTAAAATGCCTTAGATACTCATTACCTTCAAGCATAGCTAAAAGAATTTGCTTTGTTCTTTCTCTTTTTAGACAAAAGCTAAATTTTCTAAAAATTTTAATTGACTCAAAATTTCGTGATTGACCAGATATTAAAAAAATAGTTATAATTTGCATACAACTTAAACTTGTAAACAAATTGAATTTTTACCTTTTTTAATAAATGAATAAGCAAATCCTATCAAAATTTTTTGTTTAGAAGTGCATGAATTTCAAAAGCATTAGTCATATAATTCACATATATATAGTTGGTGCAACAATACATGTTATGAATATAGTTATCAAATATAGAGGTGAGAAACACTTTAGGTAGGGCTAGGCTTGGGGTCCATGTGGGGAGTACAACGTGAGGCGGCAAAAACTATTGTATGGGAAAGTGTGTAGTGATAGATGACGACATAATTATACAAATTTAAACATGGGCTACAGTGAGATTCTATTTTGACCAATTATTACGTTCCATTTTAACTGAAATTATGATTTTACCCTTTAAATCCTAATATATCCTCACTTATATAATAGTACTCACTTTGCATAGCATTATCCGTTCTAGTAAATTAACCCAATCTATATTTACTTAAAAGGAAGAAAGTCAGTCATGGAATTTTACCATTTGTCATGTGCATAAAATGCCATGTGGTATTTTTTAGGACAAATTAGTTAATTAGGTTTAAGTAGTTTCTCTTATTAAATTTTGAAGTTCAAAATACTTAATTAGTTATTTTATATTTTAAAGAAAAAGTAGTTACTACCATTTCTTTATAAATAAGCAAAATTAGTTTTCTTTATAAATAAGCAAAACATAAGAAGTATCCTATTAGGCCTTTGTTTAGGAAAAAATCTCCTACAAATCCAATGTTCAACTTTTGTGAACTAAATATTTCAGTTTTTTTTAAAAACAAGTAACCATATATCATGTGAACGTGAGTACACACGATTTTTCAGTTTTATATCCCTCCCTAAATTTAGATTTTATCTAAACCTACGGTTACCATAGGGAACTGCTCCAATGCGCCAACTTTTGCTTCTTCCATTGGTTACATATATAAAAAATTCAACATAACATAGGGATTCTGCAAATTCAAAAATCCAACATAAGTTGAAAGTTCGGGTTGTTCATATATGAAAAGCATTTACATAGTATCTATCTATCTATATATTATTAAAAGTCAAAGACAAAAGCTTCTCATGATCCCAAGTGTCAAAGCAAGGAATTAACACGTGGCTCATTAGGACATTGTTCCTAATTTATAGAAAGTACAAAAAAACCAATTGCAAATTTATTTTAATTATGATTAGGAGGAAGACTAAATTTTGTTTTTAAAAAAAAAAGAAAAATTGATTCCATTCCTTGCAAAACCCTCACTTTTCTTCTTAATTTTTACGAATTAAAAAACAACGAAATGCAATTACATTTTGATTAGGATTATGATACGAACTGTAATTTAATTTATTTTAAATAAAAAAACTACTCATTCCCGCAAAAGCATCAGTTTTCTTCCAAATTTATAGGAATTTCTTCCAAATTTATAGGAAGTTAAAAAAAAGAGTTAAACAATTATTTTTATTAGGATTAGGATATGAAGAATATTTTTTTAAAATGTAATTAAAAACGGTTAAATTTGCCTTACAACCGTCACTTTTTTCCAAATTTATATGAAGTAAAAATAGGAATTATAATTTTATTTTGAGTATTATTAGGATAGGCAGATTATATTTATTTTTTTAAAAAAATATTCAGATTCTTAGATGAATATATTCGATTTATATATATTCGATTTCTTTTAATTTAGATGAAATTTATAGTAGTATTTCTTGGTATAATTTAAACTTTAGTGTAAATATTGGAGTTTTCTTATTTACATAGTTTCTTTAAGTCTTAAAGTAAGTTGGTATATATATGTGTGTGTCTTTGTATTTTTTTTATCTTCTTTTATTTATTAAAAAAAGGTTTTAGGAAAAGTTAAATAAATATATATAGAGTTAAAAAAATAAAAATAAAAATTAAATAAATAAAACCACCCATCTTCCCCACTTCCCCATTTCACCCATGTCTTACCCCCACTTTCTCACACCCAACTTCCCCACTTTCCCACATCGCTCATGTCTTTCCCCCACTCACATCACACACATAACATTAACTTCCCACTCCCTCCATACATCTACACATAATAATCAACACATCTACATATTCTATAAATATATGACACACACAGAGAAGAAAGGAGGGGGGCCAGTTTGATTCTCTCGACGGTTCCGTTCTTAGAAGTTCTATTTTGACATTAGCTTCTAAGCTTCTTCTTTGCATCACTCAATTGAGATCTAGGGTGTGTTTGGTATGAAGGAAAATGTTTTCCATGGAAAATGTTTTCCTAGAAAATGTTTTCATGGAAAATGAGTGATTTTATCACATATTTTCTCTTGTTTGGTTGGTAAGTGGAAAACATTTTCCGGAAAATATTTTCTATGTTTGGTTAGAGAGTAAAAAATAGATTTTTTAGAAAAATATTTTTTTGCAACTCTCCTACCCTCCCCCTCCCACCTCCCCACCCCTCCCCTTCCCGAAGTCTCTAAAAATTGACACAATCTAAAGGAACTAATGTGATGCTTTACTTTTTAACGCAAAAATTGCATATTTTCGAATCGGTAAATTTATAATTTCTAAACCCGTAAACTTCCGAACTCATAATTTTGGAACTTGTAAAATATTGAGTCTTTAAATGATAAATATTAAAATTAAAAACTGAAAAATATATTTTAAAATTTTTTTTGGGGGGGTGGGGGTGGGGGGTGGGGGGTGGGGTGGGGCAGTAAATCGAAAAAAATAAAAATTTAAATTACAAAAAAAAAGTAATTTTTTTTTGTGCGGGGGGGGGGGGGTGTGCCGGGGGGGTGGGGGTGGGGGAGGGGGTAGGGGTGGGGTGGGTGGTGCAAAAAAAATAAGAAAACGGAAATTTAAAATTATAGAAAAAAAATTAAGGTAAAAGAAATTTTTTTTTTTGCGGGGTGGGGTGGAGGGGTAGTAGGGTGGATGGTAACGGAAAAACTAAAATTTTTCTAAAAAAAAAACTAGAGGGTGTGGGGTGGGTTGGTGAGGGTGAGAATGGTTGAGAAGGAGTTTTGGAAAATGTTTTCCCTTCTTTTGATAAGGAAAATATTTTCCTCCAATTGGAGGAAAATGAATTGATAAGGAAAATGTTTTCCAAAATATTTAAGCCAACCAAACATGGGAAAATTGGAAAACATTTTCCAGAAAATGTTTTCCTTCATACCAAACACACCCCTAAAGTGTTTCAGATTCGGATCTATGTATGTGTGCTTGCTTTGAAGTTGAGTCATTGTGTTTTCATTGTTGACGTGTTGTTTCTGTTGCTAGATTTTTCACGCTATTTCAGACCTTATTTGGTAATTTTTCTGTCGATTTTTGGTTTGAGTCTTTGAGGTACTCCATACTCATATATGACCCTTTATCGAATTCATAATTGAAATCTGAATTTATTTGTGTTATATGTTTGTTTTGAATTTACGGAGCCATCATGTTTAGCTATTAAATTTGTTTACTAATTTTCTCCTTGGTATTTACTACTCCATGTATGATTAAAAGGCTAATTGTTTCAATTGTTGAACTTTTGATATGGGTTTGAATTTGCTAAAACAGTATTACTAAATGATAGTTTAAGTATATCACATATTAAAAGCCAAAGACAAAAGCTTCTCATGAAGCCAAGTGTCAAAGCAAGGAATTAACACGTGGCTCATTAGGACAATGTTCCTAATTTATAGGAAGTACAAAAAAATCAATTACAAATTTATTTTAATCAGGATTAGGAGGAAGACTAAATTTTGTTTTTTTTAAAAAAGAAAAACTGATTCCATTCCTTGCAAAACCGTCACTTTTCTTCTTAATTTTTACGAATAAAAAAATAACCAAATGCAATTACATTTTGATTAGGATTATGATATGTGTTGGACATTACCATACATCTTAAGTAACTTCACAGGTTTTTCAACCTTTCTTCAAATTAAATGCTAATATAATGCAATTCATTGTTACGTACCAACCTATATTACTCTCAACAAAATTCATCTATTAATTTTAGAATAACTCCTTCTGTATTTCATCACTAATTTTAACTACAATAAATATAGTTTTATTATCTCTTTAAACTCTTCTTTACTTAAAATTAATCCGCGCATCGCGCGGTTACTATACTAGTTTATAATTCTAGGATAGGATAATAGTAGTAAATTAACCCAATTTTGCATAGCATTATCCGTTCTGTTCAATTCCGTCACACTTGTTGTACACTGTGCAATACCCATTGTACATTGTAATATAAAATTCCACTATTCACCTCGATGTGCGGTCCAAAGCCCAGTAACAATTAGACTATCGTCTGCTGCTCTCTCTTTTGTCAGAAGCTACAAGATTCTTCTCATTCCTGTAGTAAAAAATTCAATGGCAGGCGCTGGAAGTTCTGAATTTGATCCCGAATCTGTCATTTCTTACAAATTTCCTGAGGTAAGGTTAATCGTTTTTACTCTCTCGCTTCTCAAATTTGTTTCAATTTCGTTACTAATATTTGCGTTTTGCTCTTTGCAGACTTTATATACTTATACTGAAAGGTAATCGACGCATACACTGGTTCAAACAAGTAGCGTATTCAGTTTTCTTATGGTTTAGCAATAAGTTTTGTGACAATTGGCGAGGGTTTGGTATTAATACACAGTGAATTTTAGACATATAGTTAGATTTTTAAAACTCGTGGTCTAAAATAAGCCATAGTAATTTAAGTGACCATAAATTATCACTGGTAAAATGAGAAGTTTAAATTACAATTGGACTAAATAAGGAAGTATTGACATTCTTTTTGGCACTGATGGAAAAGTAAAGAGTGCCATATAAATTGGGATGAAGTCGTAATTCTTTTGACCATATATATAGGTTGAGCTGAATGCAATGTGGTTCACTTGCACCAGCTGCTGAAGTGTTATATTCACTAACGAGGATTTGTGTTGTATTGGACTGATGGTTGATTTAGGCTTTTATAATTAGGAGTGGATTGAATTTTGTTTGTTTAATTTTCTTAATCATTTGAATGATGCTATGTGTAATGGTTGAAATAGGGATGCTGCTATTTATGCGTTAGGCATCGGAGCATGTGGAAATGATGCTGTTGATAATAAAGAGCTCAAGTATGTCTATAATGCAGATGGGCAGGAATTCATCCAGGTGTATTGTTGTTATTGGCATGAAGTGATGAACTTGCTTGCAGAAGAATTAGGAGTTACAATTTGCAGCTTGAATCTAATATTGTTGCTTGTTGCAAATTTTTTTCTGCACTAAAGCAGTACAATCCAGTGGTTATGACCAACAGCGGAGCCGGGATTTTATATAAGAGGATTCAAAAATGTAACACATGGGATTTAATATGCAATTTTCGAACTCCCTTTGCCATTTTACTAGAATTTTCTCTCATGTCAAGGGGATTCAAAAGCTTATATGTTAAAAAAAAAATAGTTTTTAGCCTTATTCGCATGGTATAATTTGTTTGCTGAGGGGATTGAATGGAACCCCCTTACTCCAAGCTAGCTCCACCACCGGATGTAATGAAGGATTGTAATTTGTTACTGTAACTGATTTTCACTTCTTTTGCTGGCCTTGATTGTCTTCATAGGTCTTGCCAACTTTTGCTGCTTTGTTCGTTAATGGAGTTGGTTCAGAAATTTCGAAGATTCCGGGTTTGCAGTGAGTAAACACATCCAATATTTGGGGTTGTGGGGCAGGAGACATTCCTTTTCTATGTTTTCTTAACTTCACGAAAGATGTAGTAATACTTTTGAGACCATATAATAGGAATTTAATCTCTCTATAACACCAAATTACTTGCTGAAGAACGTCATCTTTTTCTTGCTTTTGCTAGATATGATCCACGCCTTCTGCTGCACGGACAACAATACATTGAAATCTACAAGCCACTTCCTTCTAGTGGTTGTGTAAGATTCTGAGCTAAGAACATTCTAGTTACTTTATGGCAAGATACTTCAATTCTTAATTTTACTTGTAGAAGTGTCTCATAGAGATGAGGATTAATTGTAATTTCAAAGTAACTTTTTCCTCACGTAACTAACAGGATGCATTGTTGTGTACTGCCGTTTCTTTTTATAGATGTCGTATCAACATAACTCGGGATTCTATTCTCTAACCTAACCACTCATTCCCAACTTATATCTGCTGATGCTTTAGTTAGACAAACACCTTTTTATTGAATTCATTTATATGTATATCTCCAAAGCTTATCTGTTCTTAACTTTTAACTTTAATTATTTGGAGTCTTGTCATGTCTACACATACTAGTTCCACCACATGGAGAAACATAATTGAGCTGTAGAGCATTCCCTAGACTATTACACTTGAAACATGAGTTAGTTAAAATCCTTTTACAGTTTAATTTTCTTACAAAATGGCACCTCAATACTTGTCATTGTCCTTGTCTGTTTTTATCAACTTTTTTTGTCCATTTTCTTTGTCAACACAGAATAATTTATTTCCTCAATCTTATTGATGCAGATACTAAATAAAGCGAGTGTTGCAGGATTGCACGATAAAGGTATGACTTTGAATAGGAAGCACAAACACCACATGATGGCAAGACTTATCCCAGCTAAGAAAAACAAGAAAACAAAAACAAAATGAAGATAGGTGAAGAACGATATAAAAACTAGACGTGAAGGCATTTGAGCTTGAGGCAAATAGTTTATGGCAAGTTTCCTGCTGTTGTACAAAAGCATTTTCTTAGTAGGAGGCGGTACAATTGGCTTGAGTGAATACGATATTGAAGCTTAAAATGCATTTTTCTTCTTGAAGTAGCTAATGGCATTTTGAAGAAGATTACAATAAATAAAAAATGTCACTGTGTCATCTGATCCTTGAGGCAGCAAGGAGAAAAGAGGATGTGTATTGATGCATTGTTGATTTACTGCAGGTAAAGCAGCTGTTCTTGAAATTGAAATAGTGAGTTACGAGAAAGAGTCAGGTGAACCCCTATGCATGAACCGGTAAGTTTTAATTTAACTGATAGTGTGAAGCTATCATTCTACAGTTAATAGTAGTAAATATGATATCATAATTGCAGGATGTCTATTTATTTGAGAGGTTCAGGTGGCTTCTCAAAGTCACCTCGGCCTTATTCTTACTCTAGAAATCCAAGTAATCAGACTGATTTTCCAAAAATCCCCAAAAGTCAACCTTTTGCCATTTTCGAGGGGTGTACACAAGCATCACAGGTAGGTTACGTGGATTGATGCTTTCATGACTATACCTAGACTGGTAATTTGTATATTTACTTCATCCTCTTTGTGGAGCTTGAAAGCTTAAATATGGTTCCATTCTATGCCTAAGCTGTTAATTTATAGATTTACTTTATCCTCTTTGTAGTGCTTTAAAAGTTTGCAATATGCTAACATTGGTTCTTTGTTTCTAATGACGTTATGCAGGCTTTGCTGTATAGGCTATCTGGTGATTACAATCCCTTGCATTCAGATCCTCTGGTTGCAAGTATCGCAGGGTAATATGTTTACATAGCGCCATCTTTATGTCCTGCTACTGGCAACTTACCGATGATTGTAAAGTACATACTTTACCAGGAAATGGTGACAATTGTTAATGTATGCATGATATTTGCCATTTGGGGTTGAACCAACCATCCATATATCGCAAAATAGGAAGAAAATTATCAAACTGAAGATAGTGTCTTCACAGTGCTAATCATGTTTCAGCAAAGATATGCTAGGAAAATTGTGCTTTGGTTATTTAATTTTTAAAAGAAATATATCCAAATTTAAGTAAGTCTACTTAACTGAAGATAGTTCTCTAAGTTCTAGAAATGTTATATTATAGCGAGTTAAGCAATTTGGCCCTCTGAGTTTACCTGTGCCGACCACACACATTTTATTAAAGAATAGCTATATATCCAGAGTTGCCAATTGAAATTTTTGATGGAATTTTCCCAAATACCTAAGTCCTCCTGTGCTAAAAACACTTTCTTGTAATCGTAACGAAAAGCAAAAACAGAGGCACTTTTCATTCCCATCTTGAGGACTTGACTTTCTTCTTGGACATTCCCTGACGGATACGATGCTTAGACATATTTGTACATTGTTTATGAATTTCGATAATCCTTTTACTTTTCACCTTTTGATATTTGTACATTGTTTATGAATTTCGATAATCCTTTTACTTTTCACCTTTTGCACCTCATGCTTTTGTCATGTAAGCTCACACAACAGGCGTGGTGGAAATACATTATGTAGCTTTAAGAACATAGCCTAATATAGAATGGTTCTTGAAGGTTACTTAATTCTCACGTTATTTTGCTTTTACTCCAACTGATTTGCCATTGAGGCTTAGCTGATATCAACATTGATTGATTGTTTTTTGCTCCTGCTGTCCTAAACTTAATCAGTGTCGAACCTCATTATGTTCTGGTGCTGTTGATGCAACGTCAAGTTACTGTCTTTTTATTAGGTTTCTTGTAATTAAGATGTCTACATATCTTTTTGGTGCTACTATGCCCAGATTTTCTCGCCCGATACTGCATGGCCTGTGCACACTTGGATTTGCAATTAGGGCTATCATTGGACGTATTTGCAGAGGTGACCACACGTTGATCAAGAGCATATCTGGCAGATTCTTGCTACATGTCTATCCAGGTGAAACCTTAATCACAGAAATGTGGCCTGAAGCCTCGAGGTATGTTAATTTAGTCCATTGTGCATAATAGGATTCGGTCCATCTAGTGGTGTTTAGCACATTGAAAGGGGTTTCGAATGTGCAGAGTTATATATCAGGTGAAGGTTAAAGAACGCAACCGCGCAGTGCTTCTGGGATTTGTGGATCTTGATCGTATTAATTCGTCTCTGTGAATTCTCATGGTGTTTCCAAGGAGAGGACACCTTAATAATTTAAGTTTGTATTCCTATATCTAACTGAAGTACATTCTTGTACTCAAGCAATAGATATTGAGGATCAATAGCCTATGGCTACTAGCTAAAAAATAAAGCCATGATTATTGCTAACAGTGACGAAGCCAGGAATTTTTCTTAGGGTGTTCAATTTTAAAAGAAATAAAAAAAAATCTCTGACAAAGGGTATTTAATATATGTTATGTACCTTTAAAACTTAATATTTTGACTATATGCGCAATGTAATTTTCCAATGAAGGTTGGTCAATTGACCACCCTTACTATAGTGTAGCTTCGCCCATGGTTGTTAACGTGTGAAATGATGGGCAATAATGTGCCAGACACATTCAGAACTAGTATTGTCAAAACAGTTGGATCGAAATTTGAAATTTGAAGGTATTTTGATACTACAACCGTCTGTAGAGCTAGTACCTCTTTCCCTTCTTTCTTCTTTTTTTTTGTTTTTCTTAAACCCCTTTTTTTGCATGTCCATATATTTAAATGTCTAGCAGCTTAGTTTGCAACCAGCCAATTCCTTTTTCTTTTCTTAGGCCTTTCACTCTTCTGTTCTGTTTCTCATTTCCCATTTCCCTGCTTTGGTTTGGCTACCATTCGTACCTTTTCTTTTTGTTCTTTTCCATTTTTGTTTGTTTTTTTCTTTGTATGTACAGTTTCGAACACTTTCAAGAAAAAGTTAGATGACTTATTTGTTAGTAAACTGTATTTGTAAAATAATTTTGGAGAAAATAAAATAATATAAAAAGAATAAGGAATTTAATCCTCTCCTAGTCCTCAAGGTTATGGATTATTTCTTTCAGGATAGAACGAATTACACACTGGTGTAATGGTACTTCAAATCCCCAGTGTTTCAGCGAACACAAAGTTCAGTAGCAAATCACACTTATTGTGAAGTTAAAAGAATGCAGAAGAAAAGAGGAGAATTCAGAAAGTTATATCGAAATTCTGAGAGAGTGGACTTGTATTTGTAGCAAATGTTGGACTGAAAAGTGAAGAGATGCAACTCTTCAGAATGACTGTTTATGCAAAACACCCATAACATAAAGGATCTTTCCACCGCGAGATGGTATTGACTTTATATCGTAAATATTTGTGTGAATTAAGTCTAAAGGATCTGAATTCCTTTCAACTAACTTATAAGGATGTTTAACATACTTAGATTCTATACATATTTGACATTTTGATTTGTCGCATTCAAACTTAGGCACTACTTCCAAGTTAATCATTTTTTGCAAGGTGTTATAATTGACATGACACAAACTATATGCCATAATTTATTTGACTCAAGTAAGTAAGATATAACTGAAATTTTATTATTATTATTCTCAATAACTATTACATTCAGCTTGAAAATGTCTTCAGTGAGGTAACCTTTTCCTACAGATATTTTGTTCTTATTTATTACAACCTTATCGGATACAAAAATACACTTAAAATCGTTCTTAAGAAGAACTCTATTAGAGACTAAATTCTTCCTAACCTTGGGAACATGAGGACGCTATTCAAGTCACCACCTTGCTAGAAGTCATCTTCAGAAAAATCTTCCCACATCCTTCAATGTAGCATGTCCCACTGAGAAAGTCTCTTCGGGTCCAACAGGATCATATGGTGCAAAGGCTTCCCTAACAGCACAAACATGGCAAGTGGCTCCAAAATCAATCCATCACTCCTTAGGATTTTCCACTAGGTTGCATTCAAAAAGAATTTCGTGGCTTTATAAACTTAAAGCAGCAAGCGAAATTAGAAATGCAACATCGCCTAGAGTTAGGAGAGGTATGGAAATCTCTTGAGAGAAGGAACACTTTTCTAAGCGAGGAAAATGCATCTCTAAGAGAATTTTTTTAAATTCTCGACAGGTATGACACACAAGTCATCAACATCTTCATGTTTTTCAACCATGTTTGATTGATCCTTCTTCTTGTCTTTCTTCAGAGTACGACACTCTATATATTTGTGCCCAGCTTTCCCACAATTGTAGCAATTTTTGTTGAATGTCTTTTTGCATGTGTTACTTTTCGGTCCAGAAGCCTGCTTCCTCTTCTCTTATTTTGAGAAGTATCCTCAATAATGTTTGCTCCCATTATTGTTGAGTTTTCATGGCCTCTTTTTTCAGTAGTTTTGTTGTCCTCTTCGATTCTCAACGGAACATTGAGATCTTCAAGGGACATCTCATTGCGTTTGTGTTTCAAGTAGTTTTTGAATTCCTTCCACAAAGGAGGCAACTTCTCAATCATCGTTGCTACTTGGAATGCTTCATTGATGACAAGACCTTTAATGAAAGTTCTGTTAGTAAAAATACATCAATTTTAATTCGATTTATACGTTCAACAAGGAGATCGTGAATAATCACTTGCAATTCCTGGACTTGAGTAATAACAGACTTGCTATCTACCATTTTGTAGTCCAAAAACTTAGCGGTAACGAATTTCTTCAACCCGACAACTTCAGTTTTGTATTTCTTTTCAAGCGCAGTCCACAATTCTTTTGATGTCTCCACGCCACTGTAGACGTTATACAGATCGTCTTCCAGTTCGTTAAGATTTAGAAATCATTAAAAAGCCTTAATACTTTATCCTTGGATATTGAGCATTGTCTCATCATGAGAATGGACCAAAATTTTAGTTGATAATGTTAAACCGTCTTTAATGACTTTGTTTGATCTCATTGAACCTAGATCTTGGGATCTCTAGTCTTCTAGGTAGAGTTATCGCCACAATGACTTGTTCCCGGTCATAGTCTCATTCCCCTTGATGATTTCTCAACTACCTCTCTAGTTAGGTCTTTTGTAAGTGGATCCGACACATTATCACTTGACTTTACATTAGGGGTATTCATAGTTTGGTTTGGATCGGTTTTTCCCTAAAAATAAACTAAACCAAGTAAGTCGATTTTTCACATATTAGAACCAAACCAAACCAAACCAATTAAGGTGGTTTTTCCTTGATTCGGTTTATGCCGATTTTTTGGTTTTTTCCGTTATTTGTCGGTTTTTTCTTAAATATAAGACATACACTACCAAACACATACTCTGGAGACCACATTTTCAACGTAACACTATCAAATCAATTGCCCTTTGATGAATCTATTATTTATCAAGATATATTGATGATAAGTGCATCAAATAGTGATGATTAATTTAAGGACTCAATTGAAAATATATTATTTTTAACACGAAATGAATCTTACACTTAACGAAAGAAAACTACCACTCAAACTAGGATGTAAATGTAAAGAACTATACAAAAGGTGCAAACTATTAATATTTACTATTAAAGTGCAAACTATTAACATTTATCATAATTTTTTTGAAACTTTGTATAATAATATACATATATATATGTGTAATAATAAATTTGAATTACACTCTATAGTCGGTTTGATTCATTTTTTTCTGATTAAGACCAAAACCAAACCGAACTTGATCGACTTTTAAAATTCAAAACCAAAACCAAACCAAACAAAAAAGTATCGATTTTTTTGGTCGGTTTGGTTTGGTTTTCGGTTTGGTTCAGTTTTTTGGGTTTTTTGAACACCCCTACTTTACATAGTCAATCGTGATAATTTCTCTAGAGAGTAATTACCTAATAATTTTATGTCGTCATCATATATGACGAGATTTACCATTATACATAACGCTCACAGTCCTTCCAATTGCCGTTTGACTATCACAATGTACACATATTGGTGCCAACCATTTGGACCAAAATGGAATGTCTTCCAAGAAATTGCGGAGACATTCAACTTCTTCACCAGCTTTATCTAAGGCTACGAATTCAACCTCTATTGTAGAGTGGGCAATACAAGTTTGTTTGGACGACTTCCAAGATACCGCTCCTCCACAAATAATGAATACATATATATTCACTTGTGGACTTCGAATTAGTTGAATCGGTGATCCAGTTTGCATCACATTATCCCTCAATCACTACAAGATATTTACTGTAGTGCAAAGCAAAGCTATGAGTATGTTCCAAATAGGGGTGTTCATAAAAACCCAAAAAATCGAACCAAACAAAAAATCAAATCAAAACGATCCAAAAAATCGATATTTTTTTGTTTGGTTTGGTTTTGATTTTGAATTTTAAAAATCGATCAAATTTAGTTTGATTTTGATTTTAATAAGAAAAAAATCGAACCAAACCGAATATAGGAGTAGCTATTTCAAATTTATTATTACACACCTATATATGTATATTGTTATACAAAGTTTCAAAAAATTTATGGTAAATGTTAATAGTTTGCACTTTTAATATAGTTCTTTACCATTACATTCTAGTTTGATTGATAGTTTTCTTTTGTTTAGCGGAAGAATCCATTTCGTGTTAAAAGTAACATATTTTAATTGAGTCCTTAAATTATTCATCACTATTTGATTCAATTATCATCAATATATTTTGGTAAATAATAGATTTCTTAAAAGGCAATTGATTTGATAGTGTTACATTGAAATTATGATTGCCGGAATATGTATTTGGTGGTGTATGTTTTATATTTAAGAAAAAATCGACCAATAACCGAAAAATCCGAAAAAAGACATAAACAAAATCGAGAAAAACTGACTTAATTTGTTTGATTTGGTTATAATATTTGAAAAATCAACTTACTTGGTTTGGTTTCTTTTTAGGGAAAAACTGATCCAAACCGAACAATGAACACCCTAGTTCTAAATATCCCAAAACTTGTTTCATTGCCATCCAATGAGATTGACCTGGATTACTCGTGTATTCACTCAATTTGCTTATAACACAAGCTATATTTGGTCGTGTACAATTCATGATGTACATTAAGCATCCCCCCACACGAGCATAATCCAATTGTGATATGCTTTGGCCTTTGTTCTTTGCTAATGCAAGATTCACGTCAATTGGATTTTTGCAACTTTAAACCCTAAGTGTTGAATTTTTCAAGTACTGTATTAATATAATGAGATTGTGATAATGCCAAATCACGAGGAGTCTTATGTATTTTAATCCCCATACTTAAATCATCAACTTTCAAATCCTTCTGAAAATGATTTTTATATTAATATTATGATATTACAATAAATATTTAATAATATTTCTATTAATATCTATTGTTTATGAATTATGATGTCTTATAAAGCAAATTGTTTACTCGAAAGTCCATAATTGGTAATAGAATTTGAATCGAATAAACCCAAAATTGGCCGAGTCAAACAAATTTACATCCTTTTGGTCGTTGAAACTAATGATATATTTACATTAAAGATATTATTATGTTTTTCAAATTCTGAATCCATCTTCAATTATTAGTACACTTATACAATATCATATATCGTTTAATACCTCCTTGGTACTGTTTAGTGAAATTTACATTATCTTGCCAAAAAAAACAAGAGCATGCCTTCAATTAAGGAAGACATTTTTACATGTAAAGACATATGATAACTTGTTTGAATAATAAAATAATTGTTGGATTCTCTTAACATGAGGGAAAATTATACTCTAGTGATAAAAATGCTCAAAACATAGCTTTATGTCACATGTTCAGATTCTAGGTGTTACACTCCAATATGACTTATGATGTTTGAGAGTTTTTAACCAATATTTTTCCTTATCCATAGAGTAAGTTTATTTTAGTCCCTCAAATATAACCCTGACTATATTTAGTCCTTTAAGTATGCTAAAATGGAACATCTTTAATTTCACTAATATAATGTGTTAAAAAACTAACAGTGTTAACCAACTCTGATTCGTGAAGCAAATCTTGTGCTCTGAAGCAAAACACTTTCTCTCATTTTACTGCAAAACCTAAATTATCACTTTAATTCCTCATTTTTAGATAAATGTCTTCTATAATTTTGATCTTGACTATATCCGCTTATATGTGCCCATTTTTAATGAGAAAATAACACTGTATAGTCACTTTACAAATAATAGCAAATAATATACAAAATTTGTATATTATTTTTTATATATATACATTTTGTATGTTCATATAAAATAATTATATAAATTTTATATAATTTTTCGATTATTAGATGTAAATAGTTTTTGGCACGGGCTAAAAGTGATAATACAATATCATTATTAGTTTGCTTCAATAATATGCCTAGAAGTAATCTTGGCAGCTTTATCTTTTTCAAATTTTAACTTTTTTTTTTGAAAAATCAACCGAAATTGCAACGTTAAAATCTTAAATTTATCAGCTCTCTATAATTAGTAGGTGTTGGGTTATAAAATATTTTCGATAAATAAATTGAAAAGACGGTGAGTGCCGAAATCAATCCCGTAATTGATCTTCGGCAAATTTTGCCACTAAAATTAAATGTGCTCCACTTTAACAAATTTAAAGGATTAAATATGCTCAAAATTATATTTATAATATCCAAATAGACTTACACTCAAACATAAGGAATAAAATTGGCCAAAAACTCAAATTGTTTGATTAATAAGTTAATAATAAAGGGCAAAGTTATGAATGAACCAAAAGTTTAAGGAATATCAAAATTCAGCAATTTCTGATACTAATACGGAAGTAAGTTTGAAGCTTTGAAAAGAAAAGGGGAAAACAGTGCGATTTATTTATTTATTTATTTGGTTCAAAGTAGTGAGCCGCCACTTTCCCTGATAAACGAGATGGCCGGTGAAGTTGCGGCGGCAGTTAACAGCGTCGAGGGACACATGCAGTTGAGTGAGGAGGAGAACCTACTCCGCGAAGCCGTTAATGAGCTGCCGGTAAACGCCGTTAAAGATTTATGGTCCATTGGGGTATGTATATATTTTCTCATTAAACGATTAATTTTCTTTCTGAAAAAGAGTTGAACTTTCTTGCGTATGTTGTTGTTATCAATCAACTTGAGTGATAGTTTTTTTTTTTGGAATGTGTAATTTATTTCTAAGAAATAAAAACTTGGACTTAATTTTTTCATAATCGAAAAATGCCTGAGTACAGTTTGGAAACAAAGTAGAAAACTTGAACCTTTTGTGGTATCCCGTAATTCGTCCTATGATTATTAATATTACTGTAATTCATTGAAACCATGAATTATGTTGGAGAAGGGGAAGTAAAAAGGTCTTAGTAGTTTTAGTTTTAGAGTTAATTCGAGCTACAATAAGTTCTATCTGATTCTGATGAGGCTCCCAATCGGGGGCGGATTTAGGGGGGTCAAAAGTGGGTTCCAGAATCCATTCGCTGGAAAATTGCACGGGACATATAAGGCAAAATTAGTTTTATGCCTCTATATATTATATCCTTAATCCCCTTAACAAAGCCCAAAAGCATATCTCAATGGTCAATGGGGTTCAAAGCCTTTGTGAGGTCGCTCGTTCAATTCGTATTGGCCATAGTGTCATTTATTTTTTTGAACTTTTTCTTTTTTCAATCCCCTTAGCGGAAATCCTACCTCTAACACTGCTCACAATATATGTTGATATTAATTCGAACAAGCATCAGTTTGATTTTACCTTCTAACATTAAATATAGGAGAGAGATATTGGAGTAGTAAAGCGGGAATCTTTTTGAAGAAGTGTGGAAATATTTCAAAGAGCTTCTTTGAGATTTAGTGAGCAGCTGAATTACTTGGAAATAAACTGGGGGTGAGGGGATTGTCATGTCAAAACAAAATAAGAAGCTTTTATCTGAATCTTAATTTTCTTAGAAGAGTAGGTTGGGTATGAAATGTCCTGAGGTTTTAGAAGAGTAATATATATCATAGATGACTTAGCACCTCTCATCTTCAATTGACAGAAAAGTGAGCTGTTTGAGTACATTTGTTGAATTGGCAGAAAGGGAAATCTTACTACAGATTCACTCTTCATTATAGCGGGAGGTTCAAACACATTATCTTTTAATAAAATCCGCATCATCCCTCTGTTCACTTATTCACTGCATATCTTAGCTTCTGGAGGTGGGTTGACATAGTTGAGCATTGCAATTGCTGGAAAGATGAGAGGAGCAATCTGTACTTTCACCTACATGATTATAAAAGCTTTTGAGAGAACTTTTTCTTAGGCTATTTGCCTTCCTTTCCCTATCCACTGCAATCGGTCCACACTTCCACCAACACCTGCCCTAACCTCTTGGAATCTTGGGGTATTCAAGTACGTGGATTTGGAAGGTGCTACCATGTGGTTGGTGGAGAGGTTTGCGAGAATACTGAGGGTGAAAATTAAATGATTGAATTCATTAATTTGTTTGCAAAAGAATAAAATGACTGAATTTTTGAAGCTTAATGCATTGGTGGACTAAAACTACGTCTACTGCAGTTTATGATGCTATAAGTTTAGTAAAAGTATTTAGTTAAAGTAGGTTTGTGGTGAATTAAGTTCACTTTTTGTTATTTCAAAGCCACGTCAAGCGGCCTGTTGCACTATGCTATGCTATACTTGAGGAACTTTCTTCCTTTAGAGAAAGAAGTGAATAATTTTTTTGTTGGTAAAGAAAGAAGTGAATAATTGGCGAAGGTAACTTATGGTGGGTTATCAATCTCTAATTAGTTTGTCTTGTCATTGGAGTAGAAGATGTTTTCTGTTAATTCTTAATCTATTGACTCATAAATCTCTTTTGTTTTTTTTGTTTGATTTAGGCATGCGTTCGATGCGTTTTTCGACTATTTGGACTTCACGAACTCATGTGTTCACATCCTTCACTCTCAATATCAAAGTGGTGTGATATCTTAGAAGATGTAATGAGAAAAGAAGATGTTGACACGGCTGATCAGCCCCAAAAAGATGGAGAACTTAGTAATAAGCAATTGCATCAAGAACCATTAAAGGAGACAAGCTTTTGCAAAATTTGCTTAGGCATTTTGCAATTTCTCTCTAAAGATGACAGTGGAACTATATTGAAAAAAGATAGTGCCAATGACTTTGCTTTAGTAATTGCTGAGCTCCTAAAGCAACAACATCACCAAATTGATAGTTTTTCTCTTGAAGTCTCAGTACCTTCAGCTTTAGCAGAAACTGATCAAGCAGTCCGGTAAGATTCTAGAATCTCATGAATTTCTTGTTATCAATTTCATTCCCGTTGGGCAGGAGGGTCAGATCTCCCTCCAAAATCTGTATGCTAAGAGATATGACTGCATATTATGTTCTTTCTTTGATCTGAAGTTAGAACTTGGATGTTGTTGGTTTCCACCATTAACTTCCGTACATATATGTCTATCTAATTTGAGTAACTGGTAAAATATTTCTGTTTTCAGGTTGTATATGAGAAATAGGTACCACCATGAACTTTGGTTCCAAGAAAAGGCTGAATGTCAATTCATTTCTACAAAAGACATCTTGAAATTGTTAGTGATAAATCCATTACAAAGATTGTTGGTAATGAAATCTTCTTATCTAATCTCTTTTGCACCCGTACAATATTATCAATATTTGAAACTATTAGGGGATTTGAATAACGTTGGTACTAATTTTTAGTTTTCGTTTTGTGAATATATATGGTATAAGATACCTTGAAATTGAGAAAATAGATAGGGGACAAACGTGCTAACTGAAATGTGCGGGCTGGGTGTCAAATATACATACTCCTGTAGGCTGTAACAACAACAACAACATACCCAATGTTACTCCTGAAAAATAAATGATGTATATGTAAGTGTTTTCTTGTTCTGCAGGGTGTAAAATCTAGTCAAAGTTCTTTTCGCGTTCGCTTAACATACTCACATTCTGATGCATTAACAAGGGATGACGTTCAGGAAAGGGCTGGAGGAAATAAGAGGAGGAAAACAGGCATGTTATCTTGTCAAATTTCTCCTTTTCCTATTTGAGAGATTTAAGTTTCTGTACTTATTACCTTACCTGCTGTCTTCTCATTACTGTGTCTCACGAATTGAGACACTACCCGAACGGTGATGATTGTCTTGTGGGCAGGTAGGGATAGATAAACATGCATTCTTCATTTTTCTTTGTTTTGACGAACAATGTGTAGTTTCCATGCTTTCCTCTTCTTAATGAACTTCTGATGTTTTGACCGTTTACTATTTGAAATTTTCGCTAAAAAATATCCTGTTGAGATTCTTCCAATTCTTTCCCTTGCATATGTTAAGTACCTCCAGCGCTGTCATCCTTTCATATTCATACTTTTATTTCATATGCTGTTAAGAGGAGACAGGTTAGAAAGATCATCGATATGTTCCAACTTCCAAGATTGTTATATTTTGGTTAAATCGTTATTTAAGGATCTTGCTCGATTCACTATTAGGCGATGTATGACACGAGTATCAATTTCAAAGGAAGTACCTTTAAAACAAAAGGAAAATAGAATCACGTGAATTGTGGCTTCTTTGCTCCTGCATTTGCTTGTTGGATCAAATAGCTAAGTGGAAGAAGTATTCTCTCAGTAATTTTCATTTTTTTTATGACCTGCACGAAGTCGCTAACGCAAATTCCATTGTGTGCTCCATAATATTGTTGGATCAAATGTCTTCTCGCAGTTAATTTGGGAGCAATAGAAAGTATAACTGATTGTTGACAGAAAAAGCAGGTTTCACTGGTGACCTCAAGACAACTAAGGAATCTGTTACTCCCCATGTTGAGTCTTTTGATAATCATATTGGTGATGGAGATGGACTGACGAAAGAATGTCCCAAGGACTCCCAAGATCTCAGTTGTAGTTACTTAATGGCTCAATTAAATAAGGTACCGTGTCCAGTTATATTCAGTTGGTTGGTTCTTGAACTTTCATTTATTTTTCTCCTCTCCATATTAATGCAGCTACTGTCTAAACAATATAACTTTTTACTCCATTTGAAGTATATTCAATGTGCATGTTTTTCTATTATTTATATAGTGGGAATTTTCTGCATTTACAGGTCAGTAAGCCATGTTGTCTGACCATTCATTGCTGTAGAAGCCCTATATTTATTGGAGGAAGATATCTCAAGGTATAAATTCGACCTGAAAAACGTGTTATAAATAAACTTATCTGCAGAAGCCCATGAATAAGCACCAATGTTTGTTTGTCATCATTGAATTCTGAGTTCCCTATCCAATTTAGGTTTTTGACTCCCAAAACGTTATTGCTAATGCTTATGCTGTATTTTGTTCTCCAAAAAGCAGGAAGAAGACTTGGTCGAGAAAGATGCAAAATGTTGTGGAGAAGTTAAATCATTCTTTTGTGAAGGATTGTTATAGGATGAATGTAGATTTAGGATAAGTGTTTGAGAAAATTTTATGTCAGTAAAACCCTATATCCTTTGACTATTAACTACAATTAATTTTTGTAGGCTAAACATTGTAAACCAATAGTTTGCTCGTGTACCAACACTTAGAGCACTGAGTAGCTCCAGACTTTTAAAACCCTTGGAAATCAGGTGGCTTTGACACTATATAAAAGAATGTAAGCATCCAACCCAAAACCTGTGATAAATAGAGTGATGCTAAACATTTATTTTCCCTTTATATGCCATTATATAACTTACCAGGCTACCAATATTTATGGGTCTGTCAGAATCTAACTTATCAGGCTATCATTAGAGTTCTAGGTTATAATTAGTCATCTTAGCTCATTTTATATCTGTTCCCGAGAAGGCTTATTTCTATACTTATGAATTCGGCTTCTTGCCTGTTATCATCAAAAGTTATCTTTGATCAATGCTTCTTAGTTCCATAGTCCATTTTGAAAGCTGCCTTGACGGAATATTGTCCAACTGAGAATGTACCTTTACTGCAGTATTCAAGAAATGTCAGCCAGACGCGCTGGGTTATCGATGATGAAAGAATGGGAGAAGCATCTGTTGAGGTATATCACCCTATTTCATAGTTGTAATTTCTATTGTTTGAAGTTACTGTGATTCTGTGAATAAATGGTTATGTATGTTAACCCTTCTTTGAATGTTCTCTTAGGAAATAGTAGGCGGGGCCATCCTTCCTATCTTCCAGGCAGACAATTATAAGTTTCACGCTGCCGGTAGGGAGGACATTGATGTAAGAAAGATCTGGTTTTTGACGGACCCATAAATATTGGATGATTGTTGATCCTCTAGTCTCAACACTACCTTTCTCAGGTCCGGATGCTGGGTACAGGCCGTCCTTTTCTGGTGGAGATACAAAATGCACGCCAAGTCCCTTCTGAAGTGCTCATAAAAGAGATAGAGAGGAAAATTAATAGTGTAGAAAGTCGATTGGTGAGTTAGTTAATACTAAGCCGTCTTTGATAACTTAAATGGGTGTGGAGCACATAGCCCTTCGTCATTTGCCAATAAATATATAAGACAGTCTTTACATATGTTGTACGTAGGTCAGAGTTAAAAATCTTAGAGCTGTAGGTAGTCAAGGGTGGGACCTCATGCGTGAAGGAGAGGCGGAAAAGCAGGTAAGTTTCTGATTATTTAAACTAGTACTTGTTGTATTTACCAGCAGTTCTCTGCTGAATAACTTATTTATCTCCCATCCCATTTTTTCCTAAGGTCTTTTTTTCCATCCAATACAGAAGCAGTACACTGCATTGGTTTGGATTTCTCGTCCTGTCACCGACGAAGATTTGCAAACAATATCATCACTAAAGGAGTTGGTGAGTGATTCTCTATTTGCATTAATGGAAAGAAGAATCCTAATTGTTTGTGAAATTTAAAATAAACGTCTCAGCAATATGTTGTCTTCTAAAAAAGGAGTTATCAGGAATATATTGAAATAAACAACTAAGACCAAGATTACCTTTGGCGTATGATATTGGAAACAAAGTCTGCATTCATTTTGCTTATTTGGGAAAACACATTTTATATTCTCATAGAGCACTAGCTTTTATTAACTGTTGGAGCCCCCGGCATGATTGTTCATGTATGATACATTCATACCCTCTCCTTTTCAAAACTTGGGTAGCATCAAATTTGATTTGAGTGTAATTTGATTATTTGTTGAGGGCTGATCATCCACCTTCTTATCTGATTATTTGTTTCATTTTCTCTCTCCTTTTTTCTCGGGGCTTCAGAAAGTAGCTCAAAGAACACCTATAAGGGTTCTCCATCGCCGAAGTCCATTGGAGAGGGAGAAAATTATACATTGGTATGAACGATTTCTAGCAACCGACTTTACAGCTATAGGCTTTACTTGTATATCAATCCCTGACTAGTGCTGTTTCTTGTGTCAGGATGAAAGTGGAGAGGATCTCTGGAAGCTCACAATATCTTCTACTGCATCTGTGTACTCAGGTGAGCTAATCACTACCTATCTCAAATTTCTTTAGTTATCAAATTGTTTTTCTTTTTTATTGGAAAGAAAATGCATAATAGTATGTCAGGTTATGAAAGAACGATGTCACACAAAGAGAAGGAAATTGTCACTGCCCCCGTTTCAAGTTATAACTATTATTTCACTTCTTAAAATAATCTAAACCATTTAAGATAATGTAAATTGGTCCCCTATTGTTGGCTTTAAATTTAAGTTGTATAAATTTGGAGTCAGGTATAAAACTGGTCTTAGTGTTTTTTGTTTTTGAAAAGTTTAGGAGTATTGAAATTATTTGATCTCTGAGAAGAGTGAATGCTAGTATTTTCCAAAATAAGGCATATATGTAAATACTTCTGTCTTTACAATTGACAAGGCTCTTCTTTTTCCCTTGCGTTCTCGTAAAAGATGCCTGAGTGGAAGTTTTGGGAGCCTCTTCTTTTACCATCATATCTCTCTCCCTCCCCCTCCCCCTCTTCCCCCCCCCCCCCCCCCCCCCCCCCCCCCTCTCTCTTTCTCTCTTTGTACATATATGTGTGTGTATGTGTATATTGTGTGTATGTATATACTTGTTTATGTCTCCTTTTACTTTCAAACTTGGATTGTTCCAAGGCTTGAGGTTCCTTAACCTCTTGTGACTTTTTACGGCGTCATTTCTGTAATGAATGATGTGCCTAAGTGCTAAAGAGTTCTTTCAAAATTGTTGTAAAAAAGCATAATGCAGTGGTAGCTGTCTTTTGCAGGCTGGGACATATATCAAGGAATTTGTTCATGGGGATTTTGGTCGCACCCAGCCCAGGTATAAAGTGGTTATTTACGTCTTACCCATTTAGTTTAATGTTGTGCTTTTCCCTTTACCATTATATGGTTGCTATTAGCCATCTTGGTTTATTCTCATCGTTAAATGCTTCCCCAGAAATAATGTAATGTGAGGGGCCACAGTCAGGGGCGGAGCCACAGTTGTGGGTGCGGGTTCGGGCGAACCCAGTGACTTTCCCCGAGACCCTGTATTTGTATTGAAAAATTTACTAAATTATAGATATATACGTTTGCCGAATCCAGTAACAAAAGTATTTTGGGTTTAATGGTAAGGGGGTTTGGGTATCGCTAGGAGATACCTGAGTTCGAATCCCTATATAAGCAATGTGTTTTATTATTTTTTAGAACCCATACCCTCAAAATCCTAGCTTCGCCTCTGGCCACAGTGTGAGTGTGTGACCATAGAGAGGATTATGATCTGCTGAAATTATAATGAGGAAATTATCAGGGATACCAAATGTACTGACTCATTAGCAAGTATTAGGCACTCTTTCTGCATTGGTAGTGTGATCAACTCAATAATTTTTTTAATAGGTTCAAACTCAATAATATTTTTACTGCACACACTTATTAAAAAAAGGGTTTGGTTACTACATATAAAACCGAAACCCACTCTCCTTGGATGGGGGATGAGTTCCTGGAAAATTGAGCCAAACCATTGGACAAATATATCCTTCCACTACCCGATAATGAGTTAACCATGTCTGTTTGATAGGGTTAGCATAAATGGACCGTGGCAGCTCAGTAGAAGCTGGAATAGTTCACCATTTAGCTATAATCATCTACTTTATGTGCAACATTTATAGTTAGTTACAGAGTTGTGGATAAATCACTGCAAGGCCAACTCCAGAAACTTATAATTCATGGTCTAATGCTGATGTTTGAATTGTTATACGAATTTAGATGAGGAGCCTGGTGCTGTTTGTGTCAACAATTAGAGATTTAATTCAGTCTGAGACATTGTATTATGCTCTGTTGATCTAATTATCAGCTCTTCAACCCAAATCTTTTTGTGTGCTGCAGTGTTGGTTCAATTCTTGGTTGCAGAACAGAGATATTGCAACTCGATGTTACAGACGTGAAAATGGACTGCTTTCAGGCAGAATGAGAGGACTATAATTCTAGTGGATCCAGGGACGTTTATTTGAATATGATTTTACAACCTCCTTTGGTGCAACCTGTTGTATGCGTCATAGGATGAAATTTTGTACTATTTAATAATTTAGAGGAAAAACGTAATTCTGCAAACCAGTTAATCTTAGATGCAGTCTTCCAAATTTAACAATTCTTCGTCCAAAAAAAAGGGAAGGGTAATATGCAAATATATCAATTTCCCTTTCATAGGAATATTATCTGTAGTGAGATCACTGTTGCATATTATACATCAGTATTTTGGAGCGCATCATTAACCAAAAGGCTTATTGCGCTTACCAGTTTTATACACAGGAAAGAAACTATATCTGTGGCTGTCCAAAATGAAAAGTTGTACATCTTGTTAAAATTCTTCCCCGTGTACCCTCGGATTAAAAGAATTCCTAACTTGTTTGGGACTGAGACCTAATTGGTATTGTTATTAAAACTTTTG
The DNA here is from genome assembly GCA_032618575.1 of Nicotiana noctiflora. Lineage (NCBI taxonomy): Eukaryota > Viridiplantae > Streptophyta > Magnoliopsida > Solanales > Solanaceae > Nicotiana > Nicotiana noctiflora. Next base: position 269,892 of record JASVEL010003557.1, read on the forward strand.
TGAGCAGATTCCTTTATTTGGAAATGAAGTACCAACTGTGAGGACCACAAAATGCGACTAGCTCATTCTTCCACCATTTTCCTTATGATGGCTTACACCAAGATCATCTACTCAAACCAACAAGCACCTAACTCTTTAGCCATGAATGCATACCTGTCTGCAGCTTCATCAATCTGCGTTGCAGGTAATAGAGTTTAATGTCTGAACCAAATGCAAAAGAAACGATTACTGGTAAGAAGCTTACAAGTTTTTGTGTTGGACGTCCACAACCGTGACCAGCCTTGCGTTCGATCCTACCAATGATGGGGTTGGCCTGTGGACTTTTCTCCACGCTAGTGCACAGGACATATTGCATAGTCTGAAGAACATTTCACATTAGATACACTGACAATGTAAGATATTTGATGTGATCGATATAATTTAGTTTGTCATAACGTGTTACTAACCATTCAACTTAGACTATCAACCTATGCTTATTAAATAGAGTTATCTAAAGTTGCCTCTTAAGTGACCTGACAGCATATATAACAATAACAACCCAGTATAATCTCACTTAGTGGGGTCTGGGGAGGGTAGTGTGTACGCAGACCTTACCCCTACCCTAAGGTAGAAAGGCTGTTTCCAAATAGACCCCCGACATCCTTCCCTCCAAGAACTTCCAATCTTGCTCTTGGGAGACTCAAACTCACAACCTCTCAGTTGGAAGTGGGGGTTGCTTACCATCAGAGCAACCCCTCTTGTCCAAAATTAACTCCATCGGAATTAGCAGAAGGCTACAACAACAACAACAGCAAATCCGGTAAAATCCACAATTGGGGTCTGGGGAGGATAGTGCATATATAAACCTTAACCCTATCTTATGGAAGTAGAGAGACTATTTCTGAAAGACCTTCAACTCAAGAACACTAAAAATGAAGTAATAGACAAACAATTGTAACAAGGTAATAAGATAATGGAAGCAAATTATACAACGAGTAATAACAGAGATCAATGATACGTTCATTGAAAGAAAATGATTTGCATAACTAGTAACTTACAGCCAACAGTTTCAACGAGTGCAATGGGACCACTCGATCATCATGATCTGCTGTCAATAACATGATTGAAGGATACTGATATGCTTTAACAACAAATTGTTCCCATGGCCTCCTCACATTATGGAGTGGTGAATACCTAAAGATAAAATTTGTAATATAATATCATCAGTAAATTCAATGTCCCAAGTTACATTAAAATGCATAAATAAACAGAGCAATCAGTTGTGGTTATCATTTAAGTGATGATAGTGTAAAATTCTTTTAATAAGAGTTCAAGAACTCACTTGATTAGCCACTGAAACTCTTCCTCCTTATCTGAACAGCCAAAATCAGAGGTCCATGCATGGCCTATTGAGAAAAGGGAAAATAAATTTTAACATACAGAATTAACCAGCTACTAAAATACTAGCAAAATATAACTGTATAAACTAGACACTCACCTATAGTGAACTTGTGAAATCTAAGCATATCCATAACACCAACATGAGCAAGAGCACATCCAAATAGATCAGGTCTCTGCATTTATGAAGCTCCCACGGTTAACACTAAAGGGTGGCCGGTGCACTAAGCTACCGCTATACGCGGGGTAGAGCCGGACCACAAGGGTCTATTGTAAGTAGCTTTACCTTGCATTTCTGCAAGAGACTGTTTTCACGGCTCGAACCCGTGACCTCCTAGTCACATGGCAACAATTTTACTGGTTACGCCAAGGCTCCCTTTCTCCCACGGTTAACATGGACAGAGTAAAAGTTTTTATGCTATCAGGTCAATTAAAAGGTAATTACAGAGAACACGAGCAATAGGGCAAGTAAACTTTTGTAACGGATTGAGGTTGAATTTGTGCTGATAGTTTAAAAATTTCATTGTACTGTCAGCGGATATAAGTTAAGTACCTGATTGACGCAGGCTCCAACAAGAAGCCCACCATTACTTCCACCTTCAATACATAATTTATGGGGCTGTGTATAACCAGCAGTTACAAGATACTCAGCAGCAGAAATAAAATCATCAAAGCAATTTTGCTTTCTGGAAAGAGCACCAGCTTTATACCACTCTTCTCCATATTCTCCACCACCACGAATATTTGCTATACAAAAGACTACACCTAAATGCTTTGCGAGCACAACTCGAGCAGCAGAAAAAGATGGTGTAAGACTAACATTGAATCCTCCATATCCAAATAATAAACAAGGGTTGGATCTATCCAAAGAAATGTTCTTTCTAGAAACTATGAACATAGGTATCTTTACACCATCTTTACTAGGCACAAAAACCTGAAAATAGTCACAAGAATAGTTGGTCAATAGAAGTATAGATGATCCATACTAATCAAAACCATGAGGGAAAAGACAAGTTTTAGGGTGTGTTTTCCAAAGGCGAACCCAGAATGTTTACGTGACAGAGGCAACATTATCTTTTCTATCGGTGCCCCTAAAGTTGGTTTTAGTGTTCAGAGTACCAACTTATTTATATAATTATATTTTCAGGAATACACATATATATAAACAAAAAATTTGCCGAAGTTTATGGGGTCCGGTACAAGTAGGTTCACCTCTGGTGGTTGGTATGATAGAAAACATTTTTAAACAAAAGCTTTGATTGTCAGAACCTCACACCCTAAAATAATGCACATGCAAATTAAATGCAACATATTTAAGTATAGATTTCAATACTCCAACATGGTTTTAGATTTGTTTGTAAAATGTTTGGTGATTTATGTTAAAAAGAATTTTAGGACATGATGAGAGATTAATAGGGAAAAATGCCTAATGTGCATCAAGTTCAAGCATAGTGAAAAAAAAACTTCATTTACCTGATTAACTTGGAATTCTGTCCGATCAAAGCCGGGGACAACGATTTCTCGAAATACTTTTAGATCAGGAACTTCACCCTTGAGGTTACACTCATATATTAATCCAGGGATCAAGAAGTTCATAAATCCAATAAAAACTGAATTATCTTTGCGACGAGCTGAAATTCCTGACACTCGGCCAATATCAATAGGTAAATGATGAAGTAGAATTCCTGTTTCTAAATCTCTCAACTGCAGAACATTTTTCACATCTCGCAAATAACTCACAATGAGTTGATTTCCATTAACAGCAACAGCTGATTGAAGCACATCCTTGTCATCCTCGTCGATAATATCAAACCAAAAATCAGGCTTCAGTACATCAACTCTGACTAATTTGTACTTGGGAGCACTTTTATTAGTTAGAAAAGTGAAAATGGAGTCGTTATGTGCAACATAATCGTAAGATGCATCAAAATGGTCGACAAGCTTGTTAAAAGGAAGCGCGTCGCTTCTTCCTTTATAATCTTCAATTCCATTAGGCAGTGTAGATAAGTCACAGTAATGTAGTTTGTTGACAGTATCACAGTTCCGAAAAGTATATAGGAGAACATACTGCAAAAGAAAACAGAAAATCTAATTTAAGAAAAAAGGAATATTAATCAAATCATAATCAAAGCTCTTCTTATTGTTATTGTTTTGACCTTTTCTTCAGTGTTTAGTTTCCTTTATTGTAGGGTTGTTCCTTCCTTTATGGGTAGTTTTAGATTTGAATAAATTCTCCTTAATTAAAGGAGTAGTCTCACAAGTTTGTTTCACTTGACTTGTATTTAAATGGTGTTTCTGATGCAATAAAAATTGTTTGGTTCATTCACCCTATATATTTGTAGCTCTTTTTATGGTAGCAAAGCCCCACATAACGAACCTATTTCCTGAAACAATAATCCGATATCATCAAAGTCAACCCCCGGTCAAACTTCACAACTTTCAATTAAACTCAATGAAAGTCGCAAGTTCCACAGGAAAAGCACAATTGTCCATGCTTAGGCGTGGCAACGACCTCTAAGGTCATCTAAATAGATCTATCCTGCTCCTTCTGGCACCTATATCCAGAAATAACTTCGCTGTCAATCTAATTGACTGCGGAGTTATTGCCGAACGGAGTGTTGTGAGACGGAACAGGAGTATACATGTTCATTCAGATGACCATAGAGATCGTGGCTATGCATGAGCATGGAGAATTGTGCCTTTCCAGGTGGTGAAGATGTGACTTCTATGTGTTTAATAGGAAGTTGTGATACAGGGTTAAACTAGACTAATGCTATTTTGTTGGTCACACACCACACGATCAGAGGCGAATTCAGGATTTAAGCCATATGTGTTCAACATGTGAGATTTTTAGCATTAAACTCATTATATTTTGAAAGTTATGAGTTCATATCTACTATTCCCTTCGTTTTAATTTATGTGAACCCATTTGACTGGGCACGGAGTTTAAGAAAAAAGAGAATACTTTTAAACTTGTGGTGTTAAATGAGGCACAAATATTTTGTGTGACTATAAATCATTGCATAAAGATAAATTGTTTTCAAATAAGGAAATAGGTCATTCTTTTTGGCACGGACCAAAAAGGAAATAGGTTCACATAAATTGAAACGGAGGGAGTATTTATTACAATTTTAGTGAATCTTTATAGATAAATTCATACTCAGCGTTGAAAGTACCGGATTAGATAAATCCGGTACTATCAAGCTACATTTGCCCTTGCACACAATCATGCAACAATTAGGATTAGGGAAGATTTAGAATTAGCAAGTAATTACCTTTCCATCTTCAGTAACTGAAGCCATATGTCTATGCTTTGGATTTTCTGCATCTTTCCAACACAAAATGTCATCAGATTGATCAGTACCCAAGCTATGGTAATACACTTGGTGGTGCAAATTTACATTTGTCTCTCTCCCCGCCTCCAAATTTTCCACCTTCCTAAGAAGCAAGAATCATAAAAACATAGAAATAATTTGCAGTATTATTACTTACAGCTTACTCTATTAATCAAATATTCTGGCATAAATAATTGTCCTATTAGATATTCCTTCCGTTCACTTTACTTGTTCCCTTGCATGCCCCTTAACAAAGTAATAAATAAAATGCATAATTTGCCATAATACCCATATTAATTGGTGTATAATTTTAATAAATTTTAAAAATGATTTGGAATGAATAATTAAGATTAAGAATGAAGTTATTCGGGAGAGGTGGGATTGGCCTAGTGGATGAGAAGATACGGGAAGCCAGACTCAGGTGGTTCGCACATGTACGTAGGAGAAGCCCTGATGCCCCGGTGAGGAGTTGTGAGCGGCTGACGGTGGTTGGCTCGAGTCGAGGCAAAGGGAGGCCTAAGAAAGTATTGGGGAGAGGAGATTAGGCAGGACATAGAATGCGGATTTCCGAGGACATGACCCTTGATAGAAAAGTGTGAATGTTTAGTATCAGGGTTGATAGGGATGACCAGGGGCGAAGCCACCTCTAACAAAGGGTGGTCAACTGACCACCCTTCATCAAAATATTAGTGAAAATTTACATAGCGTGTATAAGTAAAATACTGATTTTAGATGTATAAAATATATATTGAACACCCTTTGTCGAGAGATTCTTTTTAGTTCTTTCATATTTGAACACCCTTTCAAATATTTCTGGCTTCGCCACTGGGATGACTTGCGTATTGTATTGTGCCCCCTTATGGTAGTTACTGGTCGATATTACTGCATGCCATTTGATTTATGGTTTTATGTTTAGATAATTATTTATGCGATTTCTGCTGGAGTCATTAATGCTCTTTTCTTTTTCTTTTTCCCTTACTTTTTCTTTCTCTCCTCAGCCGAGGTTGATTGGAAACAGCCTCTCTGCCCTTTTGGCTAGGGGTAAGACCTGTGTACGTATTATCCTCCCGGACCTCACGTTGTTAGGGGTAAGACCTGTGTACGTATTATCCTCCCAGACCTCACGTTGTTGGACTATACTGGGTAGTTAATGTTGTTGTTGTTGTGCCTCTTGATATGCGAAAAGTGACAAGTAAAAATGAAAAATTTATTTTTAGAATACTTGACAACTAAAAGTGAACAGAGCGAGTATAAGGTAACCAAATGAACACAGTTTACATATTCTAATACGGATATGTTATCGAAACCTTTTTACACTATCAGATCATTTATAAGGAACATGGCATAACTATCGATATTATTGGATTAAATTATAATGATAATGTAAAATTTTCATTATATTGTCAATGGATACATGTCAAATCCTTAAGAAAAATACAACTTTAATTTAAATACTCACTTGGGAGCTGGATAACGGCTGTAGAAAAATCCTTTACTATCTCGAGTCCAGCTAACATTTGAGAACTTAACCTGGGACGAAGCCAACACATGATACACAAAGAGAACAAAATTACAACCATAGTAACTAAATTCATTTCTAAGCATCTAATAAATAATATTTCAACATAGTGAAATAATTGATTTATGTTTTTATGAACTTACCCACGAAATTGTATCAGGCTCGTTGCCCTTGTCCTCAACCCTCATAACTTTGATAGTCACCCAATCACTACCACTTGAACTGATACCATATGCCAAATACTTAGCATCCTTACTAATTGCACATATACTCAATGCAACTGTGCCATCCTCACTAAATGTGTTTGGATCAAGCAATACCTCTGGCTTTCCATCCAAACTATCCTAAAATCACCAATAATACGCTAATATTAGAGGCGGAGCTATAATCTCAAGTTGACAAATATACTGTTTTAGCAAAATTTATTGGATTCGGCTGAACCAGTAGTAGGGCTTCTAGCTCCGGCCCTGGCTATAGTATTGTAAAATAATTTTACATTGTTAACATATTTTAATATTGTTGTAGTTGGGTAACCTACTTTATTTTTCAGGTTATGAAAGTTATATGTAAGCTATTTTTTAGGTGATCCAATAATGTTTTCATAGTAAAACTTAATCCATACTACTAATAAGATTAGTGAAAATAACGAAAAGGACCAAAAAAAAGGAAAAATCATGTCTTTGCGAACCTGAATGTAAAGGACTTTTTGAGGTTGAAGGCCAGAATTGTGAAAGTAGAAATACTTATCACCAGCCCTAAAAGGAACTTCATACTTAGGAAAATCGAACAATTTCGTGAGCTTTTCCCTTAGCTTTTCTCTTGTCTCGCAAGTTTTGAGCACTGAGTCAGTCAAAGTCACCTGCTTTTCAATAAACTCTTTTGTCTCCTCTGAGTCTGGATCCTCCAGCCTAAGACAACGGTCAAAACACAAAAATAATGAATCCATAATTCCTTCAGTTAACAACAACAACAACCCAGTATAATCTCACTTAGTGAGCTTTGACGAGGATAATATTTACGCAGACCTTACTCTACGCCCTTGGTTAGAAAGGCTATTTCCAAATAGACCCTCGGCATTCTTCCCTCCAAGAATTTCCCACCTTGCTCTTGGGAAATCACTCGAACTCACAACCTCTTGGTTGGAAGTGGAAGTGGAGGTTGCTTATATTATTCGTATAGTATTCCTTCGGTTAACCATTCTATAGTATTCTTATAGTAGGTGATTAATATTTTAATAAGCGTTAATTGATCATCTGGTAATAAATTAAAGATATAATTATTTAGTAACCTGTAGTCACAAGTTACAATTCATTGATACTGTAAGAAAATGGTCTATACACACTATCAGTATATATAACTTAAATTCATATGAGAATTAAATAGAATGTCATATAGAGCATGCATATTGAGCTAACATAAGCCCTTTTCTCCAAAATATAAAAAAATTAACATTCATTCTAGAAACAAATAAAAAATAAAAGAGCATCAACGCAAATGGACGTACCATCTATAAGGATCGGGAACGTGTACACCATGATAATTATCAATGACAGATTCATCTCGGCGAGCTAATGGGTATGTCCAGTTGGGCTCGTCGAGGGTCGGAAGGGAACCCATTCTTGACAGAAGAAGAAGAACAACAACAACACTAACCAAAAAGCTGTTGCTTAACGTGAATCAAAAGGTTGTTGTTTTGGAGTGTTTGACGTAGAAACAAGGTTGCTTATTAGACCAGTAATTAAATATAAGATAGAATAAAAGACAAGCGTCACGTATTAATGGGAACCAGATATGCATTTTTTGAGTAGAGATGAGAAAAAGGAAATGGCGTGAGTTGATGAACAAATGAGAACACCATGGGGAAGATTTCGTAGTTTGAATGGTTTGTTTTGGGGCTAAGATATGTAAAATACGCGGGGAAAGTAATAAAAAAGTGCCAAAAGTGTTGTCATTTTGTAAATTATGTCGCCATATACTTCGGGACACTCATATTCATCAGAATCTATCAATATCGTACGGGAATTTATATATCATGGAAAAAACAAATGTCGGTTGAATGGTGCTATCTTATTTGTCTTTGGTCAATTTTAATGATTTATATAGATAAGGTTGTGAGAAATTGGTAAATAAAATTATATTCTTTAACAAAATCTCGAATTCTGGTAATGATTATAGAGTTGCGCTTGTTAGGAATTACCTTACCCTTAATATGTTTTCGATGCAAAACTAATTTAATCAGACCATAAAAATGTGATACGATATAAACACCCGAATAGGGAATCAAAGAAAAGAGAATATACGGATAAATTATTAAAATATACAAATGCTTTATGTAGAAGTATTTTGTATTTTCTAAATAAATATTTGGAGACGTGAGTCCGTTTTCTCTTTTACTTTTAATTAATTAAGAATAATTTATGCAATATATAAGATAATTAATTCATAGCCATAGCTGAGATTAAGATACAATTACACAATCAATCTAGAGTTAGAGTCTAAGGAAGCGTACCGTTAAACTCCATGGATTCAGCAGCGACAACATACAACGATTAAGCCTGAGACCAACTTCCACAATCGACTAGCTACGCGCTCTCACATGCTGGAGAACCTACGTCTACCATTACCATGCATGTATCCAAGAGCAGAATACGCTAGGATTTTCTAATAGGTAGGGAAAGGGGGGCTGACCCTATATATATAAAGAGTGTCTACCCATCACAAGCCAATAGTTATTGGACCTCACTTATCTACATACACAATATTTAATATAAAATTTTACACTATATAGAAAACCTTAGTACCCTATTTATTTTAAATAAATACCATTTTAAAATATTACATCGTATAAATACCTTTTATCCTTTATAGCAAAATATCTAATTATAGTTACATCCTACATTTAAGGCACCATATATGCTAAATAATATTTCTCTCTCTCCTTTTTCATATTTTTCTTACATAATCACCATATATTTGCTCTAACCACGTTCTCTTTCTCTTTTTGCATACACTTTACTCTCTTCTCCCACAAACTCACATTTCATAACTCTTCTCCCATCCAAATTCTCTATTTCTCCGCCATTATCAATCCAACATTCAAAATCGGGAAATATGTGTCATACAATTGCATACATTCAAAATCTGTCAACATTCAAAATCAGGAAATATGTAGTTTTGCTGGCATATTCTCACAAATATGTTGCATACAATTACATACAAATGCAACCAGATTTTGCATACACGAGACTGCATTCATTTTCAAGGGTTGCATACAACAGTATACATTTGTATACAAATTACATACAGATAGAAATACTTGTATAATCACCAGCATACATATACAAGATACAACTGCATATTACTTGTATAATCAGCTGCATACATTTTCTGCGATGCATACATCAATATACATTTGTATACATATGCATACAAATAGAAATACTTGCATACAGATTCAAGATACTTGTATACAATTGCATAGGGACTAATAATCAGTTGCATACACTTGTATACAAATTCATACATTTGAATACATCTATTACATACAATTGCATTCATATGCATACAACAATATACAACTGCTGTAGCCTTCATTATTAATTCTTCATACAATTGTATATTATTTCCAAATCATTAGTGCTGCCTTATATTCAATAAAAAATTGTATCAATAGAAAAAGGAGAAGAGAATGGAAGAAGTTCGATCAGATGTTGCTCTGATTTTTTGCTGTATTCACGTTTTTGAGTTGATTTCTTTGAGCGGAATACATATTAATGTGTACTAGTTTTAGTTCGTTGAGTTAAATTAGGATAATATCATGTGATTTGATTTTCTTCCATTTTTAACCAATTTAACCTTCCAGATTTTGCACAGATACGTTACTGTATTTCATGTTAATGCCGCTTGAATACAACTAAATACATATCAAACTTAGTTGGAATTCCCTTTTTAACGCCTATTTTTTGTTGTATTAATAAATACAACAGCTTAAATACATGAGAATACATTGTATAAAATAATAAAAGGTATCTATAACACGTAATATAGAAAAAAGTATCTATAAATAGCTTATTAGACCTAAACGATAGTGTTTTATGAAAAAAATTCTATTTAATATTAGACATTTTATTTATCAATCACTTGGGCCACGTCACTATCCTTTTAGCCTATAACCAACTAACGTAAGTCCAAATTTCAATATTCTCCCATTGAACGCCAACGTTAATTAAGGACAAAAAAATAATTTTAAATATTTGAGCTTTTAAGAAAATTATTTTGAAAAAAGATTTTAGACTCTATGGTGACCAGACTATTCACATACCTAAGGATAGAATGACCCATATAACAATCCATTCAGTCTTAATAGAAAAGACTAACAATGAATCGTAACAAGCATCACACCATTTTAAGGTATGAATTCTATCTATACCATATATGCTAGAATTTTTATCAACATGGATCAAACATTTGTATTTCTAATCAAGGTGAATAAATTCACACCTCTTAGAAAGAAATAATCCTCCAAGTGATATTATAACCATATCACCTCAGGAGCCTCCAAGTGACACAAAATCATATCACTTCAAGAGGATTTGCTGGGATAATCAAGGCAACAAGCCACACGACTCAAAGATATCATGAGTTTATGCAATGTCCAATTGTAATTAAAAATAAATAAATTATCATATTAGTCATAAGCATAACAGATATCAAATAACACAAGCTTGCATAAAAATAGTATTTATTAAAAGCGATATCTCAGTCAGCAATTACAAAGTAACTCCCACCGACTAAAGCACATCAAAAGACTCTAAAATACCCATATTTTTAGCATGTTCGTTAAACACTACATGCCTAAGAACTTTAGTCAAAGGATCAGCCAACATAGACTCTGTGCTAATATGCTTAATACATATATCACCTTCTTTTACCATGTCTCTAACCTTAAGAAACTTAAGGCTAACATGCTTAGAGCCATTCATTCTCTTGTTATTCTTGGAGAAGAAAACAACTGCACTATTATCACAAAAAATAGTCATCGCTTAGATATAAAATCAACAATTTGGAATTTAGTAAGAAAATTCTTCATCCAGATAACATGTGAAGCACTCTCAAAACAAGCAATAAACTCAGCTTCCATTGTAGATGTAGCGGTGATACTTTGCTTCTCACTTTTTCATGAAAGAGCACCTCCAACCAACATAAAAATATATCCAGGAGTTGATTTCATAGTGTCTTGACAACCTGCAAAATCAGAATCTGAATATACTAGAAGATCCAGATCATCAACGTTTTTGTATACAAATATGACGTCTTTGGTGCGTTGTAGATATCTCATCACTTTCTTTGAAGCCACCAATGTGCCCCCCATGAATATATTCCCGATATGTTAACAACAAATGCAATATCAGGCCTTGTACAAACTTGTATGTACATCAAATAACGAACAACACTTACATATGACACATCTTTCATAGTTCTCATTTCAACTTCATTTTTCGGATGTTGAGCTGTACTAAGTTTATCCCCTTTTACAACAAGCGCAACACTAGGTCTACAGTCTTGCATATTGAAAGTTTTAAGAATACTTTCAATATAGGAATGCTGTGATAAACCTAATAAATCACGTGATCCTTCTCTTTTAATTTCTATACCAAGAACAAAAGAGGGTTTACCAAGATCTTCCATATAAAAATACCAAAATAAAAATTGTTTGGTCCCATTTATCAAGTCCATATAATTTATGGCAAGCAGAATGTCATCAACATAGAGAATCATAATAAAACTACCATTAGCTATTTTAACATAAACACACTCATGAGGCTTATTTTCCACAAATACAAATTTTGTAATAATTTCATCAAATTTCAAGTACCGCTACCTAGAGGCTTGTTTAAGCCTATATATGAATTTGTTAAGTTTGCACACTAGATGTTCTTTACCAGCTTTTTTAAACCCTTCAGGTTGAACCATGTAAACCTCTTTAAGAAGACTCCCATTCAGGAAAGCAATTTTAACATCCATCTGGTGAACCCCTAAATCAAAATGATCCACAAGAGCCATTACAACTCTAAATGCATCATTGAATAAAACGTGAGAAAATATTTCTTTATAATCAATGCCTTCTTTTTGAGTATAGCCCTTAGCAACCAACCTTGCTTTATAATGATCTATGTTTCCCTTGGTGTCTCTTTTAGTTTTAAATACTCATTTGCATCCAATATGCCTAAAACCTAAAGGCAATTCAACTAACTCCCACGGTCTATCATATTCGATGGAGCGTATTTCATCTTTCATTACCTCACGCCATTTATCAACATATGGAGAGAAAATATCTTGAGCATATGATGAAGAATCAGTCAACTATCTAGTATCACAAAGATTTTTAGTCACATACAAGCTAAAATCATCAGAGATGGCGGACCTTCTTTCTCTTTGTGACTTGCGGAGTGGTTCATTGTGTACGTTTTGCTCAGGAACTATGAGATTTACATCGTTGGTCCCTTGATTCTCCCCTTTCATGAATAGAATGGTTTACCATCTTTTTATGTACAACAGGTACATGGACAATGACTTCCTTCTCTTTCAATATAATTTTCTTACCACATGAACAATCACAATCACAAACATAATGCTCAAGAAATTTTGCATTAATAGACTCAACATTAATAGACTCAACAATAATTCTATGAGGCACGATGGGGTGGTTTTCCATAAACAAATCAAGAGCCTTTTTTTTAAAGTTAGGATTTTTAGGCTTGTAACCTTGAGGTTCTCATACCTTTTGCGGTTGTTGTTGTTGCTTTGCACTAAGTTTGCTTCAAGAGTTGTCTTCCTAGCTTTAGCAGATTCTTTTCTGTTGAAATCTTTAAATGTGGGTCACAATTTTCTCAATAGTGAAATTTTTCTGTTTGTGCTTTAAGTTATTTTTGTAAGTCACTCCATGAGTCAGACACCTTCTCAATTAGCACTCCAGCAGCAAACTTTTCTGGTAAAGACATTTCCTTGGTCTTCAAATTTTCTAACAATTTTTGAAATTTATTGATTTGTACATTCATCTCTTTATCATCTCTCATCTGCCACTCATAAAATTTTCTATTATAAATATTTATTTTGTAGCATCTTTCAGCAGTGAATTTTTTAATTAAGGCTTTCCAGATAGCTTTTGCTTCTTAACTACAATACATGTCAAGCAGTTTATTAGAGAATAGTTTGCAATATGGTACGACGGCATACCTTGTTGGCATGTTGTATGATTCCACTATATTATCAACATCTGCATTAGGTTGTGGATGCATCAGTGAATGTGCAATATCATGGACATCAAGCAGTGAGAAAATACGTTCTTGCCAATGCTTGAAATTTTCGTTCGCGAAATTTTTAATATTTGACACATCTGGAAATGACCTAGCATATGGAAGTGCAAATGGGGCTGGAGCTGCGGACGTAGTGCCAATATTGGCGGTTTCGGTAGTATTTTCAACATCAATGTTATTTTCCATAGTTTCATAGATTGTTGGAAACGAAATCAAAAATTTTAATAATAACACTGTTTTAATATTCTTGTAAGCGGATAGACGGGTTGACTTGAGTCTTGCTAGGCACTGTCCTAAAAAACTATTTCAGCTGTATAAAGTGTCTCCCCTGGATTAAACAAGCCTACCTCTATATAAGAGGATACATAAATCAGCAAAATTACATTACAAACCCAGCTATTTGATAGAGGGGAACAAGAAAAATTAAACTACAATAAAAAGGAAAATAACAAAAGGGAAGCTGATGAATAATGAAATTAGAAGGAAAGAAGAACAAAGATTTCTTTGTCTTGCTAATTGCTAATGATGAAACAGAGTGATTGGTAATGGTTATTTATAGTATCATTTCATGAAGCTTTGTTGTGCATAGAAAAAAGTAACCGATGAAGTTTGCTACTTTACCAACGTATTTTGCCATCTTTCTAATGACATTTAGAAGGGATACCCTTGATTTTGATTATAACATTTGTTAACAAAATATTACCACATATAAGACCCATTTGTTGAATTGAGTCAACATGTTAATCTCGAAATAACATATTCCACATTATTGCCCAATTAAAACAATACGCGATTCTATTTATAGTGCTTAGTCTATCTGTTTTGGTGTCATGGTGTGTCCAACAACTAAGAGCAAGACATCTATTTATAGTGCATAGGATTGCTTCATTCATATCATTAAGAGATAATACATAAAATACCCGTCAAACTTGTCCGAAAAAATAATTTACATACCTAAACTTTACGGGCGACCTTTTACCCCACTATTCTAAACTTAAGTGAATTTAATACCCCTTTTGCGCAAAACGTATTGTTCACATTGTAACTATGCGTGAAGGCAAAAAAAAAACTTAAAACTAATTAGTGGTCCACGTGTAACTTTCTAATAGGATAGTATAACTAATTAACTTAATATTATTTTTTTCTCTTTTCTTTTTCGTTTTTTCTTTCTCTATCTTCCGTCATTATCCATACCTTTTTAAAAAATGAAAATATTATGCTAAAAAGTAATTTTTTTTTTGTTTTTACAAAATTTATTTTTCCAATTTTTACAAAAAGAAAATCATTAAAAAAATTGAAAAACTAAAGAAAAAAAATATTTTTTAAAAATAAATTTTTTTGTTGGAAATATTTTTTTCTGTTCTTAAAAACCGAAAATATTTTGTTAAAACTATTTTTTCAGTTTTTACTATTTTTTCAGATTTTACAAAAAAAAAGAAATTTTTGTTAAAAACCCATTTTTTAAAGTTTTTATAATTTGTTATGCAAAATATTTTCAGTATCTAAACTGAGTAGATACAACTTTTTTAGTTTTTAAACTGTGTAGATACTGAAAAGGTTTTGCAAAATAAATTGTAAAAACTTTAAAAAATAGTTTTTTTAACAAAATATTTTTGCTTTTCAAAAACTGAAAAAAAAAAATTCAAGCAAAGTTTTTTCGTTTTTGAAAATGTTATTTTTTTCTGTTTTTAAATATTTTCTTTTTGTAAAAACTGATTTTTTTTGTATAAACTGAATTTTTTTTCTGAAAACAGAAAAAATAAATTTCATTTTTAACAAAATATTTTTGTTTTTAAAAACGAAAAAGATTATTTTCAACAAAATACTTTCTTTTTTTAAAAGTATATATTTTTATTTTTTTAGTTTTTTTTAAAAAAAATGTTTTGTTAAAACTGGGAACACAAATTTGTAAAAACAATTTTTTTTTTGTTTTTTTTGTTTTTTAACATAAAATTTTCGTTTTTTTAAAAACTTAAATTTAAAAAAAATGGAAAAAATGAAAATATAGGACTTTATGGTGCGTGTAACACACAGCCACCATAAGACTTGGTTCAGTTTTTTGAAGGAGGTATTAAATTCACTTAAGTTTAGAATACTGGGGTAAAAGGTCCCCCGTAAAGTTTAGGTATGTAAATAATTTTTTCGGACAAGTTTGATGGGTATTTTATGTATTATCTCTGTCATTAATAATGTCATGTTAATAGCAAAAGTTAAATATTATATTGTAAAACCAAGGAATTAAGATCTGGCATAAAATCTTTCTTAATATTCATTTGGTTGGCTTGATATTTCAAAGGCAAAGGAAGTTATCTTCCTTTCACATGTAATGAACCCATTAATATTGAATTGGTTGGATTATGACCTATTATTTGACCAATTTTGACCCAAACAAATGTATGGTAAATTGGATCATGACCATTATTGATTTGACGCGTTTGACCCAATTTTTCTGGATCCAATTTACTAATTTGCCACCTATAGAGGTCACCAACATAAACCGGACCTACTTCTTCTTGATCTTATATCGATTATTACTATAACTTAGTGTTTCATATTTATCACCAATACCGTGAATACTATTTTACGAGATTTATTTTCAACAGCCCTCTCCGACCTTACGGCCCTAGTTAATGCCCTATCAGTAAATTTGCTGGATACAGTTTAAATGCATTCATATCCTTACTTCACGTACAAATTCTGTGCCAAATCTTTTGAGTTAAAACTGTTCAAATGGCAATCACACACACATAACGAATAGTGGTATAAAAGAGTATTCAACAATAAATAATTGGATACTCCTATAGTTTTAATAGAAGTGCAATACTTTATTGCGCAAATTAAATTTTTGTATAAAGAAGAAATAATACTTCGTTAATATAATCTGGTTGGCGTAGGTCGCACATTGATGAGTATTAAACCGTGGACGATAGGGTTCTTAATTGGCGTTGGCTTATGCCAATACGAATACCTGACAGAGTCTCTAAAGGCAAGGGGACAAGCACCAAACAAAATTAATTCCCTTATTTAGTTGATATAAATATATAGCAACGAAAAATCTAGCCCTTATCATTAATTTCAAAATTTTTAATAACCTGCACTGGTTGATATGTATTGTGCTCATTTCTCCTTTTCTTTTAACTTTGTCGAGTTCATGATACAATTAACAACAATTATAGCAGTTTTGTAGGTGGCATAGTTTGAGCAAACTCAAAATTCAATCGAAATTTAAATTTTTTAGATTCTTGGTTCGGATTTTCAGATTAAGGTTGGGTTTCAGATTTAATTTTTAAAATTATTGAATTTCAAATTGGATATTAAATTTGGTACTTTAAATTTTTAGATATCCGATTTGTAATTCTTATACTTTATATTTCGTCAATTATCCATATGTAAACAGTAATAAGTTCAATACCCTGCCGTTATATATTATCCCATATTTAGTATTAATTACTAAGTTACTGCAAGAACATTTTCTGTTTGGACATGATCATTTTACTATTTCTACTTCTTATCCGCCGTATTAATATCTCTATTTTATTTTTTTGATAATAATTTCACTACTTGACTAATTCATTTGGATTATTGCGGTGAGAATGAAAAAACTTCAAGCAATTTAATACGAGTACATTATTTAGATATTTATTTTTGTAAAAAAAAGAAATATCTCAACTTATAAGCTCAAAATTAAAAAAAATTAAAAAATCCAAACCGAATAATCCGAAACATAACTGAAAAAATCCAATCCAATCTGAACTTATTTGGACTGGATTGTCATTTCTCCAATCTGAAAATCGAAAACCCAAACCAAAAATCTTTTAATGCAATTTGAAATGGCCGAACGCTCACCCTTAGTTTCAGAGAAAATTTAACTCCTCAACCTGCTCTCTCCAAGTGTTGAGTTAATTTCATCCAGTCATTGAACTTTTGTGTTTGTTACCAAAAAGTTTTTTTTTTGTTACACACAAATTATTTTACTTTGCTCTAGTTATCACAAATGTCACATTTTTACTTGAAAAGTCTATTATGCTATTAATATTATATGAACCTTCATATTTATGTAATAACTTCTATATTATATACTAATATATCTTGAAAATTAACGTTAAGAAAATAATTGAATATTCTTTTGAAGGTATTACATAAATATAAATGTTTATATAATATTAAGGGCATAATAGACTAATCAGGTAAAAATGTAACTTTTGTGATTATTACAAAGTAAAATAATTTTTGTGTAACAAAGAAAAGAAAAGTAACTTTTGCGTAATGAACATAAAATTAAATAATTTTTATGTAACAAAAAGTGACAAACCCAAAAGTAAAATGAACATGGATAAAATTAACTCCCAAGTATTCTATGATTTCGCTTATTTCTTTTTTACATTTTTTTTTGGGAATAGCAAAATTCTAGTAGCTAACTTAACTCATGTGAGAAACAAACTCGGGATTTCTTGAGAAATTACGTAAGGTTTAGCTACTAATAGAAGAGATTTGACTTCATACCTCTACTAAATTCTATTGTCTTATTAATCCTTCCAAATCTCTTATAAAAATTAATTGGTTCAAACCCCCTAGGGGTAGTATAAGCTGAATGTGAATGCCAGTTTTTATAGCTATAATGAAAATTATAATTTAGGTTGTATTTTCAGAAATGCAACATATAGCTTGGTGGTTGATTTTGCAAATCTATCACATGCAAATGGCTCTCTAGCACCAGAATTGAAAGCCTTACGATAAGGTCGGAGAACAGCAAATGAGTGAAATATTTTCCCACTCGAGATTGAGACAGATTGCTCAGAGGTTATCCAGGATATAAAAAATAACAATACTTTATTTAACAAAACTATTAATAGCTACGAGTCCTTAATGCACCAGCAGAGAGTTACTCTCCAATACACTTTCAAATAGGGGAATAGGATCGCCCACCAACTAGCAAAAGGAATCCTAGAAAGGAACAACCAAGCTAAGGGATTAGCAGGAAGAAGCAAAATAGTTAAGTGCACTAAGAAAGTTTGTCCTACCACCTTTTGATGTAATAGATTTTGTTGAAAGTGACAAACTTGAATCTTCTTGTCATAAGAAATTTTTATGCAATGAAGCTTGCAATATGCTAACAAGCTTAATAAGCAAATGCATCCTCCAAGATGCAAGCTTTGTCGACTATGTACTAGACGTTCCTTAGTTTTTAATATATCTATTTCCTGTTTGCTAAAAAAAAAAAATTCTACTGCCTTCTTTCCAATTTAGGGATCATATTAGTTTCGACGCAACTATTAAGGTTGCGTCCAAACTAAGTCGGGACCCACCGGATCCACCGAACCTAGGGACCTTCAAACTATAAGTAAACGGATCATGCCTAGGTAACCTAGGGAAGGGGGTACAAGGGGGTTTTTAGAGATAGCAATGATGGGTACTAGGTTTTAGTAAATGATTTGCCAATACAACAAATATCTAAATGGAAGCCATGTCCCTATTACAGGATCTACAACTAGCCATCCAAAAAAGACTTACCCCTTTAGTCATTGAAACAGACTGTCAGGATCTTATTAAATTGATTAACAATGAAAATTTTGCTTTATCAAAATATTATTGATGATTGCAGGTTCCTATTATCTGAGGTGGGATCGCCCCCATTGAGACATGCATTCAGAGAAGCTGATGGGGTAGCGGACGCCTTGGCCAATAATGGATGCAGTTTGGACGTTTTTGCTAATATAGACTTGTACTATTATCCGCCTGTATTTGCTATTTCAGCTTTTGAAAGAAATAGAACAGGCACTGCGTGGTCTAGACTAATCTCATGTTGTAATGACTATTAAGTATTTAGGTTATGAATAAATGTCTTTATTTACCAAAAAAATAACTATTAAGGTAAAATAAAACGTCTTATTATAATTCATAATATGAAAATTAAAGCAATTCAGATTGAGATAAACTTGAGCTTTGAAAAAAGAAGTGTTATTAAGAATAGAAATTGGTATCAAAATATTCATAAAAATAAACAAGTATTGCCAAGTTTGGAGTAACTTATTTATGTATTAAGCTAAAACATGAATTTCTTTATATATGAGGTTTGTTAAGCATAATCAGTTAGAATAATCAAATTAAAAAGGAGAGTATTTTTTTAATCATTCAGTATTCGAAGTTTACAACTCTGATTAAAAATCGCACTAATTAAATAGGCTACTAAGAAGATAAAACACTTTCAACGAAAAGATCTTTACTCCAAACCTGAACTCAAGATAATTAGTTAAAGATGGAGGAATTTATTATCCTCATACCATTTGTGGTAGTGTAATAATCTGAAATTGATGAGCTATACTCCTCTGCTCTATTCGGGGGTGAAGCTGTATTGGCACAAGGCTGGTTTGACACTCTGACCATCCTCAATCTAAAAATTATACCTTTTCAACATAATAAATAATTAATTTACTTTTAGCATGTTAAAGAAAATATTAAATTCTATACAAAAATACATATTAGGACTAAACTATCCCCAATTAAACATTTAATATGAGGAGTAAAAAAAACTTTTTAGGGATATAAACATAGAGTTATTCAGTAAAAAGAAAATTCTTTCCTGATTACATAACTAGATACTTATTTTGAAGCAAATTGAAAAAGAACATTGTGGAAGAATATTACTTTTTATTTAAAAATAGACTTTAAAACCCTTTGCTCTTGCAAAGGGTGTTCACCCTTCTTGAATTTTTTATCTTCGACACAGATTCCATTTATATGAATAAATTTTTTATTAGTCTGCTTAAAAAAAACATATTTATATATTTTAAAACAATTTAATGCCAAGCTTTTCATTTTACTTTGTTGATAGTACTTAGTAGCATGTTTAAGATTACAAATTCAAAAGCTTTGTTGCCACATGAATATTATACTAACAGATTTAAGATCATAAATTTCGAAAAATATCTTTTTTTTCCTTTATAGTTTTTTTTTTCAAAAGAAAAAAAACTACAATTGTTTTTCATGGAATTAAGATGTCATTATAAAGTCAATCGACGACCCCCCGCCTCGAATCAAACAAAAAGGTGTCTAATGCCATGTGATCGTTAGAGTTTTGAGTGAGCAAAAGCGCGATACACATTGAAAAAAAACTGAAACAAACAGTGATCACTTTGATTGCAGCAACTAACACAACCTACAATTTTGAGTGGTATTTTTATTAAGTGAGCAGTGAAAAAGAAAAGTGTCAACTGCTTTTATGTCACAACACTTTTGCTTTTTTCCCACTTTTCTCAATAATTCTTCCCCTCACAATCATAGCAAAACTGCAATAATTCTACATTATATAAATTCCTCTTTATCACACGAATCACATTTTCCCGTTGTTAAAGCAATTCCTTTACTCTAATCGCCGGCCGGCGAATGGCCAGTTTACCGTCCGACGACGATGAGTTCGATGTACAGAGCGAGCGTTTTGATGATAGTTATAGCCTAAGTGCTGACGTGAGCGAGTCGGAAACTTGTAGTAGCACGAGTACTTTCTCTTACCGTCAACAGGATGCTTCTACTTCTCTCTCGTCTTCTTCTAC
Organism: Nicotiana noctiflora; assembly: GCA_032618575.1. Classification (NCBI taxonomy): domain Eukaryota; kingdom Viridiplantae; phylum Streptophyta; class Magnoliopsida; order Solanales; family Solanaceae; genus Nicotiana; species Nicotiana noctiflora. The sequence continues at coordinate 290,989 of JASVEL010003557.1, forward strand.
GTTTCATTACAACTGCAATTCCGGTTTCGGTGAACCGCCTACCGTTATGTTGCCGGTTGTTGGAGACAGACACGTCATCATCCCGGCTGAGAAACTGGATAAACTTGAAACCGCTGAGTTATCAGGTTCATACTAGTTTGCTGCCTCTTTTATATTCTCAGTTTAGCTTTGTAGTTTGTAGTACTAAAACTTTTATACGGTTCAGATAATAATAACTTACATCATATAATTATGTATAGCAAATCTAATTTAATTTCTCAGGTAATCAACTAATTAAATACCTCATGCTTAAATGCCAGTAAAAATTCTTTACTCTGGTGTGTATATATATATATATATATATATATATATATATATATATATATATATATATATATATATGTGTGTGTGTGTGTGTGTGTGTGTGTGTGTGTGTGTGGTGTGTGTGTGTTGGCGTCTTTATTTGTTGAATTGAGTATGTGATTGAACACTCATAACGGCTTGTTTCTCTTCATGGTTTTCAGTAGCACAGTTTTCATCGTTACCTAATTTTTGGCAGTTGGCCCGCGTATTGAGTCTTTCTGTATGTGGTCTTTCTGTATGTTAACCACACATTGAAGTACACCTAGTGGCTGCTGGTATCAAATAGAGCAAAATTCAGTTGGCCGTTAATGTTTGACCATGGTAGAATGGAGTTATTCTGTAGAATATTGATATACTTTGAGCCTGAGCAAAAAATTTATAGTAGTGGATAGGATAAACACGCTGACGTGGCAGGTGCTGATGAACTACTGCTTCAGCTCAAGCTATACATAATATAGTGGGAATTCTGTTTTTTAGATATAAATACTTATACCTAGTGTGTATCCATTCTCACAAAGGAGCAGTAGTTGCAGTTCCTATTTCACACAATTTGACTTAAGATCCTGTTTCGACTCCTTACAGGGATTAGAGAGAGGAGAATACATGAAGGAGTTGTAAGCTCAATATTACTTTTTCTTGTTTTAGTTACTCTTCGGTGAAGTTAAAGAATCTCTCCCTCTGCTATTTTGAGAGAAGTATTTTACAAGGATATTGACGTTGTTCTCCCTTGTTAAGTTAGCCCTAGATACAACAACAACAACAACAATAACCCAATATAATCCCACTTAGTGGGGTTTGGGGAGGGTGAGTGTACGCACACTTTACCCCTACCCTAGGTAGAGAGACTGTTTTCAAATAGACCCCCAGTATCCTTCCCTCCAAGTTAGCCCTAGATGTTAAGGACATTTCTTCAACTATTGTCATTTCTTGTGGTTTAGTATAGGCTTGTGGATAGTTCTTTTAGGCTGAAAATAGATTAGAAAGAATGTTGTTTTGTGCCAGTTCTGTGTAAAATAGTTGTTGCTAATAAGTTTATGAATAATTTTGTGTGAATTCATCAGCTGCATAATATTGCCATGCATGATGTTCTTTTGCAGAAGTTGAATTAATGAAAGAGCGGTTTGCTAAACTACTGCTAGGAGAAGATATGTCTGGAGGAGGAAAGGGAGTCTGTACTGCTCTTGCCATCTCCAATGCCATCACTAACCTAGCTGGTATGTCACTTCACTTTGTATTTAAAGAGCTTTGGAAAAGTTTCCTCTAGGATTAACATTGTGCATATTCTCTCCTTCAAATTGCAGCCACTGTCTTTGGGGAACTGTGGAAGTTGGAGTCATTAGCGCCACAAAAGAAATCAATGTGGCGTCGAGAGATGGAATGGCTTGTCTCTGTCAGTGATTCGATAGTAGAACTTGTACCTTCTGTGCAAGAGTTTCCTGGTGGTGGGACTTTTGAGATTATGGTTACTCAACCACGGTCAGACCTCTATGTAAATCTTCCAGCACTCAAGAAGCTAGATGCAATGCTAATTGGCATGTTGGATGCCTTTTCTGGTTGTGAGTTTTATTATGTTGACCGAGGGATACTTGTCACTGATGGAGAAGATGTTGAAGCATATCCTTGTTCCCCTTCCTCTCATAGACGTTCCATTAGGCTTGAAGAGAAATGGTGGCTACCATTCCCAAAGGTCCCACCAAAAGGTTTGTCAGAAGAGACAAGGAAACGATTGCGACAGTGTAGGGAATGCACAAATCAAATTTTCAAGGCAGCTCAGGCTATCAATGCCAGCACACTATCTGAAATGGAAGTACCAACAGCTTATATGGAGAGCTTGCCAAAGGTAAGTGTTCAGAATTGAAATGGTAATTGGTCTTTGATACAGTAAAATTTTTTTATCTTTCTTTATCAATTACTAAGATATTTTTTTACTTGGACTAATATGGACCTTTACATTCATCTTAAAGAAAGACCAGTGACTCATTAGTTGCTAGGCACCATGTAAATTTAATGCAAGGTTATTATGTACAATCTCTTATCTCCACCCATTGTTTTCTTTTTCATTTATTTGTGTCCAGCCCTGCTTCATGTCATCCATTGCATAATAATCTTCTCTCCACTGATACGGTGGTGCAACTGAGTTTCTTCTCTGCCAATTCTTTTATATGGTTCTGATCATAGCAACGCAACAACAGTAACAACAAATACGCCTCAGTTCCAAACAACTAGTTGGGGTCTGGCTATATGAATCCTCTGACCATAGCAAAGCATGCCTTCAATTTCTAATTTTCCCATGTCAGACAAACAAACAGCTTTGGTTGCTTAATGAGCATATAGATTGCTAATATCACTATTTCTGTTCTCTTGGATTTGTATCTTAGATATTTATCAGCTCCTAGTATATTTGTCCAGGCTATGGCACTTTGGTGCAATGCAATTGCCTAAATACCACCCACTCACGAACTTTGTTCCGAGATTTTTCTGCTGAATCAGCATGGTATCTACACAGTTAAGTCTTAATAAGCTTTTAGCTTTGAACTTCCTTTGTCTCCTATGAACTAATTCTGGATGTAGATTACATAATGAAATAATTTAAAATACTTTCTATGCGTTTAGATTATTACTCTAGCATTGTCTATTGCAAATTGGCAATATATATAATTATCTCCTTTTTTTATCTTACAAATTTTTCAAGCTTCATTTCCTTCCTTCTGGTTTTTAAATTTTTGGCCTTTTGCCACTTGGCCGTGAAACTAAGTACCCTATGCTATAAAGAGCAAGAAAGCATCTTGATATGGACTTTGAGGTATGCCTCATCTAATATACTTCAGAGGGACAAAGAGTCTTCCAACTTGATCTTCATAGTCTGTTCCTTTTATTTGTTGTGTTATTGCCCCTTTGGGTTTTGAAAAACTTTATTGTCATTTTTCGCCAAATATCTTATTGCTTTAGTGACTTGCATAGTTCTATTCAGTCTAATACACATGCTACTTTGGCCTGTATCTTTCAGGGTGGGAAGGCATCTTTAGGGGAAATCCTCCACCGATATATTACTGCTGATCAGTTCTCTCCAGACTGCCTACTTGATTACTTGGACCTCTCATCAGAGTATACGACTTTGGAGATTGCAAACAGGATTGAGGCTGCTATGCACGTTTGGCGGCAAAAATGTGAAAAGAAGAACTTGAACCAGTCCAAATCTGGGAAGTCCTCCTGGGGTGGCACGGTAAAGGGACTTGTTGGTCTTACGGAAAGATATCAACTCTTGTCACAGCGAGCTGAGAACCTGCTGAGGAACTTAAAGCTGAATTTCCCTGGCCTTCCACAGACTGCATTGGACGTGAACAAGATTCAGTATAACAAGGTATATTCTTGGGTCTCTTCTTTACTGTTCTGCTATTATGACCGCTTTCATCATGTCCAGCTTTTCAAGTCAGTTTTACTCACTTATGGCTGAAAAGTCAAGTACGTGAGCTGACTAAGCTCAGTTGAACAGCCTAGTTGAATTGCTTATTTCACATATCAAATGCTTCTTAATGAGAAAATGATCACAGATGACATCAAAGAATCTCGAAGCTGGTCGAGTTGGCAAATGGGGACTGAGTGGGGATTAAGAACCCTTCTAACTTTGACCAAAATAAAAGATCACAAAAAGTTAGTCCCTAAAAGTTGATGCCACAATTTTCTAGTTTGATACTACTGTTTGCGTGAAGCTTTAAAGCCTTATCCAATGTAAGCAATATGATTAGTTTCACCACTTCAATCTAAATGGTAGCTAATAATTTTGTGACAACTGCCAACTGAATTAGTTAATATGGTCGTCTCAGTGCCAGCCTTTTGTTTGATATAGGTCACTTAAAACTGTTCACCTTTACTAGCATATTTTTACATGCAGCATGAATCACACTATATTTAATCCAAGGCACTTTAAATTTGCTTTGCCTTTGTCTTGACCATGTCTAATGTATGCATTACAAGTTCAGGATCAAAGAATCTGAGAGCTGCAACTTTCATGTTCATGCATGCAGGATGTGGGACATTCGATCCTTGAGAGCTACTCTAGGGTGTTGGAGAGTTTGGCATTTAACTTGATGGCAAGGATTGAGGATCTACTATATGTAGATGATGCCACACGACGGCGTGCAGCTGAAGAGTCAGTAACAACTCGTGACCAGCAAGGACACTTTAACACGCATTCCCTACAGAATCAGGTTCCTTATGGTCCCAATTTTGTCCGAAATATATCTCTTCCTTCTTACCCAAAAGCACTCGGTTCCTCAGACATAGAAGCCGAAAGACTCAGGAGAACACCTCAGTCAATTGGAAATACTGTTCTTAGAGCTGAGAAACACAAAGCACTAAGTTTTTGAGGACTCGGAAAGGTGGTAGTATAGGTGTAGACTACAATGACAACTGACTACGACTTTGATGATCATAGTATCTTATGTGCTTGCATCAATGCTAGTAAGCACTTGTATTTGCAGTTCTAGAAAATTAGGGGCCATTAGTGTTTAGAGAATGGTTATTCCAACATCAGTCTAATTGTTTAGCTATATAGCTGGTACTCAAAAAAGTTTCTAGATAATGAGAACCAAATGATTAATATGGTAGTGGGATAATTTTTTGAAGGTATATTCTGTATCTGGACATATATATATGTGTATTGTTAGAAAGAGCTTGTATGATATCCATCTAAAACTTTGACCTTCTAATCCACTAAGAACCCACCTGGGTAAAATTTTGACCATATGTAACATACTGAAGGAGTATCAAAAACAGTAGTAAGACTTGTGATTGTTCTTTCAGCTTTTCTTGTATTAGTTTCATGATGTGGCATTAAGTCCTAATTAACCACGCTGCCGAGGCTTAAAATTTGTATACGTTAACAAAAATTCTGTTTAGGTTTGCTAAAATAATGATGTTCTCCTTTTCAGTTTTTGCTTTATGCTGTTCCCTGATGGTATGTTGGTAATGTAGATAATCCTACTAATCACAAGAATAATCCGCTCACATCAAAAAGAGAAAAGTTTGAGCCAAAGAAAACTCTACGAATAAGGTAATATGAGTCCAGAGAACTCGACAATAATTTTCTAGGCCATAGCGTAGTGTTACGATTCTATTAGCTTAGTGATTAGCTTACTCTCTGATTTCAATGGTTAAATGAGCCAAGTAGTAAAGTGAGCCAAGTTAGTTAGAGTTAGTTGAAAGTTAGTTAGGATTTGGAAGTTTCCGGAAGTTAGTTACCAACGAATTTTCCCGCCCAAACTCCTTAGCTTATAATCGAGCGTCCCTTGTAATTGAAGACTATGCAGATTGAATATTAATAAAATCTCTTTCTCTTTTTCTCTCTCAATTCATATTCAATTCCATTATTGAGTTTAGAAATCTGTTCAAGGGTAATTCTCTCATATTTGAACCTTTAGGATTTCTTTCTTTCCTACTTGCTCTTCTCATATTTCTCGAGCTGCATCAGTTGTATTTGAGTTTTCTATCCTTGGATTTGTGACTATGGGCGATCACAACACTCGTATGCACGAGTTGAGGAAAGAGGTTGATAGCCTCAAGGGATCACTTGAGGCAGTTACTTCATCTGTGACCGAGTTGCAGAAATCAGTGGATGTAAGGGTAACTCAAGCTATAGAGGAAATTAAGAAGTTGTTGGTAGGGAGCATGACTACAACTAGATGTCAAAATCGTGAGTATCCTGTTGAACAGGAAAGACCAGAGGTGATAAGTCATCGCCCTACATGTCATCAAACTCCTAATCATGATTACCACACAGAATTTCCTGCTTTTGATGGAGTGTGATTAAATGATTGGTTGTACAAGTGCGAGCAGATTTTTGCTTATGAGGAGACACCAGAAGATTCCAAGGTGAGAGTTGTATCCTGTAGATTGGAGGGAAGGGCATTACAGTAGCATCAATCCTACATGAAGCATAGAGTGACTAGGGATTGGCCTCGATGGGGGTGAATATCTGGCTTAACCACGATGCCGAGGCTTAAAATTTGTATACGTTAACAAAAATTCTGTTTAGGTTTGCTAAAATAATGATCTTCTCCTTTTCAGTTTTTGCTTTATGTTGTTCCCTGATGGTATGTTGGTAATGTAGATAATCCTACTAATCACAAGAATAATCCGCTCACATCAAAAAGAGAAAAGTTTGAGCCAAAGAAAACTCTGCAAATAAGGTAATATGAGTCCAGAGAACTCGACAATAATTTTCTAGGCCATAGCGTAGTGTTACGATTCTATTAGCTTAGTGATTAGCTTACTCTCTGATTTCAATGGTTAAATGAGCCAAGTAGTAAAGTGAGCCAAGTTAGTTAGAGTTAGTTGAAAGTTAGTTAGGATATGGAAGTTTCCGGAAGTTAATTACCAACGAATTTTCCCGCCCAAACTCCTTAGCTTATAATCGAGCGTCCCTTGTAATTGAAGACTATGCAGATTGAATATTAATAAAATCTCCTTCTCTTTTTCTCTCTCAATTCATACTCAATTCCATTATTGAGTTTAGAAATTTGTTCAAGGGTAATTCTCTCATATTTGAACCTTTAGGATTTCTTTCTTTCCTACTTGCTCTTCTCATATTTCTCGAGCTGCATCATTTGTATCTGAGTTTTCTATCCTTGGATTTGTGACTATGGGCGATCACAACACTCGTATGCACGAGTTGAGGAAAGAGGTTGATAGCCTCAAGGGATCACTTGAGGCAGTTACTTCATCTGTGACAGAGTTGCAGAAATCAGTGGATGTAAGGGTAACTCAAGCTATAGAGGAAATTAAGAAGTTGTTGGTAGGGAGCATGACTACAACTAGAGGTCAAAATCGTGAGTATCCTGTTGAACAGGAAAGACCAGAGGTGATAAGTCATCGCCTACATGTCATCAAACTCCTAATCATGATTACCACACAGAATTTCCTGCTTTTGATGGATTGGGATTAAATGATTGGTTGTACAAGTGCGAGCAAATTTTTGCTTATGAGGAGACACCAGAGGATTCCAAGGTGAGAGTTGTATCCTGTAGATTGGAGGGAAGGGCATTACAGTGGCATCAATCCTACATGAATCATAGAGTGACTAGGGATTGGCCTCTATGGGGGTGAATATCTGGCTTATTTGTATGCGAGGTTTGGGTCTGAGCTCTTCGGTGATCCAATGGGTGACCTCAAGGATCTAAGACAGGTAAACTCAGTACAGGATTATGTTGATTTGTTTGATGTATTACTTACTAGGGTCGAATTATTTGAAGAGTATGTTGTTAGCTGCTTTATTAGGGGATTAAAGCATGAGATTGGTCTTCAAAATGCTGGCTCCTAGATCTTTAGCTAAAGCTATTAGTCTGGCTAGCATTCAGGAACAAACATTGATTGTGCAGAAACAAGTTTTTATGGCCTACTCGAACCCTTCTTTTTCTAACAAAAACACCTCAAAACCTACTTCTGTCATTCCTCACCCTTCCTCTTCATATACTGCAGCCATTCCCAAATTTAGCCAACCTCTTAATAAAAATCACAACCATCAACCCCCACATGATAAGCCCACCTATAAAAATTCTAAAAGACTTACACCTGCTGAAATAGAGGATAGAAGAAGTAGAGGATTATGCTATAACTGTGATGAAAAATATAGTTTTTGCCATGTGTGTAAAAATAGACGGCATCTATTTTCTATGGAGGTGGAGGAAGGATTGGATGATGTGGAGTTAGAGCAGGAAGTAATGTTAGATCCAACTGAGTTATTGACCATGATTGGTCAAGGCTTAGAGACTGATTCTGAGGGGTCAATTTTTCCCCATGTATCAGTCCATGCTATGAATGGCTTGCATGACTTTCGAACCATAAGAGTAACTGTGTCAATCAAAGGTAAAGTTGTGCAAGTTTTGATTGACATTGGCATCACACACAATTTCTTGGATCTCAATACAGCCAAGAAGTTAGAATGTGTTTTAAAGCCATAGCCCATTTGCAGTATTAGTGATCAATGGCAATAAGGTGCAAAGCCACTATGTTTGCAAAAAGTTGATGTGGAAGATCCAATGGGTAATTTTTGACTCTGATATGCTGGTGTTGCCTATTGGAGGGTGTAACATAGTTCTTGGCATCCAATGGTGTCACCTTAGGAGATATCATGTGGAATCTCAGGAAGCTTAAAATGGAATTCACTATCATGGGCAAGAAAGTGTCTCTAAGGGGCATTCTACCTCCTGCTGCCAAGTCAATTCAAGTAGGAAGGATGGATAAACTTTTGGCCAAACCAGCAAAACTATGTATGATATCAGTAGGAGTATTAGCAGAGGAGAACGCAAGTATGAACATAGGGCTATTCTCAACGGAGGGTCATGTTCAGGATCAAAAGAAGGCAGCATACTTGGACTCAATTTTGCAGAAATACAAGGATATATTTGAGGAACCTAAATGATTGCCACCTAAAAGGACACATGATCACATTGTATTGAAGGAAGGTACTGCACCAATCAACAAGAGACAATATAGATATCCAGCAATATAGAAAGATGAGATTGAAAAAATGGTAGATGACATGTTGAAATCTGGGGTGATAAGGCACAGTACCAATCCTTATTCCTCTCCTATTGTAATGGTGAAAAAGAAGAATGGAACATGGAGAATGTGTGTAGACTATAGAGAGCTAAATAACAGTATAGTGAAGGATAAATTCCCAATTCCTGTTATAGAAGAACTTCTAGATGAGTTACATGGAGCAAAATATTTTTCCAAGCTGGATCTAAGATCGGGTTATCATCAAATAAGGATGTTTGAGCAAGATATTCCTAAAATAGCATTTAGAACCCATCATGGCCATTATGAATTTATGGTCATGTCATTTGGCCTAACTAATGTCCGTTCTACTTTTCAGTGTCTCATGAATCAGGTCTTCCATAATTATCTCAGAAAATCTATTCTGGTTTTCTTTGATGATATTCTCATCTATAATTCCAGCTGGTCAGATCATTTGATTCATTTAGAAGAAGCTTTCCAATTATTAAGATCTCATGTGCTATTTGTCAAAATGAGCAAATGTGCCTTTGGGGTGGCACAAATAGATTATTTGGGGCATATCATCAGCAGGGAAGGAGTGTCTATGGATCAACACAAGGTGTCAACAGTGCTGAATTGGCTCCAACCACAAACAGTAAAGAACTGCGGGGTTTCCTTGGCCTCACTGGGTATTATAGAAGATTCATCAAGAACTATGGTTGATTGCTAGGCCACTACGTGATCTACTCAAGAAGGGGGGCTTTATGTGGAATGCAGCAGCCACTGAAGCCTTTGAATCTTTAAAAACGGATATTACCTCTGCTCCTGTTCTAACACTGCCTGATTTTTCAAAGGAATTTGTCATAGAAACTGATGCTTCAGGTGATGGTATTGGTGCAGTGTTGATGCAAGACAACAAACCTATAGTCTTTTTCAGAAAAGGGTTATCTAGCAAGAATAAAGCCTTATCAGTATATGAAAAGGAATTGTTGGCCTTAGTTTCTGCAATTCAGAAGTGGAGACCATACATTTTAGGCAGACATTTTGTGATCAAGACTGATCATCATAGTCTTAAATACCTGCTAGAACAAATAATCACCACCGCTAGTCAACAAAAGTGGATGGTCAAGTTATTAGGATATGATTATTCCATATCCTATAAAAAGGGAAGGAAAACCTTGTGACTGATTCCCTTTTTAGGAAATGAGAGTCCATTCAGCTCTTTAGTATCTCTGAGGTTACTTCATAACTATTGGAGTCCGTCAAGCTAAGTTGGAATCAAGATCCACAACTGCAGCAATTGATTCATAATATTCAATCATCATCCAGTCCTAAGCCTTATTATTCATTCATGGGTAGAATTCTCAATAGAAAGGGCAAGATGATGGTAGGGGATGATCCAATCTTTAGGAAACAACTCATAGCATTCTATCATGACAGCTCTGTGGGTGGCCATTCATGAATTACTGCTACTTTCAAGAGGATCAAACAGGACTTCTATTGGATGAAGATGAAGCAGGATGTCTATAAATACATAAGAGAGTGTGACACTTGTCAAAGGTGCAAAAGAGAAAATGTAGCATACCCAGGCCTACTCCAACCACTGTCAATTCCTGAAAAGGTTTTTGCAAGACATCTAAATTGATTTTGTCAAGGGATTACCAAAAGCTGCAGGCAAGGAAGTCATTTTGGTAGTTGTTGACAGATTGAGTAAAGTTGCCCACTTCATGGCTCTCAAATACCCTTTTATAGCTTTAGATGTAGCTCAGGTGTTTATGGATGGTGT